>BSBK01010891.1:2500-453344 GCA_027943335.1 Chamaecyparis obtusa
GAGGTAGCTCAATTAGAAAATAACTAATAATTACTTACCGAATTCAAAATTTGATAGCAATTATATCGATAGAAAGCTAATAATCTCCTTAAGATACCCTTTTTATTTTATCAAATTTGGGTGAAAAAAAAGTCATCAGCTACATTGTCAAAGTTTTGAACTGACATCGCCACTTTTTGGCCCCTCATGATGTTGCACATACCCTATTCCAGTCTTCAAGTTATTTAGGACATGTGTTAGAGATTATTTTTTTTCTTCGGTATGGATCATATTGATTGATTCTATTGGTGGAAGCGAGTAGTAATGTTGGGATTAATTTTTGTTTCCTCAATTGGTGTTATATTCATGATTCAAAGTTTGGCAAGTTATCTTTTAGCGTGATAGAGCTTGGTGTTCAATATTGTTGATGATCAATATAGAGATGAGTTTGGATTTTGAGATTGAGTACATGTGAAGGTTTGTGAATGTACTCTTACTTCTTGCTAGTATTTTTAGATCATTTTATGACTATGATGGTGGTTCATATATATCGTGGGAATCACATTTGGTGATTTTCTAGCATCTTGGTGTTTCTTTATTTAGGTCCTAGCTGACTTCATGAAATAACTTGTGATTCTTGGTGTGGATTTGATGAAGCTATTGTGTGTTTGAGGATGAAGTTTTGGGTCCTACCTAAGTCTTTTCTAACTTGATTTTGATCATATTGTAGTTTGATTATCATATTTATATATCATTTATTCTTATAGGTCTTAGATGACCTTGTTGTGGATTATTCATTGTAATATGTATAAATGTGAAATCATTTGTGATTGCAAAGTGTGCACAAAGAAAGAGGATGTTTGTATTCTATGATTGAGGTAGAAATTGTACTTCATCGGAACTATATTGACATTGTTGATGTTGTGAGTCAGTTGAGTTCTATTGTACAGTTTATCCATATTTATGAATTTTAATCATAGATTGATCAGTGAACCTAACTGAGGACCAGGTCATTGAATTGTATTGTGAGCATTTAGCTCTAGGAAGTGTTCCTATGAATCCATGTGCATTCCTCTCTCTTTTTTCTCTTAGCCAGATAGTACTTTTAGCATTGTACATCTATCTAGTATTTTTTACTCCCAGCCGGGTTTTCCATTAACCAAGTTTCCTCAAGAAGAAATATGGTGTTTTTTGTTATGTATTGTGAATATTTCATTACTATTTATCTTTCAAATCATTAATTAGATTAAGTGTATTAAATTTTTAAAGTGTTCCACACATTATTCACCCCCTCTCTTAGTTGTACTGCTTGTCTTTCTTGGGCCTAACAATTGGTATCGGATCCAAGTCCTTTTGAAGAAGTGTAATCACTTGAAGGAGATTTGACATGTCCAACATAAGGAAAGATATCCCTAAGTTTGATGAAACCAACTATCTGATATGGAAGGATCACATGACTACTCATTTGATATGCATGAGAGATAAATATTTGGATATCACAGAGAATCCTTATAGCATTCATAATGACTTGTCTCTGGCTAGTACTAATTAAAAGAAGAAATTAAAGGAGAATATATTAGGAAGGCAAGTTTTGATCATTTCCATGTCAAATATGGAATACTCTCACATCTATGGGTTGAGGACAGTGTATGAGGTATGGACTAAATTAGAAACTATTTATGAAGGTGATAAGTATGTTAAGAAAGCTAAGTTGAAGGATCTTAAATGGAATCATGAAGATATGAAGATGAGTGAAAGAGAAACTATTTCATCCTATATGTAGAGAGTAAATGATCTAGTTTTTTCAATTAAATGTACTAGTGGTACCCTAAGTGATGATTGAATTGTAAGAAAAAATCTGTTATATTTTCACGTGTGACAATGAGAAGGTTGCAGCTATTGAGGAATTGAGAACTATAAGATATATTTTAAGAGAAGCTTTGGATGGTAGACTTTGTTCCTATGAGATGACTACTCTGGGTAAGGAACTTCTGAAGGCTGAAGGTTCATTAAAAGATAGTGTGACTAAACATGATAAGGAAGAGAGTACTTCTATGATATTTAAAGATACCAACTATACTAAGAAATGGGAAGATATCATGGAAGAGGAAAGGAAGATTGATGAACTTACAACCTTGATTGTAAAAATACTACCTAAGGGCTCTGGTAAGTATGAAGGAAATTTTCCTTTAAAATTATTTAACTGTAATAAGATTGGACATTTGCAACTAGATGTCTAGATAAAGTCTCTAAAGAATATATGTTTAGATCTAAGAAATTCCACCCTAAGGGTCATAAAAATAATTATGTTGAAGAAGGTAAGACTGGTGATGAATTTGGTACAACTGAAGAAGAGATTATATTTATAGTTATTAAAGAAGATAATTTGAATGAAGAGAAAGCATCGATTTTTCATGTTGATTAAATAAATGAATGATTTGTTGATAGTAAATGTTCTCATCATATGAATGGAAATAAAAATAAGTTTATGAAGCTTGAAGATTATGATGGTGTTGTTGTTGTACTCGATAACAATAGTCCTTGTTTGGTTAAAGGAAAGGGATCTATTACTCTTGATGGTGAGAATAGTACTAATGATGTCTTGTATGTTGAAGGCTTAAAACATAAATTTTTGAGCATTGGACAACTATTAGATAAGGACTACCAATTGGAATTCATGGAAGGAATGTGCAAAATCATTGGATGAACTAGGAATCTAATTGCATCTGGTACATAAACTACAAGTAATCAATTACATTTAAAAAATATTAAGACTAATTTCTTGGTTACTAAGATTGATGATAGTTGGTTTTGGCATATAATATTATGTCATGTCACATTTTATAATATGGTGAAGGTTAGCACTACCAATGATGAAAGAGATTTTCCTAGGCTTACAAAGCCTAACAATATGTGCAAAGAATTTCATTTAGGAAACCTAACTAGATCTACTTTTAAGAATAAGCTATACACTTCAAATTGATTGGTAGATTTGGTGCATACAAACTTGTGTGGTCCTAATAAGACAAGAAGCTATTATGGAGATAGATACTTCATACTATTTATTGATGATTATTCAAGAATGATGTGTGTCACATTTTTAAGAGAGAAATTAGAAGCCTTTTAGAAGTTTTAGATATTCAAGATGATGGTTGAGATAGATTCTAGACATAGATTGAAGTGCTTAAGATCAGACAAAGGTGGAGAATTCACATCGGGTAATTTTTATGCTTTTTTGAAGAAAATAGGATAAAGAGGCACTTATGCTTTGCAGACCCCATACCAAAATGGTGTTGTAATGAAAAGGAATAGAACTATTCTAGACACATCTAGAACCATGATGATTGAAGGAAATATTCCTTAGATACACTAGAGAGAATAATTGATCATTGCAGTATATACTTTGAACTGAGTATACATAAAGCTAGGAACCAGTATGACTCCTTATGAACTTTGGTATGGTCATGTTCCTATAGTGAAGTATTTTAGAATTTTTAAAAGCAAGTTTTATATTAAGAGAGATGAGGATATTGGAAAATTTGATCCTAGAAGTCATGAAGGATATTTCTTGGATTTTCTATTAAGAGAAAAGAATAAAAAAGTTATAACCTTAGAATGAAGAAGATTGTTGAAAGTAAAAATTTTAGGGTAGATAAAAATGTTCATAGATTAGAAAGAACTTGTAGGTATGACATGTCTAAAGGGACAATTAGATTATCAAAGTAAACAATCAAGATCAAAATGGTTTGAGAGAACAAGTTGAACTGGTGGATGAAATTGCAACCAAAGAATCTACTATTAAACCTACTCCAAGGACTCAATGTTATGTAAGGATTTATCATTCTAAAAATTCTATTATTGGTGATAAGAATAGAGGTTTTCAAACTAGAGGAAGAATTTTTGGAGATGAAACATGTTTTTATCTGAATTTGAGCCTAAAGATGTAAATAAAGCATGTAATAATAAAAGTTGGGTGAAAGTGATGAAAGAAGATCTTGAATAAATTGAGAAGAATAAGACCTGGATTCTTATTCCCAGACCTATAAAAAATAATGTGATTGGAAATAAATCAATATTCAGAAACAAGTTGAATAAAGATGATAAGGTGATTTGAAAAAAAGATAAATTGGTATGCAAAGGGTATTCCTAGATGGAAGGTGTTGATTTTAAAGAGACTTTTTCTCCTGTAGCTAGACTTTAAGTTGTTAGATTACTTTTTCCATATGTATCTTATAGAAATTTTAAAGTATATCAGATGGATGGTAATTCTCTAATCTTTAATAGTGAGTTAGAGAAACATGTTTGCATTGAGAAGCCTGGTGGATTTCAACTAACCGAGGAAGGAGATATGGTTTGTAAATTGAAAAATGTATTATATATATTGAAGCAAGCTCCTATAGCTTGGTATGCCAAATTGGACAATACTTGACAAAGATTGGATTTAGTAAAGGTATTGTTGATAGTAACTTATATTTCAAAATAATTGATAGTATTTTGACTTTTGATGTCTCTATTGATGATATCATATTTGGTGATAATGATGAATTGAGTAGAGGTTTTGCTGATGAAATACAAAAATAATTTGAGATTTATATGATAGGTGAGATGAAATTCTTTCTTAGATTGAAAATTACACATTTGGATAGGGGAAATTTAATTACACAGTCCAATTATGTTAGAGAATTGTTGAAGAAATTTGGTATGGAAGATTCAAAATCAATAGCCCGACTCCCATGGTTACTAGTTATAATTGACTAAGGATTATAAATCCCCTTGTGTAAATAAAACAAGATACAAATTAATGATTAGTATATTTCTATACTTGAATCAGACTAAACCTAATATAATGATTGTTGTTTATGTTGTGGCAAGATTTCAAGAAAATCTAAGGAATCATATGTTGTTATTAAGATAATATTCAAATACTTGAAGGGAACAATGGACTATGGCTTATGGTATGATAGAGATAATGATTTCACTCTTTATTCATATATAGATGTTGATTGGGTAGGTAATGTGGATGATAAGAAAAGTTACAATTGGAGGTGCATTCTTTTTAGGTAAGAGACTAATCTCTCGGGCTAGTAAGAAACAAGATTATATTTCCTAGTCCACTGTTGAAGTTGAGTATGTTGCTCCTTCTAGAAATTACACTCAAGTTGTTTGGATGAAGAAAATGTTGAAGGATTTAAGGATAAACATGGATGAACCTATTATTATTTATTGTGATAACTCTAGTGCTATATAAGTATTTCAAAGAACCATGTGAAACATTCAATGATAAAGCATATTTCTATTAGATATCATTTCTTGAGGATAATGTCAGTGAAAAGAAAGAAAAATTAGAGTATATATCTACTAAGGAACAAATTTCTAATATCTTTACAAAGCCTTTAGCAAAGGATGCATTTGACTACCTTAGAGATAAGCTTGGTGTTGTGTGTGTGACTAGTGTACTTCCAAGATGCAACACAACACTTCAATAGAATATCAATTTGTTAGTCAATAATGAGAAAATAATTCAAATTACAAGCAATTAGAATAAAAAGAGCGCCCTATTTCTCTCTAACTAGAAAGAGTCTAATTAAGATCAATAAATTTCCCTTAGAATTAGATCCTAATCAGTGATATTACAATTCTAGAATGAGAGATTTGAATGCATAGAATTAACTAAACATGAGAATTGAATATAAGTTATTGAATTCTATTATTCATTTGAAAGTGAATTTAAGCTTTACAATTTAGAATTAAAATCTACAATATGTAAGTATGAATGCAATAATCTAAATTATGATCTTTGTATATTTATCTTTTATAGAAAGATTGATGAATCAAACAGTTGAGATTGAATTGAGATGAAGAGTTACCATTCACTCTCACTTGATCCATGTTAGTGATCCATGTGATTAAATCCTAATTGGTTGCATTTGTCCTTGTTGTCCCTTGAGAGGTGACATGTATATTTAGAGTCTTTTATTTATTGATTTTAATGATTATTTATCTATGTATTTAAGTGGGATTAATTTAATTAATTCATGCCAAAGATAATCAATAGAGTTTTTACCAATTAATGATGATTTGATGCTTGATTAGAGATTTTAATGATTTTGATGAATTATGTTAGTAATTAGATAATCCGACTAGCATAATTAGGGACTTGGTCCTGAATTAGGGAAAATAGAGTCTTTGGTTCTATTAGTCCACTTTAGGTGATTACATTTTCTCCTCTTTGAATCAATGTGCAAGTAGTGTGTTGATTCAAAGAATAGATGATATTGATTTAGAGATAGGTTTGATATGGAGCAATGAAAGCACTCTAGATTCAATAATTTGAGCTTGATTGAACAAAAATCAACTTGGTCAAAAATTTTAAGCCATCAATTCTGAACTTTCTTGTGAAAGAAAAAAACATACGGACTCCAAGCTTGATGGGATGAAGATCAATAAGAGATAATTTGAATATTCAGTATGATTTGGATCGATGAAACTCAACATCTGAAAGATCATGATGATGATGAATAATCAATTTGATTTGAAGTGATGAAATTGATCAATGTCAAAAAGATATCCAAAAGTAATGATATTTGATACAACAAAATAATGAGTTTGATTTGGTGCGATGAAACTGATCAATTATAAGGTGATTTGATTTAGGCAAAGATAATCAACTTGATATGGTTCCTGATGAAGTCAATTATCTGAGAGTCCCAACTTGATTGAAGAGAACTAACATGCCCCTAGTATTGAAATTTGATTATAATAGTTTTGATCTAAATCCCTGATCAGATTTGATAATAGAAATGGTTGATTTAGGTATGATTATGCCCCCTTGGGAGAAAAATTGAAATAGAAATTGATGAAATCTTGATTTCAAGCATCAATTAAGGTTTGAAACTGATAAAAATGTGATTTGTATAAAGTACAAGATGCTTATAATCCACTAGAATGTGATTAGAATTAATTTAGTGTTAATAAAATATTATTTGACTAAGTTTGACCATTAAAATATGAGATTTAACCAAGTTTCATTGATGTTTGACCAATATTTTGATATGTTGATGTGATGTGTTAGATGAAAATAAACTTTGTGCATCTTTTGGTAGGCTTGTGTCTCTTATATAAGCAATTTTGAATACATTTGACCCTTGTTTGATAGCATTTTGCCTCTATTTTGATTTATGTTAACTTTCCATTTAGTAATAAACTTATTTAAATGTTTCTATCATATTTATGCCTTAATTGTAGCTCATCGTGCCCCTGGCCAGCTACATTTTGATAATAGTTGACTATTTTCTCCAAGCTTGACCTGTATCGGTAACTCTATTTTTTACTACTTTGAAGTATTATGTAGCACCTAATTTGATTTCAATTCCGATATCGAGCTCTTGTTGCATCTATTTTTCATTTTTCTGTGAAACTGCCTTAGGTCATTAAGGTCCCTTAGGTGTTAAAATAGGCCCAAAAAGGTAATTTTACTATTCATTTTCACTTTTCTCTTTAGTAAATTCTGAGCTATGAGAGAGAAGATGGTGGTCCCCATGGAGAGACATTGTTTCAAGATTGGTCATCAATATCACCACCCCACACATTATCCTACTCTGATAAGTACTTGATAGCCTATCTTTCCATATTTTCCATTTGAATTTTTGCACTCTATTATGAAAGTTATAGGCCTTGTAATCTTGGATCGCACCTGGTATCCTAGGTCACATCCAGTCAATTCTACATCACATCTAAGTCTATCAAAAATCCAAGATCGCACCCTGTCAATTCCAAATCGCACCCTACAAGGTCACATTAAATCTAAAATTGATAGGATTTAGGGTTCTTTTAATAGTGTCACACATCCTCTTAAAATAAGATCACATCATGTTTAGGGATCACATCCAGTTATTTTAGATTTGTATCATGTCAAAAAAAATTGCATCCTATTTAGGGATCGCATACGGGAATTTCTGAGTTGTCTTTGGTTTCAAGATTGTTTCTAGTGTATTTGGCACTCTAGTTTGTTGAGATTCTATGCTTTTGATGCATTAACTATCTCTATAGGCTCATAGATTTACTTTTCCTGACTTGATGTCAAGTTTTTGTGTGTAGACTCATTTCAATGTCATCTCTTTTCAGAGTCTAAGGCCTATGCAATTTTTGGATATGTCAGATTAGTTGACCAATGTTGAGAAGCATATTATTGTGTGGTGTAGCTTATGGAGTTTGGTGGATTTACCTGATATTAGGGTAAATCAAGCATTGTTGATTGTTCTTGCTAAGAGATAGCATTTAGAGCACAACACCTTCCACCTTCTAATCGGTGAGATGAAGGTCACCCTAGAGGACGTGTGGTGCACCATTTGAATTCCTATGATGGGTGTATGAGTAGAGTATGAGGCACATGCAAAATTATCTATTGTAGATATGGGGCATTTATTTTGAGATCTAGCCATTTCTCACTGACATTTATCATGGGATCACCTAGTGGCACATTATGAACTTCTCCCAATGTTCATTGTGGTCTTGATAAGTGGTATTCTCATGCCAGATAGGGGTTAGTACATATTTATGTGTGGTTGGTCTCATGTTATTGGGGACATGTTGCAATCACCTCGACATTTGCATGGGGTAGTTACATTATTGCACACATGTCTCATGAGCTACATGAGATTTTCTACTAGCATTCTCAGAGTATGACTGTGGGGATGTTGATTTTTCCAAATCTCAGCTTGGGAGAACATCTTAGTTACACAACCAATGGTAGATAGGTAGAGAGATCCCAAGATGTCATATATAGATGTATGTGTGTGTACACACACACACACACACACACACATACATACATATATATATATATAGAGAGAGAGAGAGAGATAGGTATATGTGTATATATATACATATATACCTATATCTCTATATGTATATATATACATATATATATACATATACACACACACACACACACACACACACACACACACACACACACACACACACACACACACACACATATATATATATATATATATATATATATATATATATACATACATATATATATATATACATATATATATACATATACATATATATATATATATATATACATATACATATATATATATATACATATATATATATACATATACACACACACACACACACACACACACATATATATATATATATGTGTGTGTGTGTGTGTGTGTGTGTGTGTGTATATATGTATATATATGTGTGTGTGTGTGTGTGTGTGTGTATGTATATGTATATGTATATATGTGTATATATACATATATACATATATACATATATCCATATATATGTATATATGTATGTGTGTGTGTGTGTGTATATATATATATATATGTATGTATATGTATATATGTACATATGTATATACATGTGTGTGTTTGTTGTTGGAAAGTTGTCTATGCTAAAGTATATGACTTGATATAGTGTTGTCATTATGGCAACAACATCATATAGTAGTTTGGAGTCAGTGCACCTGATGAGCAGATCAGAAATAAGCTAAGTGTTGAAGACTAGACAGTATACAGAGTTCCTAGGGTTCAAAGCATTAGCGCATGTGTGTATGCATGAATTATGGTATGCGCCCTGGTAGTTAAGTTTGTTAGACTATACTTATGCTTAGTCTATGAGCGCATAAGTAGATATGAAATGATGTGAAAGTTACTATCAGTTGAAGTTGCACATCCAGTGTGTGCCAGCAAAGAACAGAGCATAAAACCGATAGTTAGTATTTTGGTTTGCAGTCATAATGTAATATTGTAAAGGCCATGTGCCCATTGTATCTAGGTTGCCAACATGTTTACATGTATAATTGTAAGCACACTTTAGCCAATTCATTTGGAAGCGTTGTTTGTAATTAGTTATAGGGCCGACCTAATTGTTTAGTTTGTATGAGCATATAAATATAAGATGCACCCATTGTATTTGATATGGAAGTTGTAATAGAGTTGTGATAAGCAAAGTAGAAGTATGTGAAGAGAGCATAAGATGTATTAGAGCTTTGCTAGAGGTCAAAGCATTAGCGCATCAAAGGAACTGATCTGACAAGAAGTCTCACAGTGACAGTTCATCTTGCAGATATAGTGTGTATCTGAGATCAGAAGGTTGTAGCCTTCATCATTTGAGCAGTGAGCTCTAGGACAGTGAGTCCACTCCCCTAACAGGGATCATTGTAAAAGACTCCTAACAGGGTCTATTGTACTTAAAGCATTGTAAAGCTACTCCTAACAAGGTAAAGGATCTTCTAACAAGGATCACAAAACACTAGTGTAGAATATTAGTGGGTGTCAATTTCCACCAGGTTTTTTACCTATTTGGGTTTCCCCATAACCATATTGGTGTCATGTGTTGATTTCATGTTTCATGTTTATGTGAATGTTTAATTTAATACTTAAGCATTTAAAGTTCATTATAAAGATTAAAGAGAAAAGTTAAATTGTAGTAAACACTAATTCACCCCCCCCTCCTCTCAGTGTTCCCATTCATAACAATTGGTATTAGATCTGATCCTCAGAAAAGAAGTTTAACCACTTGAGGAGATCATGGACAAAGTAGAAATGAAACATCTGAAAAGAAATTTGGAAGCTGCTCTTGAAGACCTGGACAAGTCTGAAAGAGAAACTGAAGAACTAAAAGAAAAACTCAGTGATGCTCAATTAGTCATCAAAAGACTAAGAAAGGTTTTGAAAGAATTCTCTACCAGTGATTTAGGGATAATGATCAAGAAGCTGAATGAATAAAATTCATCCTTGAAAGAATAGGTTGAAGAATTGGATGATAAGCTAACTAAAAATCAAGAAATCTATGATGAAACAAGCAAAGAGAACTTTTATATCAATGAAGAATTGAGGCAAGAAAACATGGAAATCTTGGAGCTAAAGAACATCAAAGAAAGCCTGGAATCTGAATTAAAGAATCACATAGATAAACTACACACCAATTCTGATTTGATAGAATCTTAGTTGTATGCAAGAAGACTTAAAGGAGATACTAAATGTATTGGATACAATGAAGCACAAAATCAGATTGACAACATGCGAGCAAGAAAGGACACACAAAAGGACTCTACTGATACTGAGAAGATTGATGATCAAACCAAAGTTAATGGTGAACCACGTAAGAATGAGTGCAAGCTTGTTGACTGCACTTGTTTTGCATGTAACAAGCATGGTCACATTGCAAGGAACTCTACTGAGGTAAGACTTTTTAATGGTTATTATTATTCATGCAATAAATTTGGTCATAGAGCTATGAATTGCAAGACTAGTAAGAAGAACAGGATGCAACATGATCAGAGGAATCAAAATTAGATAAATGTAAGAAGTTCTCAGAATGTTACATGTCAGATATGTAACTATAATGGTCACTCAGCCAGAACATGTAAAATGGTGACTCATGTCAATGCGCTAAGGAATATGAGACCTCCAGTCATTTTTCACTCTTGTAATAAGGCTGGACATATCTCAAGATTCTGTAGATCAAGGATGCAAGGTCAGCAAATCCCTAAAAAGACTGAAGAACCAGTATTGGATCCTGAAGGATAAGTCAAGTTTGTAAAAGCCTCAGAGGATGCGAGCTTGATTTGGTCAGAGAAAAAGAAAGATAAGACTAATGAGAATGTATTAGATGCATCTCCAGTGGACACACCCTCTACATCTGCTTGAATGGCTCTTAGGGTGATAGGGGGAGCTAATTTAGCAATAGACCCCTGCGTGGCTGGTATAATCACCATTAGAGTATGCGTCTTTGGACTTAAGATTTTGGATTGTATATGAACCTTTGTGCATGATCGCACATGTTGAATGTTAGCAGAACTCAAGTTGCAAATTATGAAGTGACAGCCTAGTTTACACGATCTGCATTAATGGTGAAATTTTCACTTTAAGTACACAGAAAGTTGTTTGTTCACTCATTGCATTTGAATTCAAAATTATTAAAGAGAAGATTGAGCCTTGGAAGTTGTTGTGAAGATTTGGATATTGAACTATCAGTGATTGCAGTGCATTTGGTCGGTTGCAAAAACCCTAGCTCGTTGCGTCGGTTTGGAAGCTGTCAGATTATCCTTAAGTTTAGTTGGAAAGAAAATAACAAGTCATGGCCACTCCCATTGTTTATGATGTTGCTGAGAAGAAAAGATATGTTTTCAAGAGGCACCCATTTAAATCAACCCTAGATGATTTAGAGGGAGCTTTCTCCCGCACGCCTATGGGTGTCATGCATGTGGAAGACATAAGGGCTTACATCTACTATAAGAAAGAACCTGTTGGACTAGATAGGTTAAGGGCACACATGGATATCATGTTGAAATAGGATAAAAAATTCATGGATGAATACACCAAATGGAATGATCACCCTATTGTTGAGTATACTACAACATATGAATTCTATGAGATAGAATGGATAAAGATCTTATTGATTAGAATCCATGATGATCTATTTTGGATTAGAGATGTATTAATAAGAATCACAAGTGATTTGATACATGAGATGATAGGCCTTTCTAGGACAGGTGTCATTCTTCTAGTGGGAAAGGATATCAGGAAAATGGTAGAACAAGTATGTAAGTCAAGGAGAGATAGGTGCAACATGACTATTGAGCCGATTGAGCAAGCAGACGTCAAATTGATGTCAATGATATTGGGTTACAGATTTCATCACACCAACAGGGTGAATAGTGTGTCTACAGGCACTATTCTAGCAGCCATCCAAATTGTAAAGGAAGATGGAGAGTTCAACTTGTGTGAGATCTTGCGTGCACAGTTGATTGATAACATCAAAGCTATCAAGCATGAAAAGACAAAGATATTTAGGTTTGGGTCCCTAATCATCTATATGTATCTTCATATAGTTGGAAGAGTTTTAGATTTATATTTGGACAAGTCCATTCCTACCATGCCTCAAATATCCAACAAAGCATCCACAAAAAGTACACTAAGAGACTATGTCACATTGGAATTGAAGACCATTAGAGCTAAGATGTAGATGAGATATAGAATTCTAGAAAGCATTGTAGAAAAATATAAGGATATAATATGCTTTATGGTGGAGACTGATACTACATGTGTGGAAGTTGTTGAGCCTAGAACTAAGTGGATTCATCCACTTGGGTATGAGGTAGAGGAACAAGTTCTTGAAGCCAATGCATAGGTACTTATGTCAACCCCTAAAGATCCTAATGAACCTAGATGGGGAACATATGAGGAGAAGACAAGAGAAGTAGATGCAAAGTTAAACAGTGCTGCAACTAAAAGAAAGGTTGCTAAGGTCACATCTGAGATCTTGATAATTCATGGTGTGTCTCAAGCAAACCTTGATAAAGCAAGGGATGAAAATATTGCCTTAGAATTGAAGAGCGCAATAGCAAAGAAAGAACAAGGTGATGAAGGGTGCTCCCCTTAATACCACAAACACATAATAGAAATAGAGAAACAACAACAATATGCAAGAACAGAAAATTGGCTTCTTATTATCTCCACAAATGTGGAATTACAAACTTTCAGAATTACAATATGCAAAGCCACATGGGCATTCCCTTACAATATTCTATAGGACAAAGCCTCGAATCAATACCCAGATCTACTACCAGAACTGTCCTAGACAACACTACGGGCCTTCTTTATATAGGAATTTCCCACTGCCCGAGAAGGTTCCAAAAATTTAGCCCTAAGGGCCAACCAAACTTAGAATTATTTTATTTTTCAATTTATTACATCAAATTTGGCTCAAAATAACTTTTGAAACCTAAACAAAAATATTGAAGGAAAATTATTTTCTACCATTTCAGGTGGCCCAACTTCTGGAGACCATAAGTCATCACCAGTTGACCCAATTGACTATTATAACCCCATTTTGGAAAGGCCATGAAGCGTTCTACAAGCTTGACTTGCACAAGCACCTGTCACCCAAATTTTTGACCTCATCTGGGGCCTCTAAAGCCTTCAAAACTGAGTTCAAAGTTTTTGTACCCTTCTGCCAATACCAAAAATCTTCAATATCTTCAAAACTAGACCTGATCTAGCCATGAAACTTTACTGGCAAGCTGATATGACTGAGATGAACCACCACATGTGAAATCAGAACATTCTGAGATCATATGGCCAACTTACTAAAAATAGAAAGTTTCCATAAATAGCAGCTCTGTAGAAGATAGCCCTTATTGAATACAAAAATAGAAATATTTTTTGGTGATGCAAGATTGCTCTTACACCTAGGATGCTCCTGCATCAGACACCTGGGGTAATTTAAGAAGTGACCCTGTCATGAATTAGGTGTGCAGAGGAAAACCAAGATGGTTAACCTCCTCCTTTGTTAGCCATGATGAATCTTCAACAGGTCATCCTTTCCATTTGACCAAATACTCTTCATATGTCTTGTTCCTTGTGCTTCTACCAACACGAATATCCTGTATGTCTTCAATCTCCTTGATATCTGAATTGGTTGTTGGAATACTCCACTGTGCTGCTGTAACCTCATCTTAACACTTCCTTTATGATACTCTGTCAAATTTGAAATGTTAAACACTGGTGAAATATTTAGCTCAGTAGGCAATTCTACCTCATATGCATTTCCTGAATCATGCTTCTTCAGTATCTTACATGGCCCAAACTTCTTCATTTTCAACTTGTTATATGTACCAATTGGAAATCGCTCCTTCTGCAAATGAACCATGACTTCATCTCCAACCTAAAATTCCTTATGCCTCCTTTTCTCATCTGCCTTAGCCTTATACTATGCATTCATCTTGGTAATATGCTTCCTCACCTCCTCATGGATGTTCTTCAAATGTTCTGCAAAATCTCAACTTCAGCACTACTTATTTCTCCTTTATCTATCTTTCTCAACTTAGATGTATTTCTGGGACTACTCCCATATACAATCTGGAATGGTGATTTACCAGTGCTCCTGCTAGCAGAGTTATTGTATGCAAATTTTGCCTATGGTAAAATTAAATCCCATCCTATTTTCTTATCTCCAACCAAACGTCTTAGCAAATTTCCCAAACTCCTATTCACCACCTCTATCTGTCCATTAGTCTATGGATGATGTGATAAATTGAACTTCAAATTTGTCTTCAATTTCTTCAATAATGTATGCTAGAAATATCCAACAAACTTAGTGTCCCTATTTGAAACTATACTTTTTGGCAAACCATGTAGTCTCACTACTTCTCTGAAAAATAATTTTGCTACATGAACAACATCATTAGTCTTCTTGCAAGGAATAAAATGGGCCATATTTGAAAATCTATCAACCACCACAAAAATTGAATCATTTCCCTGATGTGTCCTTGGTAAACCAAGAACAAAGTCCATACTGATATCCTCCCAAGGCTTCTTAGGTACAGGTAATTGCTGATACAACCCTATATTCTACTTCACTCCTTTCACCATTTGACATACTCTACAACTCTGTACAAACTTCTTGACATCTTGTTGCAACTATGGCCAATAATAATTCTCACTAACCAAAGCAAGGGTTTTATCAAGACCAAAATGTCCAACCAATCCTCTGCTATGCTTCTCCTTGATGAGATTCTCCCTCATAGAACTTTTTGGAGTGCACAACTGACTCCCTTTGAATAGCATATCATCCTAGATGATAAAATCCAGCCACTTCGTTCTGTCTAGAGTAACAGTTTCTTTACAAGCTTTCCAAGCTTCACCAAAATCAGGATCCTCTGGATACAAATTCTTGAGTTCCTTGAACCCAACCACTTCAATCTACATTTCTATCAATAATAGTTTCCTTATGCTAAGAGCATCTGCAACCCTATTAGAATTTTGACTCCTGTGTTTCAAAACAAAAGTGTAACTCTGGAAAAACTCAACCCATTTCAAATGCCTTTGATTCAACTTTTCTTGACTATTCAAATATTGCAAAGCTTGATGATCAGAATACAAAACAAACTCCTTAGGAAGAAGATAATGTCTCCACTTCATTTCCTGAACTATAGCATAAAATTCCTGATCATAAATAGAATACTTTCTCTTGGCATCATTTAACTTCTCACTTAAATAAGCAATAGGTTTACCTTCTTGGCTCATAACAGCTCCTATTGCAGGACCACTAGCATCACAGTCTACTTGAAACACCTTATTAAAATCAGGACGTGCTAAAATAGGTTGTTCTATAACCTTTTGTTTCAACAGTTTAAAATTTTTTTCTTCCCCATTAGTCCACTTAAACTCTTTTATATCCCCTCTCATTGTTTCAGTCAATGGTCCAGTAATACTGCTAAAATTTCTAATAAAATTTTTGTAAAAGCTAGCCAAACCATGAAATGATCTCACCTCAGTAGCAATCCTTGGAGTAGGTCATTCAAGGATAGCCTGTACTTTCTCTGGGTCCATTTTCAGACCTTTTACTGAAACTACAAATCCCAAATACACTAACTCTTTCTTCACAAAACTGCACTTCTTCAAATTTATCAATAATTTTTCTTCTCTCAACTTTTCAAACACCATATGAATATGCATCATATGTTCCTCCAATGTCTTGCTAAAGATCAAAATATCATCTAGGTAAACAATGACAAACTTACCCAGAAATTCTTTCAGAACCTTATTCATGAGCCGCATAAAAGTGCTTGGTGCATTGGTTAGCCCAAAAGGCATGACTAACCACTCATATAGTCCTTCCTTTGTCTTGAAGGTAGTATTCTATTCATCTCCTTATCTAATCCAAATCTTGTGATATCCACTCTTCAGATCTATCTTTGAAAAATACACAGCTTCACTCAAACAATCCATAATATCATCCATTCGTGGCAATGGAAACCTATACTTGATTATGATCTTGTTTATTTCTCTAGAATCTGTACACATCCTCCATTCTCCATTCTTCTTTGGTGCTAATACTATTGGGACAACACATGGACTCAGGCTCTCCTAAATCAATCCCTTTTGTAACAACTCATGTACTTGTCTATTCAACTCTTCACTTTCTACTGGCCTCATTCTGTGTGCTGCCTTGTTTGGCAAACTGGCTCCTGGAATCAAATCCATCTAATGACTGATCTTCCTTACCGATGGTAATCCATCAGGTACATTATCAGATACAATATCCTGAAACTCATTCAACAAATCTGCAACCTCTACAGGCACATCCTCTACTTCTTCTTTACCATTTTTTGGAATTAAAGAAAAACACACATGCTCAGGCCTCATACCATCTAGGAATTTTCTTCCATCAAAAAATTTTATTCTTGCATTACCACATACCTTTTCTTTGGTCTCCTTCAATGGCTTTAGCTTATGTCTCACTCCATCCTTTGTCAAGGAATAGGTATTCACATGACCATCATGTACATCACATCTGTCAAACTGCCATAGTCTACTCAACAACATATGACATGCATCCATAGATATGATATCACATAGTACCTCATCTTGGTACCTATCGATCTTGAACTTTACCAGGCACTATTAACTGACCATGACCTTGTGGTCATCCTACACCTAGGCAATCTAATATGGATGTGGGTGTTTTTGTCTCTTGAGCTTCAACTTTGTCACCATCTCTTCTGACACCAAATTGTCAGTGCTTCCACTATCAATAATCACATCATAGCATTTTCCCTCACACTTGCATCTAGTGCAAAACAGGCTCCTCCTTTGTTCAGGTTCATTCTCACCACTTAGCAGGACTCTTTTGTTAATCAACGTTTCTTCTCTTTCAACATCTTTTGAATTTGATAATCTGTCATCTTCATCTACATGTGCAACTCTGGCCTAGCTTTCATTCCTCCTATCTGTCCTTTGCATTGAGGACATTCAAATGCCCTATGACCTTCTTCTCCACAGTGAAAACATGTTCCATGGAAGCCTCCTCTTCCTGAACCTTGTCCTCTTCCTCTTCCTCTCTAATCTCTATTGTTCTTCTCTTGGAAATGATTAGAATTTTTTCCTCTCTGATTTTGACTACTACTGGCCTCATCTTTCTTTTTCGGATCTTCATTTCAGCCTCCATATGACTGTCCACCAAATCATCCACCATGACCTCTTCCATTTTGTCTGCTCTCAAACTTCTTGTTCAGCTTTTCCTCCACTTTTAGGGAAAATTGGTATGCCTCTTCAATACTACTCATTTGAACCAGATTCAACTCCTCCTAAATGCTTGACCTCAACCCATTAAGGTAATGAGCAACTTTCTCCTTATCAGCTTCCGCATGGCCTGTTCTGATGAGGATTCGATAGAACTCCTTTGTATACTCCTGAACAGATCTTCCTACTTGCTTCAAACATTGCATCTTCTTTAGTAGGTCAAGCTTATAATCAATAGGAATGAACTATTGCTTCAATTTATCCACCATTTAATCCCATCTTGTGATTTTATCTTTCCCTCTTCTATTTCACTCCAATTGAATCTCTTGCCACTAGATCTTTGCATGACCTTTCAGTCTGACCTTCACAAATTTGACCCTATCAGGGTCCTCAATATCTTCATACTCAAAATATTCTTCACATTTCATTGAGCCAGTCGATCAATTTTTCTGGGTTAATATTTCCTGAAAATGCAGGAACCTTGATCTTAGGTCTTTTTCCGATCTTGGAAATGGCCTGGAAAAGCTTTTCTTCTTCTCAATTCAAAATTTTTCCTTCTTCTTCTTCTTGATCATCATTTCCTTCTTCCACTTCATCCTCACTCTCATCTCTGACATTAAGATTCATTCCTCTATGATTCTCTTCTTGCAATGCTCGCACTTGTCTCTAGAGTGCTCTAAACTCAGGTGTTACAACACCAACTCTTCCACCACGTTCCCTTCATGGAGGCATTTTTGCGATGTGCATTGAAACCCTAACCATGGTCCTAGTGCAAGTTGCCTCATAGTCGATGATCTGTTTACACACTCAAGAACTCTTGCTCTGATACCACTTCATGAAGGGTGCTCCCCTTAATACCACAAACACATAACAGAAATAGAGAAACAACAACAATATGCAAGAACAGAAAATTGGCTTCTTATTATCTCCACAAATGTGGAATTACAAAATTTTAGAATTACAATATGCAAAGTCACATGGGCATTCCCTTACAATATTCTGTAGGACAAAGCCTCAAATCAATACCCAGATCTACTACCAGAATTGTCCTAGAAAACACTACAGGCCTTCTTTATATAGGCATTTCCCACCACCCGAGAAGGTTCCAAAAATTTAGCCCTAAGGGCTGACCAAACTTAAAATTATTTTATTTTTCAATTTATTACATCAAAGTCGGCTCAAAATAACTTTTGAAACCCGAACAAAAATTTTGAAGGAAAATTATTTTTTGTCATTTCAGGTGGCCCGTCTTTCAAAGACCATAAGTCATCACTAGTTGACCTGATTGACTATTATAACCCCATTTCAGAAAGGCCATGAAGCATTCTAAAGGCTTGACTAGCATCCAAATTTTTGACCTCATCCAGGGCCTCTAAAGCCTTCAAAATTGAGTTCAAAGTTTCTGTACCCTGTTGCCAATACCAAAAATCTTCAATATCTTCAAAACTAGACCTGATCTAGCCATGAAACTTTACTGGCAGGCTAATATGACTGAGATCAACCTCCACATGTGAAATCAGAACATTTTGAGATCGTATGGTCAACTTACTAAAAACAACAAGTTTCCATAAATAGCAGCTCTACACAAGATAGCCCTTATTTAATACAAAAATAGAAATATTTTTGGGTGATGCAAGATTGCTCTTACACCCAGAATGCTCCTGCATCACAAGGAGATCCTAAGTTGAAGAAGATAAAAATTGAAACAAATGATAGTTAGAAGGGTAAATAAGATAATACTATTGACCTTACTATAGTTCCAAAATATAAGCCAATAGTTAAGAGGAAGAAAGAAGCTACCACTAGTCATCCATCCTCGCAAGCAACAAGGAGCAAGAAAAACATTCAAGCACCTCCCAAGATAGGATTTAGACCTAGCCTTAAAGTTTTGAATGCAAGAATTGTTGATGAAGGCAGAATTGATCAAGTAGATAAGTATTATGATACATACAGTAAGATTGATAAATCAGAAATACATAGTATGATTATCAAACATATGATCAAGTTCAAGAAGACAGTCCTTGAATTGTAGACCTCTATTCCTAGTAAAGTATGGGATATATTAGAATTTCAAAAGAGACAAGAAAATGAAGAGGATCTAAGGATCAGAGAAAAGATATTAGGAGATACTTTTCCAGTATGTTCTATTGAAGAAAAGGCATTGATATTAAAATTAGTGAAGCCGCACTTAAGGACAAAGTTGAGAACTCTACACATCATGAACAAAGACTATGAGCTGATAACGAAGGAAACAAAGAAGGCTTTTTAGAAGGCACTCTTAGAACAACACATGAAACCTCCTCTTGTGCCCATCACTCATGCACCTAGTAAGCAAGACAAAGCAGTAGAGACCTCCAATATACCAATGATAGGTCCATAGGACTCAGCACCCATAGGTGGAACCCAATTAGAGGCAAATAAGTCTGCGCCCATGCTAGAACCACTCAAGGATAGGACCATTTTCATTGGCAATGTGGAGATAGCCATGGTAGCCACTGACATAGAATTGGATAAGTTTGAGGAAGCTCTTGTGAGCACACAAGAAGCTAAAATCTTATTCTACAGCTCACCTCCCACTCAGCAAGAAGAAGTGATTATAGAAGACATATCTGATGAAAAGAAAGACAAAGAAAAGAAAGAAGAAAAAGAGGAAAAAGAAAATGAAACATCAGATAAATTGGTCAAAGTGAAACAAGAAGTGATGGATAGCACTCCCATCACTCCCACCTCAACATTATTGTCAAGTTTGACACCTGACACATCTAGTTTGGACTCATGGAGAGAAGAAGACCTAATTAAGTTCACTGTCCTAGCTATGGAGAAGGAAAAGAAGAAACAAGTAATGAGAAATCATCTCCTTGTGGAATTAGTAAACATACTGAACACTTTGTTTCCTATGGACATGAAAGTGAATAAGGTACACTCGGTTGATGATGTGAGTATAGTTATCTCACATTTCAAAATTAATTTTTCTAGCCTAAAAGAATCTGCATCCAAAGTTATAGAAGAGAAGTACCTAAAGAAAAGATTGAATGAGTTGATGAGAAACTTTGCACTAGATCTAAATTCACTCAAGATAGGACAAGCATCTTTAAAAGAATTTCCTGATCAAGGAAGGAAATTCATTGCAGACTGCATAGATCAGGATAAGCTTACTGATGCCCATCTTAAGAAAATTCAAGAGGCAAAAGCCATGATTGAGTAGGTGAAGAGTTCAGTAAAAGACACATCCACTGATGTAAATATGTGTAACAATATCTACCAAGGTCAATTGGACAAGATTGAAAAGGAAGAGAAAGAGATGGAAAAGATAAGATCTAGACAAACTCAGTTGAGGAATGCTCTTGCACCCTCACTAGACATTCTAAATCAAAATATAAAGGAGATTGATGCCACCATGATAACTTATGATCAAGGTCTAAGCATAGATTTGGAGAAGATGGAGAAGCTTCAGTATGCTTTATGCGCCCATCTACAGATAGTTAACTCTCTGATAACTTTTTGGAAGGAGATCCAGAACCTCAAGATTGCATATTTGGATGTTTTCCCTTAGTGAGCATGTATAGATACATTTTTTGATACACCTTTGTCATTAATGTCAAAGGGGGGGTTGTGTATAGAATATGGAGTATATATATGTATAGGGAGATATAAGATTATGTATAAAATGTATAGAAGACAAAAGTTTTTGTGTTAAGGGATAGTTAGAAACTTGGCCATATTCCTTTGTTGCCATCAATGACAAAGGGGGAGATTGTTGGCAAGTTGTCTATACTAGAATATATGACTTGATATAGTGTTTTCATTATGGAAACAAAGTCATATAGCAATTTGGAGTCAGCACACCTGATGAGCAAATCATAAATAAGATAATTGTTGAAGACTGGACAGTATATAGAGTTCCTACGGTTCAGAGCATCAACACACGTGTACGAATGAATTATGGTATGTTCCCTGGTATTTTAGTTTTTTATACTATACTTATACTTATTCTATGAGTGCATACATAGATATGCAAGGATGTGAAAGTTACAGTCAATTGAAGATGCACAGCCAGTGTGTGCCAACAAAGAATAGAGCATAGATCCGATAGTTAGTATTTTGGTTTGCGGTCATAATGTGATATTGTAAAGGCCATGCACCCATTGTATTTAGGTTTTTGACATGTTTATATGTATAATTGTAAGCACACTTTATCCAATTCATTTGGAAGCATTATTTGTAATTAGTTATAGGGTCGACCTAATTGTTTAGTTTGTATGAGCATATAAATATAAGATGCACCCATTGTATTCGGTATGGAAGTTGTAATAGAGTTGTGATAAGCAGAGTAGAAGTATGTGAAGAGAGCATAAGATTTATTAGAGATTTTCTAGAGGTCAAAGCATCAATGCATCAAAGGAATTGATTTGACAAGCAGTCTCACAGTGATAATTCATCTTGCAGATATAGTGTGTATCTGAGATCAGAAGGTTGTAGCCTTCATCATTTGAGTAGTGAGCTCTAGGACATTAAGTCCACTCCCCTAACAGGGATCATTTTAAAAGACTCCTAACAAGTGCCGACCCTTAACCAGGTCTACTATACTTAAAGCATTGTAAAGCTACTCCTAACAGGGTAAAGGATCTTCTAACAAGGATCACAAAACACTAGTGCAAAATATTAGTGGGTGTCAATTCCCGCTGGGGTTTTTACCTATTTGGATTTCCTTGTAACCATATTGTTTCCATGTGTTGATTTCATGCTTCATGTTTATGTAAATTTTTAATTTAGTACTTAAGCATTTAAAGTTCAGTATAAAGATTAAAGAGAAAAGTTAAATTGTAGTGAACACTGATTCACCCTCCCCCCTCTAAGTGTTCCCAATCCTAACATATATATATATATATATATATATATATATATATATATATATATATATATATATATATATATATATATATATATATATCCATGCATGCATGTATGTATGTATGTATGTATATATGTATGTATGTATGTATGGTTATTAATATTCCCAGATATATAGATAGGGGAATATATAGATATATACATATACATACATACATACATACATACATACATACATACATACATACATACATATATATATATATATATATATATATCTGTGTGTGTGTGTGTGTGTGTGTGTGTGTGTGTGTGTGTGTGTGTGTGTGTGTGTACATATATGTGTTAGAATAACTGAGAAGGGGGTGAATCAGTTATCCATAGTCCCAAATACAAAATGTACCACTTAAAAAAAATTCAACTAATTATGCAGCTCGGTAAACAATAAATATTAAACTTTATGTGACTTTACTGATTACTAGTTAATTGCTTATAGTGATTACTGACCAAATAAAATATGCAATATGTAAACTATGATATTAGGGTAAGTGCACAAAGATGTGGTACCAAAAAGGGGGTATAAGATGCCACTTTTTTCTTGAAATCAGCAAACTCTAAACTTCAACAAGAAATTGATGATAGTTAGACTCAAAATTTTAAGATGCGACAAAAACAAGAGTTGTAATACTCTAAATCTAGTTCCTAAAATACTTACTTATTTTGAAAATGGTGCAGGTTAAGGCCCTCAAAAAGGGGGAGCACAAAAAGTGGTCCTATTTTTTGTCCAAAAACATAACATAGCGTCTGGTGTGCTCCCCCTAAAATGTTCACTTTTTTTTCAAATTTTTTTAATCACTCTGGTGAAAAGTTAGCTAACACCACGTAGTTTATCCTAGATTTTTTTGGTAATTTTTTGATGAATTTACGAAGTGCACACATCCTGAAAACATAAAATTTTTGTGTGATCCCCCTAGAAATCATTTAAAACTAATCAAAAATCAATTTTTTTTTTAAAAGTGTGTAGAATGGAGTCTAGTTTCTAAAAGTGAAACTTATTGCAAAATTCGATGAACGAGCCAAAATCTATGCCCAAAATACTGCATGTTGGTTTTTTACAAATGGACATACACACAAAAGAAATTAGAGTTGAAAAACTTAACATAATCAGAATTCAAAATAAATTATATGCTTAGATAGCTAACAGAGAGATCTGCAATATCACATCATCTGATTTTTATGTTCTCAAGCCATGAGTAAACCTAACAAGGAGCACACAAAAAAAAATGTCATTTTTTTGTGTCTGCTGGAAAACATGTCTCAAGCCTATTTCAATCGTCCAAGCCTTTGGGTTGGATCTCCAAGGAAAATTCAAGCCTTAGGATTGGTAAATTCAAATCCTTTACAAAGCGTAGACACCCTATAGGGCGTACGCACTAGGTAAATTTATGATAAATTTACATAGTGTGCATGCCCTATAAAGCATGCGCCCTATGTAAGATATAGATTGATATAGTGATGACAAATAGTCAAAGTGAGAGAGAGAGAGAGAGCTTTATCTCTCTCCCTCCCCCATACTCTCTCTCTCCCCCTTATCACTCTCTATCTCTCCCTCTCTCCCCCTTATCACTCTCTCTCTCTCTCACCTTCTCACTCTAACCTTCTATATCTCTCTCTCCCTTCTCTCCTCTCTCTCATCACCCTCTCACCCTCTCTCTCTATCTCTTTGTCCCTCTCTCCCCCATACTCTGTCTCTCTCTCTCTCTCTCCACATTGTCTCTCCCTCTCCCCTTCTCTCTCTCTCTCTCTCTCTCTCTCTCTCTCTCTCTCTCTCTCTCTCTCTCTCTCTCTCTCTCCTTACCCTTCTCTCCTACTCTCTCCATTCTCTCTCCCTCTCCCATTCTCTCTCTTCTTACCCTTCTCTACTACTCTCTGCATTCTCTCTCTCTCTCTCTCTCTCTCTCTCTCTCTCTCTCTCTCTCTCTCTCTCTCTCTCTCTCTCTCTCTCTCTCTCTCTCTCTCTCTCTCTCTCTCTCTCTCTCTCTCTCCCTCCCTTTTTCTTGTTTTACATAGGGTGTGCGCGCTATAGGGTACACGCCCTATTTAAGACTATGCATAACATTTTTTTTTGTTTTGCATAGGGTGTATTTCCTATAGCACACTTGCGCTATGAAAAACTAGAAGAAACAGTCTTATTTGCCAAGGATCTCATGAAAGAGCCCCACTTTTTCTTATGCTATCTGAATTTTGCATTTTCTCTGAAAAGTTTTCTCTTTTCATGGTGTTGATAGTGACAAATCAACATCATTTTGCACCATCATGAAAGTCAATTATTGAGGATAAATTTATCGATTGAGGTAAGTTTTTTATTTTTTTACATGTCAAATGTGAATAAAGAGTGTGTTGGTTTATAATTGATATGATATAGACTTGTTCTTGAATACATAATTTTATATAAGTGTAATAAATTTATATTATAATTTGTCATATTGTAAGAGGTTTATATTATAATTTGACTTATTGTTTTACATTTATATTATATTTTTAAAATTGTAATCAATTCATATGTAGAAATCATCATCATGCCAAGGAAATGAGAAAATAATTTAACATCGGAAGAGCATGAAAGAGATAAAGAGAAGAAAAGGGAAAGAATGAGAGAGATTCATGAAAAAAAAAAAATTAGATAGTATTCTTTTTCTTTGGATGAGGAACATGAAACAACAATACAAAGTAAGAGAGAATTGGAATTGGAATAAAAAAGACAACGAATGAGAAACTTGCGTGCAACAAGACAATTGAATTATGAAGATGTGGGGACATCATCTATGAGTTCCCAAGTTCAAGAGACATCATCATCCAATGTTCGAGGCACACCAATGTATCATGTTGAAGGCATGCCATTGTCTACTTCTGAAGGTGTGGGCACACTCTTCTATCATGTTGAAGGCACACCATTATCTACATCCCAAGGTGTAAGCACAACATCGTCTCATGTTGAAGGCACACCATTATCTACATCCCAAGGTGTAGGCACAACATCATCTCATGTTCAAGGCACTCAAGATGGTACGCAATTCACACATAATATTTTTGATGCTCCTAGAATTGTTAAATATAGAAAGCCAAAATATTTGATTGATATTGATAATAACATTTTTCAAGCAATGCCTAACAAGATTCCCAAGCGTACTTGTCAAAGAAATGTTAATCATATTTGGAGATCATTTTTTGAGAATTTAAACATGACAAGAAGATGTCAAATATTTGTTGAAATGATGAGAAATCTAAAATTTAGGCCCATCATGAAGATTCTTGGGCTAAGAACGATGGATGAGTCAAATGAAAAATCTATTGTAAAGAATCTAATGACTACATATGAGAGTATGAGTTCTACATCACGCATGAAAGATAATAATGTCACACGATGTGTACTTACATCAACAATAGTAAGCACTCAAATGAAGAAATCTTGAATCATTAGAAAGACAAGCAAAACATTGAAAATAAGTAGACAGTCTCTAATGAGAGCCCTAGGAAGGCGTCAAAGAGTGGAAGATCCGAATAGAAATGAGTTATGGGCATTTTTCAGTAGACTACCGTGAAAAGATAAAGCAATTTTTGAAGCTTTGAAATCCTTGATTGAAGAATTTTGGAATAATATTACACGGGTATCTCCTAATCAAAGAGATGTTGTAAGAAGGAGGATTGGTAGTCGAATTCGTGTTCCACATCCAAAACATTTTTTGGATTCAACTCAGACACAATTTTTTGCAAAATTTATGCCTAAGTATCCTCAAATTAAAATTAGTCAAAGATATTTTAAAATGTGTAAACCTTTTTATGTCAAGATAAATCACACATGCACAACTTTTTGTTGTAGGCTACATATTGAATTTTCTAGCCATTTTGAAGTTTATAGGAATATATGTGTAGGTTTTCACTCTAACAATGTTTTGTAGGATTGTAACATAAATGTCCCACCTAGATCTTCAAGGGAATTAATATGTATCATTTTATGTGAAAAAGTGGATGGTCAACAATTTTACAAGCTCTCATGCTTGAATGGTACATGCATAGATTGTGGAGGTTTGCAATGTTTGCCAATTTGTCAATATATGGAGAGTATGCATGCAATCGGTAACGAAATAGTGGAATTTGGAAAATATAAGACCATGACATACAATCTAAAAGATAGAAAAGAGGCTAAAAGATGTGATTTAGTAATTGAAAAAATTCCAGTGTATCAGTTCATGGACATTTTTTGTAAAAAAATTATTTATGAGTATGCAAGGCATATACATAGAGCGCGATGGTTGGATATGCAATTCAAATTGTTCAAGGACACATTCCTACTTGATACCATTATTTTAGTTGTAGACTTTGCAGAGAACTACACACTACAACCACAGAATGAGGTGCAAGAAAAGTATTATAGCTCTCAACAAGTTGCTATATTTGTTCATATAGCATTCATACATGCACTAGACAGTATAGAGGAAAATAGGAAGACATTGAGGGAGTATCATTTTTATATCAGTGATGATCGCTCACATTCTACAGAGTTTGTACATGGTTTCTTTCAACTATTTTATGGTCATTTGGCAAACAAGGGCATAAAATATCATCGACATATCATTTGGTTAGATAATTGTGCATCCCAATTCAAGAATTCTTGGATGTTTTATTGGTTGTGCAGGATGCATAAGATTACTAGAATTCAATATATGTGGAATTTCACAAAGGTCGGTCGTGGAAAGGGAGAGCACGATGGCACAGGTGCATGTATTAAAAGAGCCTTAGCACTTGAAGAATTAAAGTACAAAGAGAAAGAAACATTGTCAAATGTGAGATGTATTGTCCAGAGGTGTAATGCTACAATGGGTCCAGGTAATGAAGGTGAGTCTATGGTTCATAGATTTTTTTGGTTGATGGATGAAACTAACATTGCGCCATATGAGGATTGTTGTACATTGATAGGATCAAGTGAGCTACACTCTTTTAGAAGTTGTAATGAAGGTTCATGGGGTATCCACACATGACATATGCCATGCTTTTGTTCATCATGTGTAGATGAAGATTGGGATGGGTGTGAGTCAAAGGAATGGGTTGATGAAAGATATACACGTATTTTGAGTCCACTTACCTCCTATCATCCCCATGAATCACTTCAATTGATAGAAATAGAATCATCCATTGACTTTGATCACTTATCTGATTTAGTACAACTAGGTTTGTATTTTCCACATATAAATAATCTCAAATTTAGTACTTTATCATAAATATTCAGTAAACTAATGTCCTCATTATGTTTATATCATTACAGGCCATGTTTTTTCTCTTATTGCACCTGAAGACAATGAAGAAGGGACAGATTATTATTTGTGTCATTGTGTTGAGGCAAAAAATAAATTGGCTCACTCGATTATCGATGGTGAAAAATTAGAATACCCTATAGGAGCAATGGTTGTAACTGGTACATGTCTTAGATGGTATGCTATGAAGAACCCTAGGTTGTGGTTGTTCAAGGATTGGGAGACACACAAAAAGATTCTTCATTATTCAAACCTCATCATTGCATCAAATGTCCACTTAATCAGATATGAGGGAAGACTACAAAATAAAACTCTTTGGAAGGTTCTTGAGTTAGACCATGAGGCAATACTTGAGACAATCAAGGGTAGGGTAGACCCAATTGGTTCATTGGACTAAATGGAGATACAAAATATCGTAACATGTCAAATTTATATAGCACTATAAATTGGGTGGAATATAAATTGCTCATGCATTACCCCATATGTACAATGGGAAGTTTGTAACATTTAATGACAACCTTTCTCTTCTATTTTTTGGGGCAATACTGGAAGGTTTTCTCTGCTCAGCTCTTTCCTCCAATGCTCCTATTGAGCTAAGTTGTAAAAATATTTCTCATTATTAATAAAAAAACCTTTATAATAGAAATCTTATAGTTCAAAGATTTTTCACAGCATACATAGCATAATTCATATATTCTTTACATACACTAAGATCCCAGCTCAGCATTAACTTCTACACATAAACCCAAGCCAAAACCAACTTTTAAACAAGCCTACCATAAACACCATGTACAAAAAACCTAAAATCTTCCAAAAAAACCTAACCTAGAGTAGTAGGAAACTTGGTAACAGCCTTACTTCCTTTAGAAGTAGCATGCCTAGCCAGCTCTCCAAGTAGAACAAACTTGACAGCAATCTTAATTTCTCTAGAGGAAAGTGTCACGATCTTGTTATATTTCAGCAAAGAAGTAGCCTCAGGAGTAATCTTATCAAAAATATCAATCATGAAGGTCTCCATGATATCCATGGTAGCACTAGATATTCCCTTAGAGGTGTTAGCACCTGCAAGAAATTTTCATGGCTATATAATTTCTTCTCTGGTCCCTGCATTTCTTTCCATGTTCCTAGCTTGAAACCCTAGGTCTAAATTCATATTTATATCCGTTGGAAGGAAAAAACCCTAGATTGTCTTGGCTTGGTTCTATTTCATCGTTACCTTTTTCAGGCCACTTAAGTGTTTATAAAAGCATGTGCACTTTTCCCTCCTGGTTAGTTGCTTAATCTCTCGATAATAATAGTATACTCCTTTCAGTCTGGCGAATTCCTAAAATGCTTTGGTCACGTGGTCTCTCAATGTCCAAAGAATATTCCTTATCTTTTGAGACTTATCGGTTGCCATTTAGTCACCAAATCTCTAGATATGAAGTGGTGATATACTCTTTGCAATCGCCAGTTCTCTAAGTCCTCCAACAGTCAGCACTTTTATTTAGTGATTAGGAGACTACTTTAATTGCAAGATCTCTTGATTCTAGCAGTTAATTCCTAGGCATTCAGCGACTCTGTGAGCAGTTTGTATCTTCTTTTTTAGTCACTGAGTCATGTGATGGTAGGCCCATTTTATGAAGATAAGACAAGTGGATATATAGTCAGAGGGTGTTGAGGTGGTGGTTGGGTATTGGTTGTAGGATGGTGAGTTGGATATGTTGCCAGTGATGCTTGACATTCATCTTAGTTCCCTTTTAGATCCTATGGCGGGCGCATGAGCACATGAAATCTTTTGAGCTTTCAAGATCATGCACCAGCCGTCTGATCTTTCAGGTGTTCAAATAGAATGTAAGTGGACCTGAGGTCTTTAGTTTATGGAGTAAATTAAAGTTTAGTCTAGATCTATGGTTGTCGTATATTCTCAAGAAGAAGATGCATGATGTTTATCCTATGCAGTCTTGCGATAGCCATTGATCTCAGCAGGCCTAGAGGTTAAGAAGCATTCAGCGACTTGGTGAATAGTTATGAATTTCTTTAGTTTCTTAATCTCAAGATTTAATAGTTAAGTCTTCTAACATTCTAAGATTGAGCAAGGACCATTGATGGCTACAAGATAGAGTTGAAGATCAACGACTAGTTTTTAATCTCTAAATCTAACTGTGGGTTAAGAAATCTTCCCGCGACTTGGAGATTTGTCTCAGTCACATGTTCTCAAGGTTTAAACCTAGTTGAAGAAAAGATTATGAGACTCAACAAACCTCATTGTCATTGAATCTCTAGATTATGCAGGATTAAAGAGAAGTTAGCATCTGGTTTGCCCTAGCAGTTATGTTCTTAGTTTAGCGATCTAGCGACTGTGTGGTCTCAGATTCTCCTGATCCTGGTGGTTAAATGCTAAGCCTTGAGTGATTCAGTGACATGATTAGTATTGTGGTCACTGAATCAAATAGTTAAGTCAAGAATTCTTTCATGACTTAATATTGATCTTTGGATGGAATCAAGAAGATGATCGATAGTAGTCGCGAAGTCTCAGAAAGAAGTTGAAAAGTCAAAAAGTTCTCATGATTAAGAGACTCCATGCTTTTCGTTAGATCTCCAGGTTAGCTAATCGCTAAATGTTTTAGAAGGTCAATAAAGTTACCATGATTATAAGGCTATAGTCGCTAGATCTCACAATGAAAAATATGTATCTCAGGTAGCTTCTCAGTCACGTGATCACCAAATGAAGATCAGTCAGGCTTTGAATGGAAGGTTGGCAGTTGTCAGATGTGACCAAGTAGTTTTAGGTGAATAGTGTGGTGATAGGTGGCACTAGGTGGGCCCATGTGTGGGGTTTAGTCTCCAAGTCTTGTGATTAGAAAGAAATATTCTAAAAGATTAAGCGATCACAAGATTTTCCTTTCTCACTAAGTCTCCAGAAGTTTCCAAATATTCTCTCAAGGTCTTGAGATTTAGCAATAGCCATTTGATGGTAGATGTATCAATGTTGGTTGCATAATCTCCAGATTGTATCATGGTTAAGGAAAAGGTTATGAGATTATTAGACTCTACAGTCACTGATTCTCTAAAGGGTTTGATGGTTAAGGAGATGCCTGGGGATCTCGCGACTAAAGGAGAAAATGTAAACCAGGATTCTTATAGATTTAAGCTGAGAAACTCGAGAAAAATAAGAGATCTGATGGTGATGATATAAAGTAGATCTAAGTTTGAATGTTTACCATCGATATGTTGTCTAGCACTATAATGTAGCTATTATTTTTCAAATTCAAATCTTTTCAGGGTTTTATGTACAAGGTTTGTAACAGTAAGCCATATAGAACAAAGGGTTGTTCAGAATTGATTTTTCCAAACGGTTGTAGTTAAAGAAAATAATGAAGAGGATCTAGATAGTCATCTTAATCTAATTTTGCCACTTGGAGTGCCATGTTAGGTAATACAAAGGACTATTATTTGACACAGGCGGCTAGGGTTTTGATTGATGTCAAAGATCTCTATATTATGTACACGCAAGATCTATAGGCTAGCTCTGGCATTAAAATTTGTTTTCCTTGTAACAATAAATTGGTTGAATTTGTAAATGTAGTAAGCTTAGAATATGAAACTAAATATCTGTACATCAGATTTGATCTGATTCTTCCAGATTTCTAGGCTTTTCTTGCAGTCTTTCATTTCTTGTTGTACCTGGTGGTTGTAGACTAGTTTTTGTTCTAAATGATCTATAGCTTGTTGCAATCCTTGTTCCTATAAAAGGATTTTCAAGATCATTTAGAAGGGTTCAAGTTCTATTCTAGTTTTCTTGCAGAGCTAGTTCCATGAAGGGTCCTTTTCCTATAGACATTTTCCTTCTTCTCTGCATATAGGGTGTTCCCTCTTTCCTTTCTAGTTTTGGAGAAGATAATATAAGTTGTAATAGTTTGTTTTATGTATAAGAATTCAATATATTTGTACTATTATTAGACTATCTCCATTTGAATCCTGAACTTTTTGATTACAACATCAAGGATGTTTAATCTTTCTATTTACATTTCCTATGTGTCTGCAATAGAGTTGTCTTCACAGAGATAACTAAGTTCAAGATTAGTTTTTAGATGTGTATGAGCTAGGTTATCAAGGTTATCTCATGCTTGTCTTTCAGTGGATGTTGATTAATGTATTGCTTGCTTATAGGTCTCTTCTAAGGGGAGGGTTAAAATCCTTTGAATAGGTGATAGCATATTTGGGTACATAGGTGGATTGTTTAAGTGAGGTATGATTAATGGTGTATGATTGATGTAAGGCATCAACATATTAGAATGTATTTTCTTCTTGTTTCATAGCTCTCCGTTGCAGTGATGTATTTGACTCTGTTGCCCATTGGATAAGGCACTGGTCTATGAGAGACTTAGGGTATCTTAGGGGTCCTTTCAACCCAATATTAATCATTCAAATGAACTACCTTTTCATTTCATGTTGGTTGTAGTAGTGGGAGGTCCATTCTAGTTTTCAGACTCATTCCATGCAAGTAGGTTATTGCATTAAGTTTGGTTCATTGGGGTACAGGATACCTATAGGGGTCTAATAACTATTCCAAAATAATCTATCTATAGGCCTTTTGTTTATCAAGAAGAGTCATGAATGTGCAGATAAGGCAATACCCACCTGAGTGATGTGCAGCTCAAAGAAGGAGGATGCTCTTTGTCCTCATCAATTGGCCCTTTTTCCCTATTAGACTTTAGAGTGGAGACTAACCAGTTTGTCAATCATAGTGTAAACCTAACACTATGTGGGAACAATTTTAAAAGCCAACAGGAGGGATGCACTTGTTTCAAAACCTTGTATATTAACCTTTTGTAACTTCTCTTCCTCTTCTTTTTCTTATTCTCTTCCTTTTGAACATCACTTTCTTTTCTTTTCTTAGCTTTGGAGAATCCTTGACGTAGGGCACAGATAGAGGATCCAATTAATGGATGGTCCGAGCCTACATTGTTGATTATAACAACAATATGCACACTGGAATAAAATAAGATAATGATTCAAAATAGAATTTCATTCAACATGCCCGGATGTAAGGCCTTCCAGGTTTTGACCTATTACAATGAAATAAAAAAGTATCACCAAGATCTCACAAGATCCAAGGAACCACCAACTATTTCAAATCTACAACAGGAAGCCTCTAATAGGAACAACCAACATAGGATCTAAACTTGTACTCACACTTCCAAGCAACCCTTTGTTGTCCTAAGCCCATAGGCCACTAATTCTGCTACCAAGCCCCAGATTCACAAATCTAATTCTACACTACTATTCCTAATGATATAAGGATCATCTACTACTCTAATTACTACTAAACATCTACCCAAGCTCTCAATATATAGCCAGCTAAGCCACAAGTCAGCCAGTCAGGCTTTAATTACAATATAGGTCCAGTCTAAGGAAAGAAACCAAAACTAATGCAAGAATGAACATAAATTGATACGCCTTTGGATTTAGGTCCACATATGACCCAAAAACATTTCTTTAATGATTCAAGGCCCCATTTGATCACACAGAACTACACAAGAAGAAACACTCCATGTTTCGCATGAAAACTGCCAGAAAATAGGTCATGGGGAAAAATGGTCATAACTTTTGACTCATAATGAATTAAGAATTGTGCCTTTGGGAAATTATATTATTTTAGGTTCTCTTAAATTAATTAAGAGAAAAAAGGCTGATTCATTAAGGATCAACATCACCATGATGTGCAATCAGCACCAAAACTGCAAGAAAACACTACTCTAATAGCAAGGAAAACAACTCCAACTTTGAAATGGTTCATCCAATATCTCTCAAACCATGCCACCTCAAGAGTTGGGACCTTAGAAATATCTTCCACATACATAAGGAACAAAATAATTTCATTGCACATTCCAAAGATCTCCACAGATCATCACAACACAGAAACATAGAAAACTGCCAAAAACAAAGTATTGTATCCCTCTGCCAAGGAATTCCTCCAAGACTAAGAAAGATCTTCAGGAACTCAAAATGCTCTTACATCAGACTACCCAAGTAAATAGAAAGTATGTCCCATACTTTAATCTCAAGAGAATTACCTGCAATCAACTTCATCTTCACCATAGGCTTCCAATCCCTCAAGGACAAGAAAACAAATCTAAAAATTGACCATCTATGCTTCATCCATTCAAACATCAAGATCACATGAATCTCATCAATCCAATCAACATACCACTGATCACCACAACCAATATTAGAAACAAGAGTATCCAACTCCCCAACAAGTAGATCCAAAGTTAGATCCACATCAATATGAAATCTCTCATCATCAACATCACATATCTACAACTCATCACAAGACTCATTATTGTGAACCAGCAATTCATGTCCACAACTAGCAAATAAGATCTGCACCATAACTCTGAACAAAATAAAATTGGCAACACCACCATCACAAACGTGTTTAGCAACAACTAAATCCCCACCAAAAACAATCTGATCAAGCTGAACTAGATGTTCTACAATCTCCATGTTAGACACAACTGACTGAACATGAAAACAACTCTTCTCAACAACCTCACCAACACCACCATCACAAAGGTATTTAGCAACAAATAACTCATCACCAATAGCAGTCTGATCACACCCAACCAGATGCTCTACAATCTTCATGTCAGACACAACTAACTGAACATGAAAAAAAATATTCTCACTAGCCTCAACAAGGTCAACAACATCATCGAAAACCATAGGTATCTCAACAACAACCACAAGTTGCTCTGTAAGTTTCATGTCAAACTCCACCAACTAAGCATCAAAACCAATCTCTTCACCACCAAAAATCTCATTGCACACAACAACAAGTTTCTCTATAGGTTTCATGTCAGAATCCACCAATTGAGCATCAAAACAAATCTCTTCACCACCATTAATCTCATCACGTAGAACAAGATACTCTGCAAGTTCCATGCTAGATCCATCCATCTGCTCATGTGAACCAATAGGCATTTCATCAACTCTAGCCAAGTCATCAGGGACTCCCACAAGCTATCATCATCTCTACACAACCTTCTTCTTTGTAGTCTTCCTTCTTAATTCCTCTTCTATGTCTTGTACTTGTTCATTCAAAGCTCTAAATTCTTTTGTAAATGCACTAAGGTCCAATCCTCTTGGATACATCCTTCAAGATCTTTGAAAACCCAAGGCAACAAATCACCAACAAGGTCCTGGTGCAAATAGTCTCAACTCAATTTTCACACTCAATATCTTCAAGCTCTGATACCACTTGATGTAGGGCATGGATGGAGGATCTAATTAATGGATGATCCAAGCCTACACTATTGATTATAACAACAATATGCATAGTGGAATGAAACAAGATAATGATTCAAAACATAATTTCATTCAACATGCCCAACTGTAAGGCCTTCCAAGTTTTGGCCTATTACAATGAAATAAAAAAGTATCACCAAGATATCACAAGATCCAAGGAACCACCAACTAGTTCAGATCTGCAATAGCCAGCCTCTGATAGGAACAACCAACATAGGATCTAAACTTGTACTCACACTTCCAAGCAACCCCTTGTTATCCTAAGCCCGCAGGCCACTAGTTCTACTACCAAGCCTCAAATTCACAAATATACTTCTACACTACTCTTCCTAATGATATAAGGATCATCTACTACTCTACTTACTACTAAACACCTACCCAAGCTCTCAATATATAGCCAGCTAAGCCACAAGTCAGCCAGTCAAGTTTTAATTACAATATAGGTCCAGTCTAAGGAAAGAAACCAAAACTAATGCAAGAATGAGCATAAATTAATGTTCCTTTGGATTTAGGTCCATGCATGACCCAAAAAAATTTCTTTAAGGATTCAAGTCCCCATTTGATCACACAAAACCATGCAATAAGAAACACTCCATGTTTCACATGAAAATTGCCATAAAATAGGTCCTGGGGAAAAATGACCATAACTTTTGACTCATAATGAATTAGGACTTGTGCCTTAGGGAAATGATATTATTTTAGGTCCTCTTAAAGTTATTAAGAGTTAAAATTCTTATTCATTAAGGATCAACATCGCCATGATGCACAATCAGCACCAAAATTGCAAGAATGGCTTGGGCAGGAACACTGGCAGAAAATAGGTCCCCAAGAAAAATAGTCATAACTTTTTACTCATAAAGAATTAGGAGTTGTGCCCTTGGAAATGATATTAATTTAGGTCCTCTTTAAGGACCTAAGAGAACAAAGGCTGAATCATTAAGGATCATCACTACCACATCCCACAATCAGCTCCAAAACTACAAGAAAACACTGCTCTAACAGCAAAGAAAATAGCTCCAACTTTGAAATGGTTCATCCAATATCTCTCAAACCATGCCACCTCAAGAGTTGTGACCTTAGACATATATTCCACATACATAAAGGAAAAAAATCCTTTCATCACACATTCCAAAGATCTCCACAGATCATCACAACATAGAAACTCAGAAAACTGCCAAAAATAAAGTATTGTATCCCTCTGCCAGGGAATTCCTCCAAGACTAAGAAAGATCTTTAGGAGCTCAAAATTCTCCTACATCAATCCTTTACTTCATTCTCTCATTTCATATCATCTTCTTTAAGACCCAAAACCCCCTAGAAACTAGGGCTCACCCAATGTCTCATCTCCCATCACCATAGAAATTGAACCAAAGTTGATTCACCATCATTTGACCATCCTATGATGGATTCATGCATAAAATACCCCCTCCAATGGATAGAACATCTATTGTTGTACCCTTGCACCAATTTCATGACCCTTATACACCCTTCAAACTCATCAAACTCTCTCAATTTAGTCCTCTTCCTCTCTGTTGCACTCAGCTTAGCCATCCTTAGCACTCAGCTTAGCATCCTACAGGAAAAAATGATAAGTTTCCCAAAGAATTTCCTATAGCTTTTGACCAATTGGGGAAGCAAAAAATAAGTGAATAAGCAATTGGCTACCAGCCACAGAGAAATTACAAGAGTTTGAAAAAATAAATTATTTCTTGATGCTGAACTCATTTGATGTGGTTGTATATGATATGTACGCTATACTTTACAAATTTTTTTATGATTATCTAATTTCAACTTATTATATGATGCAGCCGAGTGTCGACACAGTCATTATATATGGTATGTTTTACTATTTTTTTTTTAGAACTAATGCTTCTAGTGAATCCAAATTTAGTTTTTATAAACATGAGATGTTAGTGAATGACTTCTTGCTAATACTAGTCTTCCACCAGATCCAGATTTCAACCCTCTTGCTAATATTCTTGATGAACATGGGATTGCAGCTACATCTATTCAATATACAGAGGAAGATATAGAAAATATTCTTAATAGAGATATTAATGTGAGAGAAAATTACATTTTAGAAGAAAATGGTTATCTTGGTGCCATCCAAGGTATGCCAATTACTCGGGACAAAGAGACAAAGCCCACAGTTAATGGGAAAGAGTGGGAAGAGCTTCTTGGACCCATGATAGAAGTTACAAATAAGGAGGAAGAGCTAGGAAGGTGAAAGCAGCAAAGGAAAGAAGTAAGATATGTGTGTGAGCCTATGTCAGATGATGATGATGAGTACTCACCATCTACTAGTAGCTCAAGTAGTGACAACAGCTCTTTAGTGCACATGTACACTAACACAAAAAATTTAGATAGAGAAGTAACAAGTGTTGTGGAACTATCCACAGAGCAATCTAAAATGAAGCCTCAAATTGGTTCATTAGCAGGCAAAGAATTTGGTCATGCACTTCATTCTAGCACCACAAATATTTCTATTAGAAATGCTTATTCGTCAATGGCCTTGCATTTACGGGACTTGGGCATTATCCTTGAAATATAAGTTCATTGCCACCTTTGGCAAGGCAGTCTCACTCCTCATTTTACAATAAAGGGCAGCCATCTATGGTCCAAGGTTTTAATTCAGCTGACAAGTGGAGAGCTTCTCAAGGTACTGATCTCTTTCATAGAGAAGTTCCTACTTCATCTCAAGGTTTTTGCTTTAGGTGACCAACTCCTTCGAGGTCCACAAATAGGCCCATTAATTTCCCAAATTGGTTCATTAGCAGGCAAAGAATTTGGTCATGCACTTCATTCTAGCACCAAAAATATTTCTATTAGAAATGCCTATTCATCAATGGCCTTGCATTTATGGGACTTGGGCATTATCCTTGAAATGCAACTTCATTGCCACCTTTGGCAAGACAATCTCACTCCTCATTTTACAACAAAGGGCAGCCATCTATGGTCCAAGGTTTTAATTCAGCTGACAAGTGGAGAGCTTCTCAAGGTACTGATCTCTTTCGTAGAGAAGTTCCTGCTTCATTTCAAGGTTCTCATTTAGGTGACCAACTCCTTCGAGGTCCACAAATAGACCCATTAATTTCCCAAATTGGTTCATTAGCAAGAAAATAATTTGGTCATGCACTTCATTCTAGCACCACAAATATTTCTATTAGAAATGCCTATTCATCAATGGCCTTGCATTTACGGGACTTGGGCATTATCCTTGAAATGTAAGTTCATTACCACCTTTGGCAAGGCAGTCTCACTCCTCATTTTACAATAAAGGGCACCATCTATGCTCCAAGGTTTTAATTCAACTGACAAGTGGAGAGCTTCTGAAGGTACTGATCTCTTTCATAGAGAAGTTCTTGCTTCATCTCAAGGTTCTCATTTAGGTGACCAACTCCTTCGAGGTCCACAAATAGACCCATTAATTTCCCAAATTGGTAAAAGGGTAGATGCAATTTTGGAAAGATTATCCCAATTCAAGAGAAATACAAATTCCAGTGAGCATGAAGTTATTGTAGATCCAATGGGTGGATCTCCTCCACTGACAAATATAACTGTGTGTGTGAATTTTGTACCTAGTTGTAGACACAACACTTCAGTAAAACATTAGAGATTAGCAAAATCGAAATCTGACAAATAAATGAAACTATGCTAACTAGACAATTTACTGCCTTCTAGTAGATGTGAGTATGATGCTTTCAGATTGAAATCGAGATCAGTGACAATGCAACTCCTAAATGAAGGATTTAAAATGATGAAAATAATGAAATATGAATGCAAATTAATCTATTTTTTTATATTTTGTATGCAATAATATCAAATCTGTATGAATTTAAGCTAGATGAATGAAATTGAATGCAAATTTAAGCTAAGAATGATATGGAATTCTATGATATGAAAAGCTATGAAAAAATATGAAATGATCTCACAAAATTGCTTGTCGCAAGAGCTTGATTCTTTGTATGCAAATTCAAGAGATTGAGAGATTGAAAGCTTGAGAGATTTTTGAGCGGGATTTGTGAAGAGTTGAGCCTTGTTTTTATAGAAATCTAGGGCTTTGAGGATGCATGAGAAAAGCCATAAATGACTCTTGATAAACTTAGGTTGATTTTTGAGTTAACAAGAATTAAAGAATAAATAAACTCATAAAATCATGCAAAATCAATTTTTATCTCAAAATAGAGTTTAGTTTTTTTCAACTCATCATCATCAGATGTTGAGTTTTAGAAAGTTTACAAATTGAAAATAATAGTTATTTTAAAGTTGACTGCTTTTGTGATTGTGCATGATTTAATTGTAAATTAATTTAAAAATAAAGTGATTTATTCTCAACTTTACTGATTTTAAATTAAAACAATTGATTTATGGGTTAATCAATTATTAAATCAAACTTTTATTCAAAACTATATTATTAAATATTGACAACTTGCTTTAATTAATTAAATAAGAATTTAATCAATTATTCATGAGATTTTAGATTTATTATCAAAATTAAATAATATAATTTAGGAATAAATAGAATTAAATTTAATTAAATAATTAAGTGGCAGTATTAAATCTAATTAATTAAATATTCAGAATATTAAATTAATCAAACTTTAGGATAAATAGGATTTATCGCTAAATAATTATTAAATCAAAGATAATTAGGATCAAGGAAATATTCAAAGAATATTCTCTGATGCAGATTTAAGATAAAATCAATTAGGATTCAATAATGTGCAGATGTGCCTTTGGTTAGGACTTTGATGTCGATTTCATTCGATTTGAAGATGTAGGAGGTAATGAACCTATAGCCCATTTTTGGGGTATTACATTTTGCCCCTCTTTGAATTACTGTGCGAAGTGCAATGGTTCAAAGAATAGTCTACGTATGATATATGTATGAAACTTATTTGAAAGATTAACTGACTCCGAGATAGAAACCGATTGAAAGATTGGAAAAAAAGATATTGACCAAGGCCCAGAATGACTAGGAATCAAGATGATGCTAGTTGTATAAAAAATGAACCAGTGATTATGAAGAAATGCCAAAACACCTGATTCTGAACCTTATGATTGTGAAGAAGTGAGTGACTGATTCTAGACCTGAATGTCCTTATATGAATCATATTGGTATCACATCCTGAACCCATTAGTTATGAAGAACCAAGGAAATAACACTAATGAACCGATGGTTACGAAAAGTTGGTACAGTTTACAAGATAGATTTAGGATACCAGATGAATCTGATATGCCCCAAGAGATGATAGATTTTCCCCAAGCGATGAGGACTTTTGATGAATCAGCAACTAGACATGGTTGTTGTCTTGATTACTAAGGAAAGATTGATTGAAATTTAGATTCACAAACTTGAATGATGTGCAATACCATGCCCCCTTCGGCATTAAAATTGAAATCTGACAAGAAAAGTTAGTGTTACAATTTAGAAGCATGTTAATTGATTTGAGAAGTGGTTATACACATTCGAGAATGCATTCTGCATCGTTTAGAGGTCCAGAAGACCAAGTTTGACTAGGTTTGAAATTTTGATAGTTTGATATAATATAATTAGTTAAGTTGAATTATGGATTCCTGTGATGATTGAAGGTTGATTATGCAAGTAGTTGACAATATAAATGATCTCAGATTTTGATTTTGATCCCAAAAAATGAGTTCTACTTGTTGTTTCATTGGAGGAACCTCCATGTGAGACTTAGCTCTTCAAGTCAAGTTTTAGTTTTAGTTTTGAAGAATCAGTTAAGCATTTTAAATGTATTCAACAATTTGTGAGATCATGCAACCATGCAAAGTGCAAAATAAAATGTAGAATGAAATGCAAACCTAAGACCTAGGACCTAGTCACTGATGATGTGTCAAATTGTTTTCATCATTGAACTTTTTAGGAAACCAAATAAATCAATACAACATCCACTAGTTAGGAAACTATAGACATGTGAATATTGATTTGTATGTGCAAGAATCAATACAATGTCCACTGGCTAGACAACCATGGACATATGAATATTGATTTTATTTTGAAGAATGTCAGAGTAGATATAAGCACCAAGGCACAAACATCAGGATGACCTAAATATCATGTCCATTTTGATATAGCAATTTGTATAAGCATCAAAACATAAACATCGTGATGACCTGAATACGCCTTGCGTACAAACACATCAAGTAGTGAAGAGATTATTCTAAACCCAATGTGAATTACCTGTAGTGACCCTTTATCATTCATATCCTTAGGTAAGATCCCATTTCACAGTAGGAGAAAGAACTGACTCAAAAAGACAATAGTTAGATCAACTTCCTTGAATTTTCTAGGTATCAATGGTCGAGGTACTCATGGCCATGCAATACAAGATAGAGGCTCTTACAGACAGACACCATTTCAATCCAAAATTTCCAAAGTTGTTAGATGTTCACTCAAAGAAGAAAATAAAGAAAAAGATTATGTCCCCAGTCATCACTCTCTAAATCTTATAAAGTACATCATCGAAGAGCTCGAAATGACACAATATGCAAAAATCTCAATGTGAATCAGTAAGCATACAAGGAGATAAAAATCATGAAGCAAAGATTGTTTTTATTTTGTTGTTGATATTTGATTGCATTATTGTAGATGCAAAATCATTTCTGGTAAGGAGAAAGATAGACTAACTCAGATGCATCTTCAAAGGACTCTGACTGGATATGACTCGTCTGAGGTATTGAGGACTGTAGGATATGACATTGATTGCCCCCAAGTTTGAACATTGATAGGAGACTGACACTTTTTCCAGTGGGTGTACAGATTGACTTTATTGAAACAAGGACATATATAGACTAAAGTAGATTGAAAGCTGGGAAAGACCAAGATTGCATTGATAGATGGAGAATTTTGAACAAGTGGCACCCGTTTGTTAAGTTTTCACCATCTTGGTAGAGATTCTATTTTTGCTACCAAGGCGCCTTTTTCCAGGTTTTCACCAAGGCACTTTTTCTTTTTCTCATTTTTTTGTATTTTTCATTTTTTCAAATTTTTTTTTGTAATTTTTGATATTTTTTACTTTTTTTGTGAATCATCAAGGTGCCTATTTGCTAGGTTTTCACCAAGATGTTCATTTTTTTAGGACTTTTTTAGATTTTTATGATTTCTTCAGGACATTTTCCCATTTTTAGAATTTTTAGAATTTTTGACAATATACCATTTTTTTAGATTTTTTTAGGATCAATAAATATATACAAAGGATACCCCCAGATAGAATGGGCATCATACTCCCAAGAAAGATCACATCATGCAGTCCCAATGCTTAGCAAGGTGGAGGACAAGAGAGATTAGCAAACTAGTGGAAGAGATGGAAGACAACAGAATGAAGGAGAATGAAGGGAAGAAATCCTCTAAGGTATCGAAGCTAGGGAAAAATTGTCATGTAAAGCACATTTGGATAAGCAATGAAAAGTTAGCATAAGATAAGTCACAAAAGCGTAATGCAAGAGAAAGAAAGGATGCAGTCCAAAGGAGTAGACATGTCAAGAGACTTCATAGCACCATGTTTTACTCTTTCTTTTTTTTTTCTTTTATTAGATCAAGACCAAAGGGGAAAATGATAGTGATAGGAAAAAATGAATAGAGGAAGATAGATATGAAGGCTAAACATGAAAGGAATGAAATCAAGATCATCATAAGATAGCTCACAAGATAGCCAAATGTTCATGTATAGGTCAACCTTATCAAGATCAAAGAGAGAAGGTGGAATGGATGAAAGATGTAAAAGAACTACATATGATGCCTGATTGCCAAGTTTTCATCATGGTACTTATCCAAGGCACCACAAGGGAGTGGTTCTCACCATAGGATGAATTTATTTCTCTTTACTTTTTCTACCAAGGTGCTTGTTTTCAGGTTTTCACCAAGGTACATTTTCAATTTTTTTGAATTTTTTTTGTTTTTTTAAAATTTTTTTGTTGGAAGAAGGTAAGCTTTTTAGATAATGCTCCTTGAAAGGATAAACCATGATATGCCAAGGATCCAAAATGATATGCTCAAAGATGTTGATAGGGAAAGGAAGATGGAAGGGAAAAATGGAGGATAAGGTCTTATGTAAAGCGAGTGTGGTTGGAAGATAGGAGAAATAGGCAAATGAGGAAAAAAGATAGAAGGTAGAAGGCTAGTGAATGGAATGATAGTGAAAGGGTAGATGGAAAGGAAAGCAAGATCAACATCAACACAAACCTTGAAAGGTGGCGAGATGATGGAGGAAATGTGAATGAAGGAATACGTGAAGGAATATCATGAATGGATGGTAGAGGTTGTGGTTTAGGCACATGGAATGAAAGATTATTTTTGGAAGAATATGGAGTGGAAGCCTTTGAAAGCTTGAATGTCAACTTCACTTGTTCAACATGAGACTCTTTCAAGAGAGACTTTGGAATCCATATAGCCATAGGCTTTTCATTTCTTTCTGATGATTTAGAGAGAATATCTTCAATGATGGATTTTGGAACCCATACTTATCTTGTAGTTTTCTTCTTAGATATCTCTTTTGACTTCATGCCTCCATGTCGATTAGAGGAGACATGGTGATATTCTTTTTTTGATAGATTCTTGTACTGCTTCTTTTTCTTATATTGAACATTCAAGTTACTTCCAATAGACTTGGGACTTGTGTAAGAAGGAGGATATGACTAGTTTAGATGGGTGGGTGGATGAAAAGGATTCAAGGGTATGCATCTATGTTGATCTTGAGGAAAGATAGGAGATGGAGGGATGTAAGGACCCAAGATGGATGATGAATTATGAGAGTTAGGAGGGGAAAGTGAAGGGACATAAGGACCTAAGATGGAAGGAAGGTGTGAAGCCCTTAGTACTGGTGGAAGAGGTCCAAGGATAGATGTGGAAGATGCAAAAGGATAATCAATAAGTTCATCAACATCTATATGACAACCAAGGACATCAGCATCTTTAGAGAGAGCATTAGGATTTTTCAATAGGATCATGGACATCTTGAATATAAGAACCTTCTTTGATAGGATTGTTCATAGCTTGCAAAGACTTAGGAGGAGTAGAAAGTGGAAGTGAACATGGAGTGGTAGAATAAGAAGATGGAAGACTTTGATCTTGACAAGGATCTTTGGATAGCATAAGCACATAATTTTTCTCTTGATTTTCAATAGGCTTAACATTAGAAGTAACAAAACCATTTTTACCAACCTTAATGGAAGTATCATCTTTAGAAATTGCAAGTGTAGTAAGGTTATTTTAATTGTCAATAAGCTCATCGGTGTAAGTAGTAACTTGATCTTGCTTAGGAGAAGACTTAAGATAGGGTGGAATGAATGAGAAAGGGCATATGGGATCAAAAGAACCATGAAACGGATAAGAGACATCATGAAAAGGATTGGATGACATGGAGGGTTCTTGATCTTGATCTTTCTTTATGTTCTTTTCTTTATGATTTTTGGAGTCCTCTTGACATGGAGCCACTTCTAAGGACAAGGAAGCATGTTGGGATTGTATGGAAGACTATTGCAGAGATGGTGAAGGACCAGCTAAAGTAGGCATTGTAGCATATGAAGGCTTAGGCTCTTTAGGTTTAGCATCATTAAAAGTATTTGTAGCCAGGTGAAGGTTAGCTTGAGTTGCTTTAAGAGGTAGCCCTTGAGGATAACTATAAGGAACCGTATGAAAAGTATTAGGGCTTTTGTTGGATGAAAGATTGGTGAAAGATTTGAAAGACTCGGAAGATTTAGGAAATGTATGGGTATTGGAGGAAGTAGAGGATGGAAGGGAATCATCACAAGATAAAGGTTCAGCATTAACATGTCTTGCTCAGGAGTGTAATCTTTATTTTTAGCATGAGATCTCTTAGAGGAGGGATTCTTATAGTATTTATGTTTTAAATCAGCACAGAAAGCTTTCTCTTCCTCAAGTGAAGTAGATGTATCATCTAGGTATTGGGCATAGAAATCATCAAAGTCTCTTTCAAAATTAGAATCATATGGATCACCATCACAATCTATCCAATGTGATGTCCCATTTCTAGTAAGCACGAGCACATGATGAGGAGGACTCTTAGGAATAGAGGTGTCATAGGTATCATTATATTGTCCATCATCATAGTCATCATAGTCTTCAAAGATGGGCGTGTCACTCTCCATGGAAGAGGTATCAAAAGGGTTATCATGTTTCTCATTATGGTATGTCTTGAGAAGAGAAGTAAGACTCTTGGGAGAATTAGAAGAGGAACAAGATCATGGAGAAGAGGAAGGTGAAGACCTAGTAGAGGAAGAAGACATGGATGATGAGGAATGATGAGAAGACTCAGAATATGAAAGATGTTTGGAAGAAGAAGGTCATGACATGACCATGTGTATGATCCTAGAAAAAGTGTTTGATTCAATCAATTTTTCCTTTATTTTCATCATAAATTTATCAATCATGGGCTTTTTGGAATAATACTCTTCGAACTGAGCAATGAGTTTGAGATCATCCATTTTTAAGAGAGGTTCCATAACAAGATAGCTGAAATTCATGGTTTTGGAAGAGGAGGAATCAATCATGGAAGTGACAGAAGAGATGAATAGAAGAAAGAAGACTAGATAATAAGAGGAAAAGAATCAAGAAGACGTGAAGAGTTTTAGGAAGAAGAGGAAGAAGCATGAAGGAATAGGAGAAAGGATGGAAATGGGAAACTAGAAGACATGAGAGATGTGGAAGAAACAAGACCAAGAGTCATTTTGTGCAAATTGATACCATTTAAGTTCATTTGGATGTTGAGAAACATGTCATAACACCTAAGATTTGACCGAGACTGACCAAGGATGACTGGAAATGACAAGAATCAGTTCACTATTTTGACAGAATTTGGGATTTAGCAGTAAAAACTAAATTTTTGACAAATTTGACCAATCTCTGATAACTTTGACTTTGGCTTTGATATGAGTTTTGAAATTTTAGGATGACTTTTGACACCAGAAAGGATTTTTTCTTCAGATTTGCAATTTTTTAGTTTTTTAGTATCAGTTTGTTTGCAAATTTTTCTATCCAGTTTTTGAAGATCTATGTAAAAGTTTGTCTCAAGTAACCAAGTAGATATCAAACATGCAGAATAGCAAGCAAGGAGAGAAAGCAATCATCTGAAAACAATGACCAAGGGAAAAAGAAACCTTGCACATGAACAAGCAATAGTGACTTATTGTGCTAATCCCTAGAAATACTACTTGTGTATGTTCCAAAAAGTTTTTCAGTAACACACATATTCCTAGAAAATAAAAAATTTGGCCTCACTAGGGTTTGTAGTAATGGTCTGACTCTGCAACTTTTGTGATCTCAAGAGGGTGAACTACAATCCAGGTGCACCGGGGTTTTGACATAGTCTAAGAATTTAATCAATTAGGAGCTGCTAGGGAGATCTGATAGCCCAATAAGAGACCACACCTGTGAAGATTTCTTCCATAAGGACATTTATATAGCGATTGTTGCTACCATGGTGAAAATGGCTATTACCACTTGAGGTTTCATCCACATGGTTGACCCAATTAAGGGAATGTCCACTATAGTTAACCCTCTCTAAAGGTGACTCACAAAAGATACCACATGGAGACTAGTTCTAGATTCAAGGATCTGAGTTTCTGATACCATCCAAAAAGGGAGTAGAGCATAGTTCTCTAGCCTTTTCACTTTTAACCAAAACAAAGAAGATAGATTAATCTAACATGCTAAGACCAAGATTATCTCACAAAGATCTATGATGTCAACTGCTTATGATCTATCAACCTCTCCAGAGAGAGAATGTATCAATCAAAAGTTGAAGACACACAAATCTAGTAGAACGTGAGACGCTCTCAGTAACCTCCCTACCTACAAGGGGATCCTTCGTCAAGAAGAACTTCACATGAATAAACAAGAAAAAGAAGCTTAGTCTCTCAAGATCATCCACAAATATTGTTCATAGGGCCTAATTACTATGTGTAACAGATATGCAAAAAGTAAATCTATGTTCATTTTAGAGCTCAAAACTGAAGTGTGAATTATGAAAGTTGTAAAGGCACTCAAGCTTGACACAAGAGAGTTTGTTTTATGTCCCAAAATGAATTTTTATCAAATGTAATAGAATACCTAATTTTCTCGCAACGCGCTTAGTAGATTTTACCTATTTTTTTAGCTTTGTTGAGCAATCCCGCACAAGCAAGCCATGAATTCTCTGACAAGAAAACAAGCAAACAAGATATGCAACGTATATTCAACTTATGAAAACCATAGGGTTAGATCTGAAAATCAATTGTTATGAGCAATAATAAACAACAAATAATCAAAATGACAACTCATATCATGCATTGAATCATATGAAAAATAAATGCATACCCATCACAAATTTTTTTTTTTTTTTTGTATTTGACCTAGTCAACAAGATCTAATTTTTTTGATATGCTTTCAACCATAAAAATAGAAATGAAAAATAGAGACCCCTACTAAAAAATAGAGGGCTTTCCAAAAATGTAAAAATTTTAGAAAAATCTCTTCATTTGTGCCTTAGAGACCCCTTTTACCAAAACAGACCAGTTTTTGTAAATCAACTATTTGACCTATTATATTGCATCCAAATTTAAAAAAAAAGAATGGACCACCTGTAGAATTTAAAGAGATTTCCAAAAATGTAAAAATTTCCAAAAAAATATGATGATTTGCGCCGAAAATGAATTATTTATGAAAAATAGAGAAAAAACTATTAAAAATTCAAAACATCTCAAAAAAATTTGAATTTTTTATCGAAGCTTCCCTGATATGTCTCCAACCTGAAAAATAAATTTCAAACCAAAACTCCAAGTCATTTGGGAGATAAAATTAAATCTTTGAAAATTTAGGGTTTTAGTCTCCAAGTAAATCTACACAAGGGAGTTAGCTCCAAAAAAATAACCAAAACCAGCATGTAAAGGTGGGTTGCTCCATGGTGGATGCCAAAAATGTGTGTGTGAATTTTGTACCTAGCTGTAGACACAACACTTCAGTAAAACATTAGAGGTTAGCAAAATCAAAATTTGACAAATAAATGAAACTATGCTAACCAGGTGATTTACTGCCTTCTAGTAGATGTGAGTATGATGCTCTCAGATTGAAATCAAGATCAATGACAATGCAACACCTAAACGAAAGATTTAAAATGATGAAAACAATAAAATATGAATGCAAATTAATCTATTTTTTTGTATTTTGTATGCAATAATATCAAATCTGTATGAATTTAAGCTAGATGAATGCAAATTTAAGCTAAGAATGATATGGAATGCTATGATATGAAAAGCTATGAAAAACTATGAAATGATCTCACAAAATTGCCTATCGCAAGAGCTTGATTCTTTGTATGCAAATTCATCAGAGTAAGTATGCAAATTTGAGAGATTGAGAGATTGAAAGCTTGAGGGACTTTTGAGTGGGATTTGTGAAGAGTTGAGCCTTATTTTTATAGAAATCTAGGGCTTTGAGGATATATGAGAAAAGCCATAAATCACTCTTGATAAACTCAGGTTGATTTTTGAGTTAACAAAAATTAAAGAATAAATAAACTCATAAAATCATGCAAAATCAGTTTTTATCTCAAAATAGAGTTTAGTTTTTTTCAACTCATCGTCATCAGATGTTGAGTTTTAGAAAGTTTACAAATTGAAAATAATAGTTGTTTTAAAGTTGACTGCTTTTGTGATTGTGCATGATTTAATTATAAATTAATTTAAAAATAAAGTGATTTATTCTCAACTTAACTGATTTTAAATTAAAACAATTGATTTATGGGTTAATCAATTATTAAATCAAACTTTTATTCAAAATTATATTATTAAATATTGACAACTGTAATTAATTAAATAAGAATTTAATCAATTATTCATGAGATTTTAGATTTATTATCAAAATTAAATAATATAATTTAGGAATAAATAGAATTAAATTTAATTAAATAATTAAGTGGTAGTTTTAAATCTAATTAATTAAATATTCAGAATATTCAATTAATCAAACTTTAAGATAAATAGGATTTATCACCAAATAATTATTAAATCAAAGATAATTAGGATAAAGGGAATATTCAAAGAATATTCTCTTATGCAGATTTAAGATAAAATCAATTAGGATTCAATAATGTGTAGATGTGCCTTAGGTTAGGACTTTGACATCGATTTCATTCAATTTGAAGATGTAGGAGGTAATGAACCTATAGCCCATTTTTGGGGTATTACAATAACTACTTCCAGAGACTTGAGTTTAAATGGAGACTGTCTGTTCCCAAACATTCCTTTGTTGTATCTCAGAGATCGTGTGAGGTAGCATGGATCTGTCAATTGGTACGAGACCATGTTTTTGGGGCCTACAAAAGCATGTCTTGGTTTTCATAGATTCAACTTCGTTTAAAATTGGCAACACATTCTCGGTCGATGTCAGAACTTAAAGTGTTCCTCAGTTCAAATGGCCAACCTTCCGTATCTTTCCAATTGTCAGTCATAGCATCGATCTATCTTTTCTAATAGCTCCGAATGGTCAGGTAAATTCTAGTGGCAACCTCATTCACCATGCACAATCGTTCGATCACCGCTGATGACTCCATGCTGAAGTGTCCCTCAAGGTCCCTTAAGCATGAAATTAGTGATCTTTGTGGGGTTGTATCTTAGAGCTTGTGTGAGGTAGCATGGGTCCATTAGTTTCTAAGGGACTATGTTGTCAGGGCCTATAAAAGCCTGTCTCAGTTTTTGGAGATTCAAGTTCATTTAAAATTGGCAACACATTCTCGGTCGATGTCAAAACTCACATTGTTCCTCAACTCAAATGACCAACATTGCATATCTTTCCAACCATCGATTGTAGCATCAAACTGTCTATTCCAGTAGCTCTGAATGGTCAGGTAAACACTAGTGGCAACCTTGTTCGCCAAGCACAGTTGTTCGATCGCCGCCGATGACTTCGTGTTGAAGTGTCCCTCAAGGTCCCTTAAGCATGAAATTAGTGATCTTTGTAGGGTCATATCTCAGAGCTTGTGTAATGTAGCATGGATCTATTAGTTGGTACGGGACCGTGTTATTGGGGCCTACAAAAGCCTATCTCAGTTTTCAGAGATTCAACTTCATTTAAAATTGGCAACACATTCTCGGTCGATGTCAGAACTTAAAGTGTTCCTCAGTTCAAATGGCCAACTTTGTGTATCTTTCTAACCGTCGGTCATAGCTTCAATCTGTCTATTCCAACAATTCCGAATGGCTGGGTAAACACTAGTGGCAACCTCATTCACCATGCAAAGTCATTCAATCATCACTGACGACTCCATGCTGAAGTGTCCCTCAAGGTCCCTTAAGCATAAAATTAGTGATATTTGTAGGGTTGTATCTCAGAGCTGGTGTGAGGTAGCATGGATCTGTTAGTTTCTATGAGACTGTGTTGCTAAGTCCTACAAAATCCTATCTCAATTTTTGGAGATTCAAGTTTGTTTAGAATCGGCAACACATTCTCAGTCGATGTCAAAACTCACAGTGTTCCTCAGCTCAAATGGCCAATGTTGCGTATCTTTCCAACCATCGGTCATAGCATCGAACCGTCAGTTTCAACAACTCCAAATGGCTAGGAAAACACTACTGGAAACCTCATTCACCATGCATAGTCATTTGATCACCGCCAATGACTCCATGCTGAAGTGTCCCTCAAGGTCCCTTAAGCATGAAATCAGTGATCTTTGTGGAGTCGTATCTTAGAGCTTGTGTGAGGTAGCATGGATCTGTTAGTTTCTATGGGACCATGTTGTTAGGGCCTACAAAATCCTATCTCAGTTTTTGAAGATTCAACTTCATTTAAAATTGGCAACACATTCTTGGTCGATGTCAAAACTCACAGTGTTCCTCAACTCAAATGACCAACATTGCGTATCTTTCAAACCGTCAGTCGTAGCATCGAACCGTCAATTCCAACAGCTCTGAATGGTCAGGTAAATGCTCGTGGCAACCTTGTTCACCATGCACAATCATTCTGTTAGTGTTTGAACCTGCAGATTAATCAAATACTCAAATAATCCCAATGGCTGTAACCTAGCAAGTTACAAACTACTAAGGTATTAAGGTTAAGACCTTCTTCACTTTGAGTAATATATACTCAGGCGGGTGTACCTCTGTCAATTCAATGTTCAGCTGAGCTCTGAATTGAGAACTTGCTCCTTCACTGCTCTGTTACTGCCTTCAAAATCTAACTCAATAAGTTGCTAAAACTCTGAGTATAGCCCAAATCATCCTGATACACAACATCATGATATAGACTATAAAAATAGCAACGCGATACAATGGCTTAAGGATATTCATCCTTCTTCCTTTTAGAGTTAAACTCAGGGAAGGGTTAACCTCGTTTATTGCTTCTACAAAGCACTGAAATACATATTTATGAACTTGTCATAATATGACTCAATCTGGAAATTATGCATATAAAGTAAAATGTCAATCAATTATATATTTGGATAGTAAACGAATGTAAGTGGATCTAAAACCAGTCCCTTATCCGCTGGGCATCAGAGTCGAACTCTACCTTCACATATATCTATTAAAACAAATACAATGAAACTCAAATAACATGCCTAACATATCATTGTTTCCATTCCTACACCTGTCATCAAATCCACATATAGATATTCAATTCCCAGAGACCTCCCCTAAGATTTTACTCTTTCCTTGAAAGATACTTAAGCTCAACCCCTACATTCACCTTGTGAAAGATGTATTTAAACTGTCTTACAATTTAAATGCATAAAGAAACTAAAACACTCCACATGTAAAGACAATCAAATTGTAGTAACAGAACTCCAGTGTATTTGTATTAATTGATAAAATGCATTCGTAGAATTTTCCTTGATTTCACAGAAAATCAGGTTCTATATTTCAGACCTCTCCTTTACAAAAATATTTTCCCACCTGTAAGAATGAGCAAGAAATCCTATATATACTGATCAGCCATCCTGGAATCCTTGAAAGGATGCAACAAGCTTCGGATGGATCTCAAAAGATCTTTGTACTAAAAACAAAAAATAGTACAAACAGAAAGAAAGAAGACAAAAATAGTAAGGCACACTTTCAATTGTCCTTCACAACTTTCACAGGTGGCCCCTTTGTCTGTAGATACTTCAGAGCAGTTACTAAATTTCTTACGTGAATGATGACCACCATTACAGGCTAACCTACATCATCCTTTGTGTGGACACGCTCTCCCTCATATTCTGGATCAGGGGCCAACTGCATCTTACTCATCTTCTTTTTCTGAAAGGACAAAATGCTAGAATGGATATTTTCTTGTTAACACTTCCAAACTGTTTGCCCTCTGCCACATGTTACATAAATGCTTGTTTCTTTAAAGAGCTGGAGTGGTGGCATCCGTTGCATCCTCAGATGATGTGTCTTCTTCTCTACTTTCTTCTGACAAAAGTGTTGTTTCCCAAACTGAAAAAATATCCTCAGTAGGCCAATCAAAAGCTAGAATTTCATCCCTTTTTGGTAGGATTTTCTTCCATTTAGTCACTACTGGATGTACTTCAGTCATTACCTTGGTAAAATGTACCCTAGCATCCTGTAGCATTTCCATTTTTTGTACAAAAGGAAGAGTATCCTCAGTGTGTATAGCATCTTCTATTTTGGTCAACATTTTATGTTCAATTTGCTCAAACCATTTTCCCTTCTCTTTTAATGTTCCATCTGATCTAACTAGACCAGGAAATATCTGGAAATCACTTTGAAAATATCTCACCCTTAGAAGAGCTGTCTTCCTTTTTACCTCCTCTCTTTCTACTTCAAAATCCAGGAGGGCCTTAACAATTTTGTAAGTACTAGCTAATTTGGGGTACTTGGAATCATGGTCTTTAATTGATCCAATTAAAGTTTTCAAAACATTCTCCCTAGGTACCCATGTATCCAAAATTTGGCCTACTGTATTCTCCTCTTTATCAAAAGAAAGCAAAATGTCAGACAATTGCTCTACACACTTGTAAACTTCTTTGGGTCTGACATTTCTAACAAGATGATGAATAGTATCTTGTACTCTTTTCTCAAACTTTTTCTGTCCTTTCATCTCTGCATCATCACCACTTAAGGAAGGGGGAAGAGGAGACATAGGAAACTCAATGATGGGACTTGATGAGGAAGGACCAGCAGCAGAGGAAGAAATTTGCAATTGTTGTTGTATATGGACTGGACTTCCTTCACCCAACCTTTTCCTTAAGTCATCAATTATTTTGTCCTTTTCAAATATTTTTTGTCTTAGCTCTTCATATGCCCTCATTATTTCTTCAAATTTTCTTGTTAACTCTTCTTTCTCCTTAGCTTCTCTTTCAACCACCTTCTCCGCAAGATGAGCTGTTGCTACAACCATTTTTGATGCTTCTATTGCTGAAGTATCCATTACTCTCTTGACTATAAGACCACCGGAAACATTATCTTTAATCAATTGCTTTCCTTTATTTTCCTCATCCCTTTTCAGTGACCATATAACCAAGGCTTGATGGTCATTACTGAATGCAACTCCTTTGACAGCCTGCTCTGCCTCTTCCCTGGTTTGGTATGCAGGTGTAACTTGTTTCCTGATTGCATCAAGGACAATTGCATCAGCTATATCCCATTCAGGGAGGACTAATACTCCTGCATTTTTTACCATTATTCTTCCCTGTTCTGGAGTAATCTTTTCAAAATTATCTGTCATTTCTCTCCTGGTTTCATCTTCAATAACCTTAATATCAACATCAGGGTTTTCCTTATGTGTCTTCTCACAGGTTTCTTCAAATTTATTGATATTCATTTTCCATAAAAATTGCAAAAAGGCCCTGGATTTCACAAAAGCATCATCAGCCAAAAATTCTTCACATGCTAACTTGATGACGGGATCCAACTCTGTTCCTGCAAGTTGCTCTGCTGTTAAGCCTAATTCAGGCTCTTTTGGTTGCTCAGGAATTCCTTCATTTATTTCATCATAAGTCATGAATATTTGACCCTGAGATCCCATTTGTTGCATTTTCTCTATGACTTCTCGATCATCTTTAATACTTAAAGGCGATTGTGAAGGAGAGTATTGATCCTCTGGATCCTGTGGCCTCTCCTCTATCCTCTGTTTCTTTGTGGGAGGTGAAAAATACAAGATGTCCTCATCTGGCTGATCCTGTGTTAAATCTATAATTTTCTTACCCTGCTTTGATGAAGAAGGGATATCTGCCTTTCCTTTCCTCTGCTCTTTTATTTCAGATTTAGGGACAACTACACCATAACCAGTCTTTTCTTGCACCATGTACTTGCCAGGAGGCAAAATCTTTGTAAATATATTTTTTCCCAACAATGCCTTAGCCCTCTCAGGATTTTCCTCCATGGCTCTTCTCTTCTTTTCTTCCAGAGTTTTAATAATATCTTGGAAACAACCCATTAGAGTGTCTATTCTCTTCCCCATAGGACTTATACTGCCTATAGGGTCATATGTAGGATCGAATTGTTTCACAAAATCAAAAGTTTTCTTATATACTAACCACTTTTCCTTCCTAACTTCTTGATCTTGTAATCCTGGGGTATTCCTGATGATGTCTTCAGGGAAATTGAAAATGTGGTTCACTGCTGAACATCTGACCTTTCTCCTAAACATATCATTGAAAAAACCCTCTGGGTCTATTGTCCTGGCACTTGTAGTAGTCAAATGATAAGGCTCCAAGATCTTGTGCATATTGAGCCATCCACCTTTTGTGATTATAAATTGATGGGCAATTGTGATATTTGGGAACAGAGTTCCTCTACCCTTAGCAATACTATTTTCCTCAATATCCCCCAATTGCCTGAAAAATTCTGCAATACCAATCTTGAGAGGAACTTGGAAAGGCAAAATAAAAGGAGTTCCTTTATAGCCATATAATCTGAAAACAGTTGAATAAGGATAGAAAATAAAATCACCCCAATTATGCACAATGTTGAGGTCCTTTGCAAATTGGAGTGGCCTGACAATTTCAGCTAGGGCAGCAGGGACTCTAGGACTGTCATGCACAAAGAATAATTTTAATCTGGCTGCAAAATACTTGTTAAATTGTATGTAACTGCTATCCTTTCTGTCCCATGTCATGTTTAAATTCCACAACTGTACAGGCATATCTTCTCCATTTCTCTGCTTAGATAGTTCCATTTCCCTTTCAAAATAATCAGAACCTTTAAACAGAAACATGTACATCATAAAAGAGTACCAGCAGAAGGATCTACTAACTTTACCCTTTTGAATCCCTATTAATCCATCATGGATTAAATCAGCAATGACAGGGGCATAATCAAAAGTAACTGACAAATGTGGGTGCAACACCTGGATTACCATATACATCAAGTGTTGGGGCATTTTTTCACTTGCATCTTCCCCAAAAACTTGACACAAAGACCAGTAAGCACCTCTTGCCAAAACATCAAAATACTCCGTTTTAAACAGCTCCTGTGCACCTAATCCTGTGACAATCATTCTTCCAATTCGGGTACAAAAATCCTTTACCGGGCCAATCCTGAAGACATGCTTCTGTGCCTCATAAACCTCGCCTAATTCTTTGAAATCAATCGGCTCCAAGATAGGTGAAGGGTCTTTCAATTTGAAAATAGTTCTAATTTCATCAGCTGAAATTGTTAACAGTTTTTGCCCTCTAACACCTCTAATCTCTTTTGTGATAGGGTCATAGTTCTTAGCAATTTCAGTCATTAAATCTGCATCCATAAAAACTCCTGGCACTACAAGCTTACCCAAGTCATTTTCCCATATGTTACAAGCGGGAACAGGAGTATTTCTCTGACTAAATCCAACTGTAAATAATGTGAGCCCAGTAAAGTCGGAAACACCACTTGCATTAAGAAAACCGACTGTAGCATCCTTAATGTAATTTCCTGTGTCATACAACCCGTCCGCCACTTTCACCCTAGGCTCTTTTGGTGTTAGTTGTTTTACACTGGTCAAATTTACTTTTGAACTGGGAAACATTTGTAACAAATCTTCATGAAGACCCCTTTTCAAATAATCAGTTTCACCAGAGAGCTCTTTTCTTGGTGGCATTTTGGGATTTGAAACTTTTAACGTACTTCGGCGCAAAAGAAAAATGGTGACAAAACAACTCTTTTTAATCAAACAAGAAAGCCCAAAAGTAACCAACCTTATTTTATCAACCCAAGAACACGAGAATCAATCTCTGCAACTCAATTCGCCGAGCTCTCTACAAATCTCTTGTGTCCTTACAGTTCTCTGAGTGAAACTAGATTCTGAAATATTTGCAATCACTTCACAATTATTTGGGCACTTTACCTCGCATGATTTAGTCATTAATTCTGCAGGAGATGAAACTATTGCTAGCCTGGACTTGCCACCCACTTCACCTTCAATTTGAAATCTGGCCGTAGATTTTTCTTGACAGACGATCGTATAATTTAGTCGCATGGTCGCATAGGCTATTTGGAGGCTAACACGACCATGCGACTAGCCTTCAATGTTACATCCCTTTCGGCGGTGATCCCTCAGCGGTTACCCCTTTTCAAATACATGCTGGTCGCATGGTCGCATAGGCTATTGGAGGTTAACACGACCATGCGACTAGCCTCCACACTTTATCCGCTAGCATTCAAAGTTAAGCACGAAGCTCAGTTGCATGGTCGCATAAGCTATTTGGAGGCTTATGCGATCATGCGACTATGTTTTAAAACACCGCCAGCCTTTAAGAAACCGCCAGCCGTTTAGATATTATTGGCTGAGCACCTTCACCCATGGTCCCACCACTTGGCCGCTTCATTAATCGCAAGATTAAAACTTAGTCGCATAGTCGCATAAGGCTTTAAAAAGCTTATGCGACCATGCGACAAGACTTTAAAACACCACCATTTTGCCAAATTTCTAAGCACCAAGGACATAGGATAAAATAATTAAATCAGAGGGCTACTTGACTCAAAGAAAAGGATATTTAAAGCACGTGCTCTCAACATGAACTTAAGTGGGCTTTCAAAAAGTAACCTTCAAATAGAAAGCTAAGAGGACGGCTTAGGGCTTAAAAAAAAGAAAGGCCAAACTTAGGGTTTTTATACTTTTGAAGAATTTGTGCCTTCTCAAAAACAAGACCTAAGACAAGAAAACCTAACAAGTCTGTGACAAAATTTTGAGAACATTCTGACAGCTATAACCACAAGATTAGAACAAGAAAGCAAGAACCGAAAGTTGGACAAGAAATTTAGAAAATTAAGAAGATACCCAACACATTCAATCGCCGTCGATGACTCCATGTTGAAGTGTCCCTCATGGTCCCTTAAGCATGAAATCAATGATCTTTGCAGGGTCATATCTCAGAGCTCGTGTGAGGTACCATGGATCTGTTAGTTGCTACGGGACGATGTTGCTAGGGCCTACAAAAGCCTATCTCAATTTTTAGAGATTCAAGTTCATTTAAAATTGGCAACACATTCTCAATCGATCTCAGAACTCATAGTGTTCCTTACCTCAAATGACCAACATTGCGTATCTTTCAAACCGTCGGTCGTAGCATCGAACCATCAGTTCCAATAGCTCTAAATGGTCAGGTAAACACTAATGGAAACCTTGTTCAGCATGCACATTCATTCAAACCCCGCTGATGACTCTAGGTTGAACTGTCCCTCAAGGTCTCTTAAGCATGAAATCAGCTATCTTTGCGGGGTCATAACTTGGAGCTCATGTGAGGTAGAATTGATCCATTAGGTGCTATGGGACTATGTTGTCAGTGCCTACAAAAGTCTATCTCAATTTTCAAAGATTCAACTTCATTTAAATTCGGCAACACATTCTTGGTCGATGTTAGAACTCAAAGTGTTCCTCAGTTTAAACGGTCAACGTTGCGTATCTTTCAAACCGTCGGTCGTAGCATCGAACCATCAGTTCCAATAGCTCCGAATGGTTGGGTAAACACTAGTGGCAACCTTGTTCAGCACACAGTCATTTGATCACCACCAATGACTCCAGGCCAATGTGTCCCTCAAGGTCCCTTAAGCATGAAATCAATGATCTTTGTGGGGTCATATCTCAGAGCTCGTGTGAGGTAGAATCGATCCATCAGGTGCTACAGGACCATGTTGTCAAGGCCTACAAAAGCTTCTCTTAGTTTTTAGAGATTCAAGTTCATTTAAATTTGGAAACACAGTCTCGGTCGATGTCAGAACTCAAAGTGTTCCTTAGTTCAAATGGCCAACGTTGCATATCTTTCAAACTGTCAGTTCCAACAACTCCAAATGGTCAGGTAAACGCTAGTGGCAACCTTGTTTGGCATGCACATTCATTCGAACCCCGTTGATGACTCTAGGGCGAAGTGTCCCTCAAGCTCTTTTAAGCATGAAATCAGTGATCTTTGTGGGGTCATATCTTGAAGCTTCTGTAAGGTAGAATCCATCCATTAGGTACTATAGGAATATGTTGTCGGGGCCTACAAAAGCCTCTCTTAGTTTTTAGATATTCAAGTTTGTTTAAATTTGGCAACACATTCTCGCTTGAGGTCAGTGTTATCACTAGAGATTGCACCCATGATGGCTAAGTATAAAACTTAGCAATCCCATAAAACATGGGAATACTCTTAGGATGTGGGACTGCTTTGCTGAGAATAAATGTCCAGATTGAGGGCCGGCTTCCCCATTTGTATCACCTGAACTGAACTGAGCTTGAAGGGAAAGGGAGACATATTGCATGAAATTGAAATAACTTAAATTTAACTTAGGTGATTCACCAAACTGGATAGATCCACAAACTGAAAATAGACTCACAATGTAATCCAACATATAACCTAAACACCACAACTCTTCTCAAATCTAATTCTTCTCTTAGAAAATAATTAGGTGCTGGTTGTAAATGAGAAGGGAAAATGGATTCCACAACTCAAACACATATAAATGCACAAAGATTGAAACCTTAGAAAAAAAAGTGCTTGCAAACATCAAAATGAACAAAATATCAAGTAAAGGATCAAGTTTCAATCACAATACATGACATCAAATTCATCAAATCAACTCACAAAGCTATAGAAAAGAAGAACAATTGCTATTAACTAGAATAAAAGGAGTCAAAATATCAGATTGCTTCTCCAAGAGCTACAACATTCACCTCATGAGAATGAGGGAAAGAAGAACTAGCCTTCAATCACCAAAGGTGAGAGGCATATAAAGAACATCTGTAGAATCTACATTGAAGTCCACTACTCACCAAGAATAAAAAAAAAACTTCCACTAGGACCATGATCACACCACTGTGAAATTCAAATGCCCAATTCCTAAGAATCTAGGGGGATGAAAAAAGTGGGGGCCCTAAACATGGATGGTCAAAGGAAGACTATCCCACCACTAAGTCATGCAAAATAAAGAAAACTGACAATGGCTTATAAAACACCACTTGTCAATATTTACAACAAGGTTTTGCAATGACTTTTACAATTAAAATATTCCCCTCTCTACCAAATAAAGTGGATTCTAAATATATTTTAAAGATAATCTCAACTCAATAACGAGGAGAAAATCTAAGATATTTACATTTTAATCCAATCCACATGACACATAAATATTCTCAAACCTAGGACCCACCTAATTGCAATCCTAGTCTAAAATTTAACCTTAATGACCCTAGGACTCAACTATAGGTTATAAGCAAATATTAAATATTCTCAACCCAAAGAATGGGGAAAATATACATAAACAATTACAAAACATAATCCAAAGTTGAATATATCATGGCACTAAATCACTCAACCCTAGAAAGGGGAGAAAATCAAATTAGGAAGTATCTTGAAACCCTCATTGGAAAAATGAACATCCTCTATTACTCGGCATCTGGCACATTTCTATCCTCATCGGCAGTTCTTCGATGGCAACTTCTATTCTGAAATTAGAAACAATATCTCGATTCAGCAACATCTATCTTGAGGTAGGCATTCGGGACCTTTCTCTCATATAAAATGTTGGCATTGTACTCTACATTGCGAGGGCATCTTTCTATTACATTTCTTTTCATGTTTGAAAAGCATTGAGCTTGATTGAACTTCTCTGTTTGTGAAATTGATGGTATTAGGGCACGACACTGTGTTATTTACTGGTTATTTATTGAATTTGAATATCATGTCTCTGCATTTTGAGGGAAATTCTAGGGCATCACTTTGATCATTTTTATCGATGAGGGAAAGACACTCCTTTAAAAATGTTCAATCTTTGGTTGCTTTGATGGCTATTTAAAGCATGTGGCTTGAGATTTGGTACAATTATCACTGCATTACCCTCTGTTAATGCCGCTAAACCTGTACCATTTGCTGCTGAATAATGCTATTGTTTTTTTGCTGCTGCATGCATGAGCCTATGAACTTATTTGCATTTGTTCATTATCAATTGAGGGCACCATGTATGTTTACTGTTATACAGCCCGTGAGCCATTTCCATCATATAATTTAAAAAACATTAACTTTCTCTGCATTTTTTAAAACTAGACTAGGGCATAGTTGCTATGATAGCGCTGATGTATTAACCACTAGTATATTGATGAGGTCATATTGAGGCATCACCCGATTATTGCTAGGACATGGGCATACTTGATGGCACATTTTGTTTGCATCTACATTGCGATTGAAAGTGTAGGCCCACAGGCTAAGGCATAGATGACTTACTGTATAGCTCGAGTATATCATGTTAGCATCATTTTTCTATTGCCCTTGTATTCCATTTCTCTAAAAGAAGGCATTGCCATTTTTTTCTCATTGCATCTTGAAGTATTACATTCACTGTTCATACATATTGATACCATGCCCACTGATTTACACAAGTTGCTAGGGGGTCTATAAAATTGGACCCTCTCAACCTATGCTTTATCCACATTGCTATTCCTTGAGGCCCATGCATTATTTCATATGATGATATGCCATATTGTATTGGTTAATTAACTAGAGTTCTCTTGTATTCATAATGCAGATTTTATCATATTCATGCTATAGCACTTAAAGTATTAAATGCAGTTTGAAGTACACATGCATTGAGTTTTTAACTTGAAACACCATATGTTATACTTTCTCTCAACATGTGGATTTTTATGTACCTTTATCTTGCCAATGATGAATGTCATGTGATCACTTATGCAGCAAAGTGCCCCTATCTTTTTCATAGATCTGTGTACTCTATCATTAGCTCTGTTCAACTTGATGCCATGTAGATTTATGTCATTCTGATGAAGTATATCCTCTAAAACTACCAGTGCTATGTTCTAACCATAATTCATGCCATCTTAATATGTTGAGAATGCCTCTTGGAACTGGTTCATGCCCTATTTTGACCATGCTCCATTTGATTTGGCTTTATGTCTCACTGATACTACCATCCACTAAATGCTACACTGTTGAGCATGGGTGTTTTTGACCTATGATGTGGTCTCTCTCCAAGAAATTTGAGATTCTCCTAAGAGATCCCACATCACAGGGCATCATCATTCATCTGGATCCTAGTATTCTACTATTTTTTATGAATTAGCTTCTTCTATCTCTGCACATGGAACAAACATGTTAGTGAAAATAGTAGTATTTTTTTTATTTCCAGAGCCTCCTCACGTACCTACCCTAAGCATAGCCCGTGTCAGAGGTGCATGACTGAGTGTACATATGCATGTTTGGAGATGTTGTGGCACCATTCATTGCTTAGATCCATTGGATCTAATTCCTCTATTTTTTCCCTCTCTACAGGTTCAAGGTCACAGGAGCACACCAGGCACACAGAAGATCAACTTGTACCAGGAAATGTCTAGTACCCCTACATCTAGCTCCATTAATTTATGTATACTTGCACTCATTTATGCAATTCTTTCATTTTCTATGCTCACAACATATCTGAGCTCAAATAGATGTTCCTTTCTGTCCTTTTCTTCTTTCTGTACAACATATTTAGGATATGACATGTAATCTTAGATGTAATAATACTTCCTTTCTTTTCATGTACTTGCAATGAAATGAACACAAATCTTAATCTAAATCACATAATAATGCAAACTAGGGTATATAGCTCATCTAGTAATTAGGTTTCCAAAATGTGCAAAAATGACAACATTCTGGTGACCTCTATGGAGTGCTTTCCTACTAATCATATTGACCAGCTCCTTGATACATCCATTGGGCAATAGAGTCCATAAGCCACAGAATCGAACTTAGCTCCAAATCAAACAACCCTTCCCGCTGACAAAACACTAACTATTAGAGATAACTTCTCTGGTTTATTGCTACTCAAACCAACTAAGAACAATTAAACTAGAAGAAAACTAAAAACAACACTGAAAGAAACTTGTGAGAAGCACGTAGGGAACATAGAAAATTGGAAACCTCCTATCCTACCCTACTCTAACCAGTCTCAGCAAACTGGTTAAACAAATCCATTAACTAGATTGTTAAAATAGCTTCCCATTCTCCTCAAAATATTATATTTTTAAAACTTAATGCCAATAGGAAGAATATGAAATATGAAAACATTCTAAACTATCTGGCATATCAACTCTTGAAATTTATAGTCCAGACAACTCACCTTTCTTAGATCACAAGTGCTACTCTCCCAGGGAGTCTGATGAGTTTGAATAAGCTCTTGGTCACCAATGAGTGAACTTCTGACATCATCCTCCATTGAGTCCTTGAGTATGCATGTCTTTCTTGGCCCCACCTGGGCTAGATATCTGATAGGATACCCCCTAGAGAGCATAAAACCAAGCCTCTTTTGCTGCTCAATATGCATCTTACAAATATCTTCAGCATGTTGATTAAATTTTTGCCCCTCCATTATAGTCTGCCACACCATTTCTTCTTCTACGGTTAGAGGACCATCCTCTTCATTAGTTAGAATAGCCAGTAGCTCCTCAGCTATCAAATTACTTTAGGTCTCTAACCATAACTAGCCCCTCCTCATGGTCTAGGAAATAAGATTCCTAACATTCATCCACCACCTTATTGCAAATAAGCCGAGATTCTATCACTGGTACAACATTAACCTCCTGAAACACAATCTTTTCTTCAAGAACATGCAAGCCATTATCTTTATTAGGAAGATAGGGAACATCAACAAGAGTGGAATAGAAAATATCAATTATCAAATCAAAATCATCTTATTGTTCTAAGTTAGCAGCAACTGTATCATCTTTCTTAGCATAAACAAAGAGCCCAACTAGTAAATCTTGCACTACTTCATCTTTCTCAATATAAGAAGGAATCTCCTCAAATAAATCAATTAGTGTCTCATCTTCTCCACTTATTCCTTGACTCTTATTTGGCTGCTCTAATCCATCATTATGTAATAAATCTACTTTTTCCTCATGATTATGAAAAGGTACATCTAAGAGACAAGAATCATTCTCTTCCTAGTTTCTTGAAATGCTATGAGGTGTAGGGGACTCTTTAGGAATGGGATCATAAGGCTTTATCTACTGCAAGATGGGCTCACTATCATTTAGGAAGTCAAACATCATAGGTGTCTCATCTATAGAAATAGAATGAAGTGGCTAGAAATCTGAGATAGGGTCATGAGTAGGCTCCAAAACATCATGGAGATCAGGGTCATGTTGACTAAGATTCTGAACTGAGGGAGAAATCCTAAAGCTTGGAATTTTGATAGGAGTGCTAGTGGACTTACCAGGTAAGAAACTTGGGATTTGTACCTTATTAGTCTCCTATCTGGTCTACAAAGCTTCTAGGTTCTCTTCAGGAGCACAAGGCATCTCTTTCTAGATCTCCTTCTTAAAAAGAGCTACAATCTCATAACTTGGATACATAGTCCATGAGGGTCTTCAAGACTACATTATGTTTGCATTTCTCTTAGATGGATTTGGTGAGTTTTCTTGCATTGGGGCAACAATGACCTCATGATCTCCTTGCCTCTAGTTGTAACTTTGAGTTTGTTGTCTTTGAGCCCATGTCCATGATCCTTCTTGTTGGAGAGCTTGATCATAGGCCTGTACAAGAGCATATTGACCGGGGGCATACTGAATATATTGATATCCTCCTAAAGTATGGTAGCTTGGACTGAAAATAGGCTTAGGATAATTTTCATATGGCAATTGATAGGAATGTTGCTAGGATGCTTGATGCTAGGTGGGAGGGTATGAAAATACATGCTAGAAATTTGCCGCTGCTAGGCTATTTTGACCATATACTACTACTTGGCCAGCTTGATAAGGCATGAATGCCTGCACATGGGTGGCTTTTTCATGATATGGGGGGTGATAGGGAGAATACGCATTAGGCAAGAACATGCTTGCTCATCAAATGAGCTGGTAAAAGATTTTTATTTTTTTTGAAACTTATCAACACTTGAACTGCTTAAACCAGTAAAAAAATTTTAGAGTCCCCATGGTGCTAGAAACAAACCACCTCTTGAAGGCTGATTGCACTCAGATCACACCCAAATCTTAGTGAATGATGGGAAACAAAGTTTTCCCACCGGGCGTGCCAAAAACTATTGTCACTATGGATTTCACCCGTGGTGCCTAAGTATAAAACCTAGCAATCCCATGAAACATGGGAATACTCTCAGGATGTGGGACTGCTTCACTAAGAATAAACCTCCAGATTGAGGGCCGGCTTCCCCATTTGTGTCACCTGAACTGAACTGAACTTGAAGGGAAAGGGAGACAGATTGCATGAAATTGAAATAACTAAAATTTAACTTAGGTGATTTGCCAAACTAGATAGATCCACAAACTGAAAATAGACTCATAATGTAATCCGGCATATAACCTAAACACCACAACTCTTCTCAAATCTAATTCTTCTCTTAGAAAATAATCAGGTGCTGGTTGTAAATGAGAAGGGAAAATGGATTCCACAACTCAAACACATATAAATGCACACAGATTGAAACCTTAGAAAAACAAGTGCTTGCAAACATCAAAATGAACAAAATATCAAGTAAAGGATCAAGTTTCAATCACATTACATGACATCAAATTCATCAAATCAACTCACAAAGATGTAGAAAAGAATGACAATTGCTATTAACTAGAATAAAAGGAATCAAAATATCAGATTTCTTCTCCAAGAGCTACAACATTCACCTCATGAGAATGAGGGAAAGAAGAACTAACCTTCAATCACCAAAGGTGAGAGGCATATAAAGAACATTTGTAGAATCTACACTGAAGTCCACTGCTCACCAAGAATAAAAAAAAAACTGCCACTAGGACCATGATCACACCACTCTGAAATTCAGATGCCCAATTCCTGAGAATCTAGGGGGATGGAAAAAGTGGGGGCCCTAAACATGGATGGTCAAAGGAAGACTATCCCACCACTAAGTCATGCATCATAAAGAAAAACTGACAATGGCTTATAAACCACCACTTGTCAATATTTACAACAAGGTTTTGCAATGACTTTTACAATTAAAATATTCCCCTCTCTACCAAATAAAGTGGATTCTAAATATATTTTAAAGATAATCTCAACTCAATAATGAGGAGAAAATGTAAGATATTTACATTTTAATCCAATCCACATGACACATAAATATTCTCAAACCTAGGACCCACCTAATTGCAATGCTAGTCTAAAATTTAACCTTAATGACCCTAGGACTCAACTATAGGTTATAAGCAAATATTAAATATTCTCAACCCAAAGAATGGGGAAAATATACATAAACAATTAGAAAACATAACCCAAAGTTGAATATATCATGGCACTAAATCACTCAAACCTAGAAAGGGGAGAAAATCAAATTAGGAAGTATCTTGAAACCCTCATTGGAAAAATGAACATCCTCTGTTACTCGGCATCTGGCACATTTCTATCCTCACTAGCAGTTCTTCGATGAAAACTTCTATTCTAAAATTAGAAATAGTATCTTGATTCGGCAACATCTATCTTGAGGTAGGCATACGGGACCTTTCTCTCATAGAAAATGTTGGCATTGTACTATGCATTTTGAGGGCATCTTGCTATTACATTTCTTTGCATGTTTGAAAAGCATTGAGCTTGATTGAACTTCTCTGTTTGTGAAATTGATGGTATTAGGGTAGGACAATTTGTTATTTACTGGTTATTTCTTGAATTTGAATATCATGTCTCTGCATTTCAAGGGAAATTCTAGGGCATCACTTTAATCATTGTTATCAATGAGGGCAAGACACTCCTTTAAAAATGTTCAATCTTTGGTTGCTTTGACGGCTATTTAAAGCATGTGACCTGAGATTTGGGACATTGATCACTGCATTACCCTCTGTTAATGCCTTTAAGCCTATACCATTTGCTACTGAATAATGCTATTGTTTTTTTGCTACTGGATGCATGAGCCTATGAACTTATTTGCATTTGTTCATATCAATTGAGGGCACCATGTATGTTTACTATTATATAGCTCATGAGCCATTTCCATCATATAATTTAAAAAACATTGACTTTCTCTGCATCTTTTAAAACCAGACTAGGGCATATTTGCTATGATAGCATTGATGTATTAACCACCAGTATATTGATGAGGTCATATTGAGGCATCACCTGATTATTGCTAGGACACGGGCATACATGATGGCACATTCTCTTTGCATCTGCATTGCGAATGAAAGTGCAGGCCCACGGGCTAAGGCATAGATGACTTATTGTATAGCCCGAGTATATCATGTTAGCATCATTTTGCTGTTGCCCTTGTATTCCATTGCTCTAAAAGAAGGCATTTCCATTGTTTTCTCATTGCATCTTGAAGTATTACTTTCACTGTTCATACATATTGATACCATGCTCACTGATTTACACAAGTTGCCAGGGGGTCTGTAAAATGGGACCATCTCAACCTATGCTTTATCCACATTGCTATTCCTTGAGGCCCATGCATTATTTCATATGATGATATGCCATATTGTACTAGTTAATGAACTGGAGTTCTCTTGTATTCATAATGCAAATTTTATCATATTCATGCTATAGCACTTAAAGTATTAAATGTAGTTTGAAGTACACATGCATTGAGTTTTTAACTTGAAACACCATATGTTATACTTTCTTTGAACATGTGGATTTTTATGTACCTTTATCTTGCTGATGATGAATGTCATGTGAACACCTATGTAGCAGAGTGCCCCTATCTCTTTCATAGATCTGTGTACTCTGTCATTAGCTCTATTCAACTTGATGCCATGTAGATTTCTATCATTCTGATGAAGTATATCCTTTGAAATTGCTAGTGCTCTATTCTGACCATAATTCATGCCATCTTAATATGCTTAGAATGCATCTTGGAACTGGTTCATGCCCTGTTTTGACCATGCTCCATTTGATTTGGCTTTATGTCTCACTAATACTACCATCCACTGAGTGCTACACTATTGAGCATGGGTGTTTTTGACTTGTGATGTGGTCTCTCTCCAGGAAATTTATGATTCTCTCGAGAGAGCCCACATCACAAGGCATCATCATTCATCTAGATCCTAGTATTCTGCTATTTGTTATGAATTAGCTTCTTCTATCTCTGCACATGGAACAAACATATTAGTGAAAATAGTGGTATTTCTTTTATTTCTAGAGCCTCCTCATGCACCTGCCCTAAGCATAGCCTGTGTCAGAGGTGCATGACTAAGTGCATGCATGCATGTTTGTAGATGTTGTGGCACCATTCATTTCTTAGATCCATTGGATCTAATTCCTCTATTTTTTCCCTCTATGCAGGTTCAGGGTCACAGGAGCACACCAGGCACACAAAAGATCAACTCATACCAGGTAATGTCTGGTACCCCTAAATCTAGATCCATTAATTTATGTATACTTGCACTCATTTATGCAATTCTTGCATTTTCTATGCTCATGGCATGTGTGAGCTCAGATAGATGTTCCTTTCAGTCCTTTTCTTCTTTCTATACAACATATTAAAAATATGACATGTAATCTTAGATGTAATAATACTTCCTTTCTTTTCATGTACTTGCAATGAAATGAACACAAATCTTAATCCAGATCACATAATAATGCAAACTAGGGGATATAGCTCATCTAGTAATTAGGTTTCCAAAATGTGCAAAAATGACAATAGTCAGAACTCAAAGTGTTCCTCAGTTCAAACGGCTAACATTGCATATCTTTCAAACCGTCAGTCATAGCATCAAACTGTTAGTTCCAATAGCTTTGAATGGTCAGGTAAACACTAGTGGCAACCTCATTCGACACACAGTCATTCGATCACCTCTGAAAATTTTGGGCCAAAGTGTCCCTCAAGGTCCCTTAAGCATGAAATCGGTGATCTTTGTAGGGTCATATCTCAAAGCTCATGTGAGGTAGAATTAATTCATTAGGTGGTATGAGACCATGGTTTCAGGGCTTACAAAAGCCTCTCTCAGTTTTCAAAGATTCAAGTTTGTTTAAATTTGGCAACACATTCTTGGTCAATGTCAAAACTTAAAGTGTTCATCAGTTCAAATGACCAACGTTGCGTATCTTTCAAACCATCAGTCATAGTATCAAACCGTTAGTTCCAATAGCTCTGAATGGTCAAGTAAATGCTAGTGGAAACCTCATTCAACATGCACAGTTGTTCAAACCCCGTTGATGACTCCAGGCCGAAGTGTCACTCAAGCTCTCTTAAGCATGAAATCATAGATCTTTGAGGGGTCATATCTTGAAGCTCGTGTGAGGTAGACTCAATCCATTAGGTGCTACAGGACCATATTATTGGGGCCTACAAAATTCTCTCTCAATTTTTAGAGATTCAAGTTCTTTTAAGTTTGGCAACACATTCTTGGTCGATGTCAGAACTCAAAGTGTTCCTCAGTTCAAACGGCCAACGTTTCTTATCTTTCAAACCACTTTTCATAGCATCGAACCATCAGTTCCAATAGCTTTGAATGGTCGGGTAAACACTAGTGGAAACCTCATTTGGCACACACAGTTGTTTGAGCCCCACCAATGACTCCGGGCCGAAGTGTCCTTCAAGGTCTCTTAAGCATGAAATCAGCAATCTTTGCGGGGTCATATCTCAGAGCTTGTGTGAGGTAGAATCGATCTATTAGGTGCTCCAAGACCATGTTGCCAAGGCCTAGAAAAGCCTCTCTCATTTTTCTAAGATTCTAGTTCATTTAAATTTGGCAACACATTCTTGGTCAATGTCAGAACTCAAAGTGTTCATTAGTTCAAACGGCCAAAGTTGCGTATCTTTCAAACCGTCGGTCGTAGCATCGAACCATCATTTCCAAAAGCTTTGAATGGTCAGGTAAATGCTAGTGGAAACCTTGTTCGATACACACAATCATTCAAACCTCACCAATGACTCTAGGCTGAAGTGTCCCTCAAGGTCTCTTAAGCATGAAATCAATGATCTTTGTGGGGTTATATCTCGGAGCTCATGTGTGGTAGAATCGATCCATTAGGTGCTATGGAACTGGGTTGCCAGGGCCTACAAAAGTATCTCCCAATTTTCAGAGATTCAAGTTTGTTTAAATTTGGCAACACATTCTCGGTCGATGTCAGAACTCAAAGCATTCCTCAGTTCAAATAGCCAATGTTGCGTATCTTTCAAACCATCAGTCATAGTATCAAACCATCAGCTCCAATAGCTCTGAATGGTTGAGTAAACACTAGAGGCAACCTCATTTGGCATGCACAATCATTTGAACCCCACCGAAAACTCCGGGCTAAAGTGTCCCTGAAGGTCCTAAATGCATGAAATTAGCAATCTTTATGGGTTCATATCTCAAAGCTTGTGTGAGGTAGAATCGATCTATTAGGTGCTAAGGGATTGTGTTGCCAAGGCCTACAAAAGCCTGTCTCAATTTTTAGAGATTCAAGTTCATTTATATTTGGAAACACATTCTCAGTCGATGTGTAGAACTCACAGTGTTCCTTAGTTCAAACAGCCAACATTATGTATCTTTCCAACCATCAGTCGTAGCATCAAGCCATTTGTTCCAACAACTTTGAATGGTCAGATAAATTCTACTGAAAACCTTTTTTGGCACACACATTCATTCGAACAACACCGACAACTCCGGGGTGAGTAGTAGGATGAGTGCAAATATGTATTCTAGTGTTTGTCATTAACAATTAGTCAATTAGGGGACAATTATAAGTTAGTTTGTAAAAGCATAAGGTTGCACATCCACATCTGCCATAGTAATCTTATTAATAAAAGAACTCTTGCCAACATTAGGGTACCCCAAGAATCCTTATATTATATTTATACATTTATGCATTCATTTCATTACTTTTATTATTATTACATTCAAGGAATTGATTGTTATTGAGGACAGTGACTGGCATTTGTAGCACAGTCAGCAAGTTAAACATACATCAATAAACATACAAGCATAACTATAAGGCATGGGAAATTTACAAAGAAAAGACATCCACATAAACATAAATTAGTATACATCAATACACCAAACACATGAATTGCACACCTAAAATAAAATATATATATTCGTAGGGCATGAAGTCAAATATATATGTCCAATAATGTCATACATTGAATATATTCAATATAGTAAAACTGGCTTCCTCAAAGCCAAATTGATGTACAATGTATCACTAATACAATATAAAAAAAATGTCCACTAATGCCATATAGGCATACAATACATATCCCTAATTTAGTCCTTTCCCACTAGGGGAAGAAAACAAATCCTGTGTTCTCTTTGATCATCGCATTGATGGAGATGCGGTGGATGTCATAGTCTTCCGAGTGCGCTCACTCGTCCTCTTATCTAAACTCTTTTGTAGCTCGACATGATAAAAAAAAACTAGATAGAGATAACTAATATACATCAAAATTGAATTATACAATGACATAAAATTCAATATTGGCTTACCGCTAGCAAATAGTCACTATGTTCATCCACCGAAGGTGGATGCTGGTGATCTGGAGTTGTAAGTCCCTACAACAATGATCAAAATAATAATTAAAATACATACATGGATATCATTATAAAATTCAATACAAACTATTAAAATAACAATTAAAGTTAAGTGATCTCTTTCATACCTTAGTCAATGCTTCAAAACTAGCTACTGCTGCAGCTACTCCACGATCCAAAGTATCACAGACAAAAGGAGGAATCTCAGATGTCAAAAGCTGAAAATGAAACAAAAAAAGTAAATTATGCCGTTATAAAGCTTACATATATTTTTTACAACCCTACTAATGATTAAATGATACCTCCATGAAGGTTCCACCATGTCCTCTGGTGTGCGGTGTCAGAGTCGAAGCTCCAACATTCAACTAGTGCACATGTACATGAAAAATTATAAGATAACCATTCATATAAGAACGTACTACTGACATGTTAATTATAATGCATTATTACATGTATACCTATGGACTCAATGGTGACCTCACAAACCTAGGTGAAAGAATGTAATCATTGTGACTCTGGATTTTGATCATAATTTGTCTAGTAATTTAGTCATTCATTCATTAATTAAATATGATCAAGCAAATCAAATTAATATGAAAATAAAGATACCTCAAGGAAAGTTGCATGATGCCCTTCGCTATCTATTGTGAACATCGATGGTCCACCAGTGCACATCCAATGCACATGCACAATAAGTTAGAATACAATTATTCATATAATTACATAATAATCAAATATGTTAATTAAAATGTTTTATTTGATACATACTTGTGGAATTGATGATGATGTGCAAAAGGGGACATTAGGATCATTGCCACTTTAACTACCACCACCACTGCCACTGACACTCTTGCCTTGAATTTTCATCATAAACAATAGATACTAAATTAAATAGTTATTCTTTTATAAATGAAATATGATCAAAAGCAATTTAATGAACTTGGAAATATTTACTTGTGTGTCAATGCCAAATGTCGTATTTAGAAAGATATTAGTCATCATTCCAGAATCCTCTTCCTCTCTCTCACCAGTGCCAAATGTGCACAAGCATCCACATGACTGACAAATATGACCCCTCGAGGATTGACCATAGTCACCCTCAACTAAAGGATTGGCACACTGAATGAGAGTCTATGTCAGAGCACTAATTGTGCCTAGTATGGTTGCCTCTACATGTTCCTTCACAACAAAAGGAATACTAACATGATCCACCTGTGGATTGCCAATAGTAGCCCTAGGTGCATTAGGGTCATGATGTGCCCCTGCTCGATCAAATAATGACCCCCCTCCTCTACCCTAAGAATCCAGAATGTCAAAATAATTTGGCACCTCCTTGAGTACAAACTCGCAATAGAGTTTCCTTAAGAAATATATAGGAACCTCATGATTTTTACAAGGAGTTGAATCAAAGACCATCCACCATCTCTCCCAAAAATTGTTTTTAATGTCTTCATTTATGCACCAATGAATTGGGAACCTCCTTATTGTAGTTCTAAGAGTATTTGTGTCCCCTGGCTTTTAAATAGCTGGCAAATGTCATCTTTTGTGATTTTTTTCTTTTTTATGTTCATATAAGATAATTTATTTTCATAATATTGTTTTTGTTCTTCTTTTTTATCTTGCCATAAATTAATTTTCCCACTAACTGCACTTACGTGGGTCAAGATTGCTTCCAATGATTTTGCAAGTCTTTCCCTTTCAGGATTTGTACCACTAGAATATTTTAACCTATTAATTAAAGATTCTAATTCTTTTTTCCTTCTTTCAATTTGGTTCATCAAATTTTTTTGTGTTCCAAGAGGAGGTTTCTCGATTGGTGGAGGCAATTGAGGTTCATTTTCTTCATTTGTTTCTTCATTCGGTTCTTCATTTGGTTCTTCATGAGGAGACAGAGGGTTTGGTGGAGAGTTTGGTTGAGGGAGATTATTTCTTCCTAGCAATTAAAAAAACTACATTTTAAAATCTTCAATTACACAACAAATTTAAACAAAAACAAATTTTAACAAAACAAATTGCAACAAAACTAAAATTTTAAAATAAATAAGAGGCATGGGCTGTAAAAACACTTACCTCTTCTTCTGGATCGAACTTGACAATGTCGTGGAGCCATTTGATGGATGGATGAACAAAAAAAATTGGTTCACAAGAAAATATAATAGGGCATGTGTGCTTTAGAATCCCTTCTTAGCTGAAAACACGGGTTTGAGAAAGTAAAATGAGCTTTCAAACCCGCGCAACAAGCTTTATAAGGGTTTTTTAAAAGGGCATGTGCCCTATAGGGCGTACGCCCTTTGAAAAAGACTAAGTGTTTTCCAAAGTGCGTGCACCCTATAGGGCATATGCCTTGTGAAAAATACTAAGTGTTTTCCAAAGCATGTGCGCCCTATAGGGCGCACACCCTTTAGTGCATGCACACTATGCGCAATGGGGGGCCAAAAAGAAAAGTGGCATCTTTTTGGTACCACATCTTTGTGCACTTACCCAACACAAAAGATTTATCATGGAAACTGTACAAAGGGAAAAACCACCAGGGACTGGTAACCCAAAATATTTTCACTCTTCTGTAGTGAGCTCGGTGAAGAGCCAACCCTATTAGAGGTTACAAAACACATTGTAAGGGGTGACCTTGTTAGAGGATTTAACACCAATAGTTATCATCCAACCAGAATTCACTATGGGGTTGACAGGATAACAATGTACATTCTATGAATGACATATAACACTTTCAAGTCTACTTCGTTAAGATATTTTATCTATTTACAATGGTTAAACTATAATAGTAGGTGATTTGAATACAATACAACTTTATTTGTAGATGTTTAGATCTATTCTTAAGTCCATACAATCCTTTGATCAATGTTTCTATTCCATTCATACACATTCAATAACTTACTATCCCTCGGTAAAAGCTCTCTGACTCTCGGTACTATTCTGTAGTTTGATTCTTATTCAACTAGTTTGATCAAGCAAGCATGAAGCAATGTTCACACTTTATCTCTACAATCTCCTTCCTCTGGCATTAGTTTCACTATGAAACCCTAGTCTCTTAAATAGACAAGTAAACCATTTTCTTTTCATCCATCAGATTTTGCCACTTAATCTCCTTCATTGATTTTTCTGCTTAAGCTTTCCTCGGCTGATGTGTCAGTAACACATTTCAATTCTATCCTATAGATTTTCTTAAAATTTTGTTAGCCATAGATCTCCGTAAAAAACTTTATCTTCAACCTCGAAATCATACACTTTACAGCTCATCAATTTATATTGACTAAACTAATCTTTTAGTTCTTTTGTCCATACTCAATTAACATAGAAATGCATCAATGAATAAAATCTCAATTGATACTATCACTCGGTATACACTAGACTGGCTCGGTGTATACTGGAATACTTCATTAACCGACCACACTGCTTTGTAACAATTTTCTTCTAACTTTATAATAGATTCATGCAACATAATCAAGTCAACAATATGAAGTCATAGATTCATCAATAAGTTACCAAGAGTATTCCTTATCCTCATCTATCATATCCATCTTCCATGTAGATATCTTGGTTCTTCATCTTTTCTCTCCTCTTTTATAGATGTGTAGATATTTGCAACTTAACATGATAAGTACTGTCAAAACTAGTTGACATCAATGAAAACATAATGACTAATTCAATTATCTTACATAATAATTCAGTGCTTGGTGATCTCTAATCACTTGTTCTTTATTAATTAGGTTCTCAATTAGTTGTAGTTCATCAATCTCTCCCTTTGGCATTGATGGAAACTCAAATAATATGAAGTATACCATACCCATACCAAACATGTATTCTACAACTCTGTAAGTAAATGTTGTATCTCAAAAAGCTCTCCCTTAGCTTAATATGTTTAATCACTATGTTACATGACAACATTGCAAATACAGACTCTCTTCCGTAGATATGATCTTTCTAGTTCTTAGATTCTCTCCCTTAGATAGATGTTCTAGTAATCTCCTCGATTATCATATTGGTTATCTTTCCCTTTGAAAACAATGCCAAAGAAACAAATAAAAAAGACAAAACATACAACTCTGTAGTAGCTATGTAACTCTCTGTTGTCTGGTTCCTATTTATTGTGTGCACCAAATGTATCTCTATATCTTAGTATACCGATATGGAAATCTCTTGTTCTGACTCCTCAAATCTTCACAACCTTAGACAAAATCCAAAGCGTGAGCTATGCTACATCAACATGAATGATCTTCTTATAAGATTAGGATGATGCAACCTCCAGATCACATTAGTGACCTGTGGATAGGGGATGAACCCCAAGTCTAGTCCTCAAATATTCAAAATTTTCCTTTGGTAGAGGCTTGGTAAATATGTCAACAAGTTTCTCTTTTGATGTAACATATTCTAATTTAACTTGCTTCTCCTATACTTGTTCTCTTAAGTAGTGATACTTAATAGAGATCTTCTTGGACTTTAAATGCATTGCAGGATTCTTTGAAATTTTTATTGTACTTGTGTTATCATAGTATATAATCACTAGTTTAGTGATTATCTTGTTCATTCCTTCCAATACTTTCTTGATGTAAGCAATGTTTGAACAGTTTGCAGTAGCAGAAACATACTCTGCTTTGGCTATAGACTAAGAAATACAAGGTTGTTTCTTACTTGTCCAAGTAACAAATATTTCACCAAAGAAAAATGCCCCTCTGATGGTACTCTTCCTATCATCTATATTTCCAGCCCAATCAGCGTTAGTGTAGACTCCTAGTTTAAACTTCCCTTCCTTAGGATACCATAATCTATAGTCCTTTGTTTTCTTCAAGTATCTTAAGATTCTTTTAGTTTCAATCATGTGTGACTCCTTAGGATTTACAGAAAATCTAACAACAATTCCAACAGCATGTGTAATATCTGGCCTACTATGCACTACATACATCATCTTACCAATCATAGATCGGTACAATGTCTAGTTTACCTCTATAGTTTCATCATCTTTGGTCAGTTTTCATCCTATGACCATCAGTGTTCCAACTATTTTAGCATCTTCCATGCCAAATGTTTTTAGTACTTCCTTTATATACTTTGATTGTGTGATGAATATTCCATCATTCTGTTGAATAACCTGCAAGCCTAGAAAGAACTTAATCTCTCTAAACATAGACATTTGAAATTATTTTCTCATCTCATCAGAAAATGATTTACATATGTGATCTTGTCCTCCAAAAATAATATCATTGACAAATATTTTAGCAATTAAAATACTATCATTAGTATCTCCTTTCATATACATATTATTGTTCTCACTAGTTCTAGTAAAACCAATACCTAACAAATAAGTATGCAACCTTTCATACCAGGCTCTAGGTGCTTGCTTTAGACCATATAAAGCTTTATGTAATCTACATACCATGTCTTTCTTTTCTAGATCAACAAACCCTTCTAGTTGTTTTATGTAGACTTCCTCTTCTAGTATCCCATTCAGAAATGTAGACTTAACATCCATTTGATAAACTTTAAACTTCTTATGTGCTACAGAGGCCAGTAACATGCAAACTCCTTCTAGTCTAGAAATAGGTACAAAGGTTTCACAATAATCTATTCCTTCCTCCTATGCATACCCCTTGCAAACTAGTCTGGCTTTATTTCTTGTAACTTCTCCATTTTCATTCAGCTTGTTTCTGAAAATCTATTTAGTACCGATAACATTCTTATCTTTTGGTCTAGGTACTAAGGTCCATGTCTTGTTTTTGTCTATCTATTATATCTCTTCATTCATTGCATTTACCCATTCTTCATTATCTAATGCAACTTTAACATTTTTCAGTTCAAACTCACAAACTAAGCATGTACCTTGTCTTAACTTACTTCTTGTCTGCATGCCAGCTTGTTTTTCACCTATAATCTAGTTCTCAAGATAATGTCTCATGACAAATCTTGCCAGTACTCGATATCTTCTTTTTTTTTCGTCCTGTTTAGGTTCATTTTCTTGCTCCATGACCTCTTCATTGATGAACTACAACTGATTTGACTAAATTGTATGACTTGAAGATTTGTGATGTGAGATCACTAAGTTCCTGATTAGTTATGTAAGATGGTTAAATCAATAATATGTTGTCATTGATGTCAACTAGTTTTGACAATACTTATCTTGTAAGTTACTATATTCATACATTTGTAGAAAGATGAAGAAAAGAGATGAAGAACATATATATCTACATAAGGAAGATGGATATGATAGATGAGGATAAAGAATACATTAGGTAACTTATGAATGAGTCTATGACCTTATGTTATTGACTTGATTATGTTGCATTCATCTATGATGAAGGATAGAGAAAAATGCACAAAGAAGTGTGGTCAGTTAAAGAAGCATTTTAGTATACACTGATGTAGTGTAGTGTATACCAAGAACAATATAAACTGAGCTTGTTTTCATCGATGCATTTCTTTGTTAACCAAGCAGGAGAAAAGAACTAAATGATTAGTTTAGCCTACAGAAGTTGATGGGCTGTAAAGTGTTTTGATTATGAAGTTGAAGATAATGTTTGTTATGAAGATCAATGGCTAACATAATTCAAAGAAGATCTAAGGGATTGAAATAAAACATGTTACTGACATATCAGCCAAGGAAGGTTTAAGCGGAAAAATCAACAAAGGAGATTAAGTGGCAAAATATGATGGATGGAATTAAAATGATTTACTTGTCTATTTAAGAGACTAGGATTTCATGATGAAATCATGCCAGAAAAAGGAGACTATAGAGATATCATGTGAACAAGCTTCATGCATTCCTGATCAGACTCGTTAAGGAGAACTGAACTGTGGAGATTACTGAGCATCAGAAATCTATTACCGAGAGACAGTTAGTTACTGAATATTGATTGAAACAAAATTGATATATTGATCAAAGGATTTGAATGAGCTTATCATAGATCTGATAATCTACAATTGAATTTTTACTATAATTAGATCACCTGTTGTTACATTTTAACCATTGTAAACAAATAAATCTCTTAATAGAGTGGACTAGAAAGTCTTGTAATGTCATTCATAGAGTGTACATTTGTTATCCTATCAACCCCATAGTGAGTTCTAGTTGGATGATAACGGTTGGTCTAAAATCCTCTAACAAGGTCACACCTTACAGTGTGTTTGTAACCTTTAACAAGGTTGGGTCTTCACCGACCTCACTTCAGATGAGTGAACAATTTTTGGGTTGCCGGTCCTAGGTGGTTTTTCCCTTTATAGGGTTTCCACATTAAATCTCTTGTGTTATGTGTTGATTGTGATGATTGTTGGATATCATACTTTGCATGTTACATATTAGATTTGATTGCTAAATGTTATTAATTGGTAATCGGTAAAAGCACAGACAATTTACTATTATATGTTACCGAGCTACAAAAATTTGTTTAAATTTTTTTTGCATATACATTTTGTGATTGGGATAGTGGATAACTGATTCACCCCCCTCTTAGTTATTCTAAAAATTGGTATTAGAGTGTTGGTTTCTTGGAATAGAATTTTAAGGAATTTAGCACAAAGATTTCAAAATTTATAAGAGGGAAGTGCCAAAGCTAAACAAGGATAACTTCACAATATGGAAAAGCCAAATGAAGCTGCATGTATCTAGAATTGGTAATTCTAACCTCACACTAATGGAGAATGGATACCTTGCACCGCCCAATGGTCCCCTGACCCTTGATCAACTAAGAGACGGGCATGAACATAATGTTACTATGATGGAGATTATTGCTCCCTATACAAGATGTCAAATTTGAAGATATCAAAGACTATACTAGTGCTAAGGAGATGTGGGATAAACTTGCTCAAGTTTATAGTGGTGATGTGAATGTCAAAAGAGCTAGAGCTGAAAGCTTAAGGGGAAGATTTGATGATATGAAAATGAAGGAAGAAAAAAATATTGTGTAGTACACAAACAGACTAAAAGAGGTAGTCCATGCTATCAGAGGATCTGATGGTGTTATTGATGAAGAGATAGTGGTAAGAAAATGTCTTAGAACCTTATTATCGGTTTATGCAATTAGAATATCAGCAATTCATGAAACCAGGTTTGCATCTGGTAACAACCTTACTCTTGATAATCTGATTGGTAAGCTTACAAACTTTGAATTGAACAATTTTGATAATAGTGTTGTACCATCTATTGAATCTGCTTGTATGTCTTCTCTAAAGATTGGTAAGTCTAGTAGTAGAAATAAGAATGATGATAGTGATAGCAATACTGATGATGAGCTTGATGAACTTGAAGCTCTTATGGCCAGAAGGTTACCTAAAGGTAAAGGAAGATATAGAGGTAAATTACCTTTAGCATGCTTTAACTATAAAGAGGTTGGTCATATTACTGCTAGATGTCCACATAGGAAAGATGATGATAGAAACAAAGATTGATCTGATGAAGGAAGCTATGGGAGAAGAGGCAATAGAGGTTATTGACACTACAACAGAGACAACCGAGACAATAATGATAAAGGTAAGAAGGTGTGCTACATTACAAAAGAAGTTGTCATCGATACCAACACTGATGAAGATGTGGAGGTAGTATTTTTTGAAATGAAGGATGACTCGGAGGAAGATGAAAGGTATGTAGAGACAACACTAATCTCTAAGGTTAGTAAAAATGATACATGGATCATAGATAATGGTTGTACACATCACATGACTGGTGATGAAGAAAAATTTGATAATCTTGAAGAACACAATGGAGGATCTGTGAGAATGGGTAATTATGCACCCTGTATGGTTAGAGGAAAAGGATCCCTGATGATAAATGATAAAATTAGATGTGACAATGATTATTGGGTAAAAGGACTAAACTATAATTTTCTAAGTGTGGCATAGCTGAACAATTCAGGCCACTGAGTTGGTTTTGAGAGCAAGAAAGTGAAGATATTTAATGATGGAGGAAGACTTGTTGGAACTAGAACACAATCAAGAGGTAATTTGTTTTATCTTGATAATGATCAGTCTTCTTGTTTAATGATGAAAGATGAAAGAAATGGGAAGTTTGACTCAAAAGGTGATGAAGGGATATTTCTAGGATATTCCACTAAAAGTAAAGCATACAAGTGTCTTAACAAAGTAACTAATAAGATGATTGAAAGTACTAATGTTCGGGTTGATGAGTTTGATGATAAGAATGTAGAAGAAATCACAAAGGAACTAGAAGACTATGGTAGATTCACCTACATTGAAAAACTAGAGTACCTACTGATGCTGCAGACAGTGACAAATGGTCAGCAAGAAAACAATACCGATAGACAGGAAGGAGATATCGATGAGTAGGAAGCACCTACTGAGCAAGAAAATGAACCTGCATAGGATGAATAAGAAAGAAGAGATCAGATACTGGCAAGATTTGTTAGAAGACATCATCTTGAGACACAAATAATTGGAGACAGAGAAACTGGCATACAAACAAGAAGTAAAGAAAGACAAGGTACATGTCTAGTTTGTGAATATGAATCGAAGAATGTAAAAGCTGCATTAGAAAATGATGAATGTGTTAATGCAATGAAAGAGGAAATAGAAAAGATGGAGAAGAAAAAAACCTAGATTTTAGTACCTAGACCTAAGGACAAGAATGTTATCGGTACTAAGTGGATCTTCAGAAACAAGCTGAATGAAAATGGAGAGGTTACAAGGAATAAAGCCAAACTAGTTTGCAAGGGGTATGCATAGGAGGAAGGAATTGATTATGGTGAGACCTTTGCACCTATTGCTAGACTAGAAGGAGCTTGTATGTTACTAGCTTATGTAGCACATAAGCCTACATTTCTAAATGGTATACTTAAAGAAGAAGTCTACATAGAACAACCTGAAGGGTTTATTGATCCAAAAAACAAAGATATGGTATGTTGATTACATAAAGCTTTATATGGTTTAAAGCAAGCACTAAGAGCCTTGTATGAGAGGCTGCATAACTATTTGTTGAGTATTGGATTTGTTAGAACCAGTGAGAATAGTAATCTGTACATGAAAGGAAATTTTGATGATACTATCTTGATTGCTAAGATATTTGTGGATGACATAATATTTGGAGGAAAAGATCAAATCTGTAAGTCATTTGCTGATGAAATGAGAAGTGAATTTGAAATGTCTATGTTTGGAGAGATTAAGTTCTTTCTAGGCTTACAAGTGATACAGTAGAATGATGGCATATTCATCACACAATATAAATATATAAAGGAAGTATTGAAGACATTTAGCATGGAAGATGCTAAACCTATGGGAACATCGATGGCTACTAGATGTAAATTGACTAAAGAAGATGGAACTATTGAGGTAAACCAGACACTGTACCAATCCATGATGGGTAAGTTAATGTATGTAGTTCACAGTAGGCCTGATATAGCACATGTTGTTGGAATAGTTGCTAGATTTTTTGCAAACCCTAGAGAGTCACCCATGATTTCTACAAAGATAATCTTAAGATACCTAAAGAAAACTGAGGATTATGGACTATGGTATCCTAACATAGGAAAGTTTGAACTTAAGGTATACACTGATGCTAATTGGGCTAGAAATATGGATGATAGAAAGAGCACCACTGAAGGAGCATTCTTCTTTGGTAAAAGTTGTTACATGGACAAGTAAGAAATGGTCTTGCATTTCCTAGTCTACAGCTGAAGCAGAGTATGTTGTTGTTGCTACTAATTGTTCAAATATTGCTTATATCAAGCAACTATTGGAAGGTATGAATGAGGTAATCACTGAGCCAGTGATTATATATTGTGACAACACTAGTGCAATTAATATTTCAAAAAATCTAGTGATGCACTCTAGAACAAAGCATATATCTATTAAGTATCACTACTTAAGGTAACAAGTACAAGAGAAGCAAGTGAAGCTAGAATTTTTTACATTAAAAGAATAACTTGCTAATATTTTCACAAAGCCTCTATCGAAGGATACATATGAATACTTGATGACTAGACTTGGGGTTCATCCCCTATTTACTAGTCACTAAGGTAATCTAGAGGTTTCATCAGCCTAATCTTATAAGAAGATCATACATGTTAATGCAACATAGTTCACACTTTGGGTTTTTGTCTAAGGTTGTGAAAGATTGAAGTACTCGAACAGATTTGCACTTTAGTATACAGAGATGCAGAGAATGCACTGGACAAAAAAGAGTTACATGGCTAATATAGAGCTATATGTTTGTATTTCTCTTTGGAATTTCTATCAAAGGGAGAGAGATCTCAATATGAAGCCACATACAAAGGGAAAGAGATATAGAAAAGGGAGAGCATTGAAGATCAATTACTAAGAACAGAAGAAAAGCTATGAACTGAAAAGATCATATCTACAAAAGATAGTCTACACATGAAAATGTTTTTTTGTAATGTAGTGATTAAACATATTAAGCTAGGGAGAGCATGTACCGAGTTACAACATTTGTTGACAGAGTTGTAGAATACATGTTTGGTATGTGTATGGCATATTTCATATTGCTTGTGTTACCATCAATTCCAAAGGGAGAGATTGATGAACTACAACTGATTTGAATAAACTGTATGACTTGAAGATCTGTGATGTGAGATCACTAAGTTTCTGATTAGTTATGTAAAATGGTTAAATTAGTAATATGTTGTCATTGATGTCAACTAGTTTTGACAATACTTATCTTGTAAATTACTATATTCATACATCTGTAGAAAGATGAAGAAAAGAGATGAAGAACAGATATATCTACATGAGGAAGATGCAAAAAGCAGTGTGGCTAGTTAAAGAAGCATTTCAGTATACATCGATGCAATGTAGTGTATACTGAGAATAGTATAAACCGAGCTTGTTTTCACCGATGCATTTCTTTGTTAGCTGAGCAGGAGAAAAGAACTAAATGATTAGTTTAGCGGATAGAAGTTGATGAGCTATAAAGTGTTATGATTATGAAGTTGAAGATAATGTTTGTTATGAAGATCAATGACTAACATAATTCAAAGAATATCTAAGGGATTCAAATAAAATGTGTTACTGACACATTAGCCGAGGAAGGTTTAAGAGGCAAAATTAATAAAGGAGATTAAGTGGAAAAAATTGATGGATGGAATTAAAACAATTTACTTGTCTATTTAAGAGACTAGGATTTCATGATGAAACCATGCCAGAAGAAGGAGACTGCAAAGATATTGTGTGAACAAGCTTCATGCTGATTAGACTGGTTAAGGAGAACTGAACTATAGAGATTACCGAGCATTAGAAAGCTATTATTGAGAGATAGTAAGTTACTAAATATTGATCAAAACATAATTGATATATTGATCAGAGGATTTGAATGAGCTTAACATAGATCTGATAATCTACAATTGAACTTGTATTGTAATAAGATCACCTATTGTTACATTTTAACAATTGTAAACAGATAAATCTCTTAACAGAGTGGACTAGAAAGTCTTGTAATGTCATTCATAGAGTGTACATTTGTTATCCTGTCAACCCCATAGTGAATACAGGTTGGACGATACCGGTTGGTCTAAAATCCTCTAACAAGGTCACACCTCACAGTGTGTTTGTAACCTTTAACAGGGTTGGGTCTTCACCAACCTCACTTCGAAAGAGTGAACAATTTTTGGGTTGTCGGTCCCAGGTGGTTTTTCCCTTTATAGGGTTTCCACATTAAATCTCTTGTGTTATGTGTTGATTGTGATGATTGTTGGATATCATACTTTGCATGTTGCATATTAGATTTTATCGGTTAATGTTATTAACTGGTAATTGGTAAAAGCAGTGACAGTTTACTATTATATATTACTGAGCTACATAAATTTGTTTAAATTGTTTTTGGATATACATTTTGTGATTGGGATAGTGGATAACTGATTCACCCCCCTCTCAGTTATTCTAACATTCTTGATCATCAGTGTTCCTTTCCTTTTCCTTGATGTTGTTTTCCTGATGCCCGATTGACACATTCTATAGTTCGGTAGGTACTTTGGATGTTCAATGTAAGTGAATCTACCATAGTCTTCTAGTTCCCTAGTGCTTTCTTCACTATTCTTATCATCAAACTCATCAACCCTAACATTAGTACTTTCAATCATTTTATTAGTAACTTTATTTAGACACTTATGAGCTTTTCTTTTAGTGGAATATCCAAGAAATATCCCTTCATCCCCTTTAGAGTCAAACTTTCCATTTCTTTCATCTTTCAGAATAAAACACTTGCTACCAAAAATTCTAAAGTAACTTACAATCAGTTTGTGACCAAACCATAGCTCGTAGGGTATTTTGTTTGTGTCCTTCTTCAATTGTACTTAGTTTAGCACATAAATAGCTATGTTAACTACTTCTCTCCAATATGTCTAAGAAACGTTCTTCTCTATCATCGGTGTCCTTGCACAATCAACAATTGATATATTCCTCCTTTCAGCAATACCATTTTTCTTAGGTGTTCTTAGTGCAGACACTTGTCTTTTTATACCATGCTCATTACAATAGTTAGTAAATTCATCATAAATAAATTCACCACCTTTGTTAGATCTCAAGCATTTTAGTTCCTTACCAGTTTATTCCTCTACCTTTTCTTTATACCATTTTGAATAGTGGCAATTTGGAATCACCACTATTTGTGTATGTGTGGGGAAAATGTAAGATTCACTCCAAAATCCAAATTCCCAATGGAGAGATCCAATTTGATCAACCAAGAGGTTAATACACAATCGAATCAAGAATATGAAAGAGAGAGAAACCCTATATTTCCTTATAGTTGGATTAAGCTTGAAATCTGAAATAATTGAAGTGAAAATACTAACCTTGAATTAGGGAAGATCTGGAAAATGCTGAATTCTGGCTTCTATATGAACTTTATAAAGATTTTATCACCTGTTCTAGACTGGAAATGTCAAGGCGGAGAAAACCCAAAAATGTTTTCTCCAAATTCACACAGGTTGACTTTGACCTTTTAAAAGGTCAAAGACCACATTATTTATTTGAAGTCCGATTCCAATTCTATTCATAGATCCTGAAAGATTTCCGAAAAGGGTATCTAAATTCACTCTCAGATCTGAGATTCCACACTTGTACCTACAAGAAAAATGGTTTTTTTTGTTGTATGGGGGGTTTGCCTTGGTCAAACCCCAGTTTGGAATCAACCTCAATATTGAAATTGAAATAGGAGAATGCTAGCAAGTAGTAGAAATGAATATAACAATGAAGCTATGCAATTCAATAGATATGCTAATGTATTTGGAATCTAATCAAATATATTGATATGAAAGCTTGAACATAACATAATCAAACCTCCATGATTGTATGCTTGAAATCCACCTTGAGGAAACAATGATATAGATCTTGGAGATGAACAAAGGATCTTGAAGGAAGATCACACCACCATGGTGGCTAGATCTAGGGTTTGAATAATAGATCTTGAATTCTTGAGCCAAATCCCTTCAATAGCTTGAATTCTTGAATCCTTGATCTTTAATGGAGAACTTGGATGAAGAAGAAGACTTGAATACTTGAATGAAATGCTTGCTTGATCACCTTGAGAGCTTGAGAGCTTGAGAGCTTGAGATGAGATATGAAAACTTGATGTGAAAATGAGAGAGGAAGGCCTCCTTTTATAGTGATCTAGGGCACACTCCTCTAGATGTGCCACCTTGAAGAATTAAATCCCAATTAGGTCCTCACCTTTAGAAAATATACCTTGATTAAATACCATTAAAGGATTTACCGTTTCAGAGCCTGAAACAGCCGACCTAAAAGCAGGAAATAACTTTCTTGAAAACCAAATGAGTGAGAATTGAAACTTTGAATTTATGGTAGGAAGAGGTCAAGGTCAACCCTGACCTAGTCAGGGTTGAGGTTGACTTTGACCTCAAACCCTAACTTGTTAGGATTTGCAGACAAGGTTCTCGGAGATGCTAGAAACTTGGAAATTGATGTTAGATCAGGACCCAGTGTCAGGAATAGATAGAAAATCCTTGGAATGATATGATGAAGGAATAGGAGGTCTCATTTCTGAACCCTACCTAGAAAATGAAACCATAGAAAGAGGAAAATTAGGAAATTCCTTAAGACCTTAACCCTAATTTCACCTAGAATGCAGAAATCAAGTGCGGATAAGAAGTGGAAGACAAGGGAGAATGAAAAGATGTCAATCATGACCCTAAACCACTTACTCAGAAGGCTAAATGCTCTTAACATGGAAGTGCTTCCATTTTAAGATGATACATTAAGCCCCCACTTTAGCAAGAGTATGGAATCAATGCAAACTCTTGGTAAAGGAGAAGAGAAAAGAGATCCCAGTGGATTCAAAATGAGATAAACTAACACTTAGTTGAAGACACAAGCCCCCAGACCAAGGATTCTAACTCAACATACATACATGAGAGTGTACAAAAGAACAAGGGTTAGTACTAAACAACCCAAATCAATTAGCATAAGAAACCTTGCTAAGAAATATTTCTCATACCAATATCATATTTGGAAAGCTATCATAAAAGCATAAATGGTTACATAAGAAAGACAAGAGAAACACTATAGACAACATAGCTTCATGATCCAGTCCTGCTAGCATGAAAGTGAAAAGAGAGAAAAGAGAAAGTGATTACCTCACCTAGTAAGATGCCCACTTTACTATGAATCACCCTGGAGGGAGAGCCCAACAAGTTCACCCATAAACTGTGCTTGCAATTGTAATGTGTCTTCTGACAGCTTCTAGAATACCCATAGATCCACTTCTTGTATTACTATGAATATGAAATGTGTGTCTTCCTAGGATTTAGCAACTTATGTGCATTACCTTCGAAAGATTTAGCATATAGGTGCGTGTCTTTTTAGGATTTAGCAACTTATGTGCGTTACCTTCCAAGATTTAGCATATTTGAAATTAGAAATGTGTGTCCCTTCAGGATTTAGCAACTTATGTGCATTAGCTTCAGAGGATTTAGCATATTGAAATATTTAAAAATGTGTGTCTCCTCAAGGTTTAGCAACTTATGTGTGTTACCTTCGGAAGATTTAGCATATGAATGTGTGTCTTTTCAGGATTTAGCAACTTATGTGCATTACCTTCCAAGATTTGGCATGTGAAAATGAAAAAAACTATAGTACAAGGGAGACCCTACATATGCCCCCCTCCTTAAGATGGAAAAAACATACTATTTTGTCATGTTAAGGAAAGAAAGAACAAGGATAAAGCCTTATGCAGCATCAAGACAATATCCATAGACAACACCCAGTCCAAGCCAAGAAGGTCACAGCTCCTATGAAGCCATGGAAGGGATGAATGTAAAAGATATCATTCAAGAAGTGAAAAAGAAAATAACCCTTAATGAGGGATATCACACTATTCAATTTCCAAGGTGAGAGATGTATCAACCATGGAAACCCAATGTCAAACAACAAATAAGGTTTGCATAAAGGACATAGGTTCGCAAATACAAACCATAATTTTCATGTATGATTGGATATCACATAATAGATAGATACTACTTAACCAAGGAAAGAGGTGAATCCCTAGAAAAGAAGATAATACCGGATGAAATAACAATGTATAGATTTCAATAAGATAGAAAAGCATACCAAGCCTCCAAGGCTAAAGTACTTCTACCAAACTCACAACCTATATTTGTAACTCCATGTGTGAATGTTTGAAGATAGAAAAGAAGGATAAGGCATCTTTGCCCCCCAAGTGTAGGAATAAAGATGGAAGAGGATACCTACTTCACAAAGCAAGGAGATATCCTGTTTACAACAATGTATAGTATAACCTTAGTGAGAGATATTGAACCCTACATTCAAGAGTATAGATAATTGTGAAAAGGATATGTCACTTATGGAAAAGGATCCTCAAGGAAAAAGATCTTATTGCCAAGACCCCCACCAAAGAGGAGTGTGTGTAAATAAGATATCATCTTTCAAAAAGGTGGGAACAAAGATTCAATCATCAAGCCCCCGGTGAAGAAGAGCAAAAGGAATCTTTGGAATGAGGGAAATAACTCTAACACTAAAGAAAGGGTGAGAGTTTATAAAGAACATAATTTGCAACATAGAGAAGAAGTGACAACTTAGGACAACTTCTTCTCATGTAAGAAGGTTATCCATAGTCAAAATATCTATCAATATGATGAAATAATATTGCAATATAAACAAATACCACTTAAGCGAAGGAAAGAAGTTCCCTTAGAAAAAGAGAAGGAAGGAAGAACCTTGCCCCCTAAGGGATGAAAGACAAGGGATATTTTTACAAAACACATGTCCTAGCAAAGATTTCCTAAGAAGAAAATATAATTCCTAGGAATGGATAAAAACATCTTGTAAGACTATGGAAGAAGGAAACATAAAGAATACCAATTAAATATTAATAAAAAGACCTAATGGATCCTAAAAGACTGGATAAAATGATGCCTCTTGCCCCCTAGTCATGAGACAAGAGGATAGCAACATTTACTCCAGCTCTAATGGAGGGGAGTCCCCTATATCAAAATTATGAAGAAGTTCTAAGAGGGCGCGAGAAAAAGGTATAATATCGCGTGCAGCCCTATCCCTAACATATAATTTGAAGTTATTACAATTGGAAAGAAAATGAGTATTAAGATAGTGGAAAGGACATTTAAATTTATATAAAGCATCAATAGGCATAGGTCTAAATCATTCCTTCTTAGAATTCATTAACTCCACATATACTATTTTAGCAATTTCTTGACAAGTGATAGGATTATTCATTAGAGGTGTAGAGAGATGAACATAAAGGGGAAGACGAAGATCCACACCACTTAACTTGACTTGAGATTTAGAAGTTCCAACACCACTCATATCCAGTTTAGGAGGTATGTTAATGGGAAATTTAATACCATGTTCATTAACTCCTAACCCTAAACCTTTATAGCCTTGTTTAGTCACCATATTATATCCAGTAGTGTACATATCATGCAAAGCTTCTACAGGAGGTGATTGTTTATCATGTTCATGAGTAAAGGTCATATAAGGTGGGATAATATGTTTGGAAGAAGTGTCTTTACCCTTTCCTTTAATATCATCATGATTAGGAGGAGAAGGTAAATCAAAGAAATCTTGCACATTTGCATCTTGCACTATAGCTTGAATCCCATCATAAGTACGGGAAGAGGGAGGATTAACAGATGGAGAATTAGGTATCGGAATAGGAAGATTAGGATGAAGAGGAGGATGAGGATTAGGAAGATTAGGAGATGGTGTATCATCTACCAAATTCTTCACATAATCCAAAAGATGAATAAGGCTACCACATAAATCCCTAAGAAAAGTTTTAAATGTAGGTAGACTAGTATCAGTCAACTTCACAAAAGCACAAGCAAGAGAAAAGTGAAGGGTCATCAATGTTATGAAATGAATAATACCCTCATAAACATCATATGCCTTATAAATAGATGCTAGAAGAAGAGTAATAAAAATCATGATTATGCACCAAAACATCTTAACAATCTTCATGATAAAAATGCAAGAAATATTTTTTTGTATTTTATTCAATATATAGATTTTTTTGAATTTTTGAAGTATAGATGCAAGAGAACAATGTAAATCTAACACCAAAAAGAAAGAGAGTAAGCTAGTCGGGTTCACCAAAATGAATAGTGGCAATTTGGAATCACCACTATTTGTGTATGTGTGTGGGGAAAATGTAAGATTCACTCCAAAATCCAAATTCCCAATGGAGAGGTCCAATTTGATCAACCAAGAGGTTAATACACAATTGAATCAAGAATATGAAAGAGGGAGAAACCCTATATTTCCTTATAGTTGGATCAAGCTTGAAATCTGAAATAATTGAAGTGCAAATACTAACATTGAATTAGGGAAAATCTGGAAAATGCTGAATTCAGGCTTCTGTATGAACTTTCTGAAGATTTTGTCCCTTCTTCTAGATTGGAAATGTCGAGGTGGACAAAACCCAGAAATCTTTTCTCCAAATTCACACAGGTCAACTTTGACCTTTTAAAAGGTCAAAGACCACATTATTTATTTGAAGTCCGATTTTGATTCTGTTCACAGATCCTGAAAGATTATCAAAAAGGGTATCTAAATTCACTCTCAGATCTAAGATTCCACACCTATACCTACAAGAAAAATGGTTTTGTTTGTTATATTGGGGGGTTTGCCTTGGTCAAACCCCGGTTTGGAATCAACCTTAATATTGAAATTGAAATAGGAGAATGCTAGCAAGTAGTAGAAATGAATCCAACAATGAAGCTATGCAATTCAATAGATATGATAATGTATTTGGAATGTAATCAAATATATTGATATGAAAGCTTTAACATAACATAATCAAACCTCCATGATTTTATGCTTGAAATCCACCTTGAGGAAACAATGATATGGATCTTGAAGATGAACAAAGGATCTTGAAGGAAGATCACACCACCATGGTGGCTAGATCTAGGGTTTGAATAATAGATCTTGAATGCTTGAGCCAAATCCCTTCAATAGCTTGAATTCTTGAATCCTTGATCTTTAATGGAGAACTTGGATGAAGAAGAAGACTTGAATACTTGAATGAAATGCTTGCTTGATCACCTTGAGAGCTTGAGAGCTTGAGATGAGATATGAAAAATTGATGTGAAAATGAGAGAGGAAGGCCTCCTTTTATAGTGATCTAGGGCACACTCCTCTAGATGGGCTACCTTGAAGAAGTAAATCCCAATTAGGTCCTCACCTTTAGAAAATATACCTTGATTAAATACCATTAAAGAATTTACAATTTCAGAGCCCAAAATAGTCGACTCGAAAGCGGGAGATAACTTTCTTGAAAACCAAATGAGCAGGAATTGAAACTTTGATTTTTTGGTAGGAAGAGATCAAGGTCAAGATTGACCCTCACCTAGTTAGGGTTGAGGTTGACCCAGACCTAGTCAGGGTTGAGGTCAACTTTGACATCAAACCCTAACTTGTCAAGATTTGTAGAAAAGGTTCCCGGAGATGCTAGAAACTTGGAAATTGATGTCAGATCAGGACCCAGTGTCTGGAATAGATAGAAAATCCTTGGAATGATATGATGAAGGACTAGGAGGTCTCATTTCTAGACCCTAACTAGAAAATGAAAACATAGAAAGAGGAAAATCAGGAAAGTCCTTAAGACCTTAACCCTAATTTCACCTAGAATGCAGAAATCAAGTGCGGAGAAGAAGTGGAAGGAAAGGGAGAATGAAAAGATGCCAATCATGACCCTAAACCACTTACTCAAAAGGATAAAAACTCTTAACATGGAAGTGCTTCCATTTTAAGATGATACACATTTAAACATCTTAAATGCCTCTGATTTCTCTTTTAAAAACATCACAGTCATTAATCTAGTATAATCATCAACTAACAAAATAAAATACATGTCTCCATAATAGCTCTATGTTCTCATGGGACCACATAGGTCAGTGTGAACTAGCTCCACAATTTTATTTTTTGAGTAATCTTTTCTCTTAAAAATAGATTTTGTCATCTTACCTTTCTGACATTGATGACACATTACATGATCTGTCTTTGCTAGGCTAGGCAGACCTCTAATCTTTTCCTTTCTACTAATCCTAATCATGTTGTCAAAGTTTACATGACATAACCTTTTATGACACAACCATGCATCCTCATCTTTCATCATTAAACAAGAAGACTTTTCATTATCAAGATAAAACAAGTTACCTTTCATTTGTGCTCCTGTTCCAACAAGTTTTCCTCCTTCATCAAATATATTTACCATTTGGCTCTCAAAAGCTACTCAGTGACCTGAGTTGTTAAGCTATGCCACACTTAGCAGATTATAATTTAGTCCTTCTACCCAATAAGCATTATCACATCTAATTTTTTCATTTATTAGTAAAGTTCCCTTTCCTCTAACCATACAAGGAGTATCATTACCCATTTTTATAGATCCTCCATTATATTTCTCAAGATGATTAAATTTTACTTCATCACCAGTCATATGATGTGTATAGCCACTATCAATGATCCATGTATCATTTTTATTAACCTTAGAAATGAGTGTTGTCTCTAATACCTTTCTTCTTCCTCAGAATCATCCTTCATCGCAACAAATACTACCTCCACATCATCATCAATGTCAATCTTAGTATCATTCTCCTTAGCAATGTAACACACCTTTTTTCCCTTGTCATTGTTGTCTTGGTTATCTTTGTTGTAGTGTTGGTAACTCCTACTGCTTCTTCTCCCATAGCTTCCTCCACCAGCTCAGTCTTTGTTTCTATCATCTTCTTTCTTTTTTGGACATCTAGCAGCAATATGACCAACTTCTTTGCAGTTAAAATTTGCTAAAGGTAATTTACCTCTATATCTACCTTTACCTTTAGGTAATCTCTTGGCCATAAGAGCTTCAAGATCATCAATCTCATCATCAAGTGTTACTATCATTATCATCATTATTACTTCTACTACTATACTTACCAATCTTTTGAGAAGTCATGAAAGAAAATTCAACAGATGGTACAACACTATTGTCAAAGTTGTCCAATTCAAAAGTTGTTAACTTATCGATTAGACTATCAAGTGTGAGAGTACTACCAGGTCCAAACCTCATTTCATGTATTGTAGATATTCTAATAGCATAAAAAGGCAATGGGGTTCTTAGAATTTTTCTTACCACTATTTCTTCAGTAATGACACCACTAGATCCTCTGATAGCATTAACTACCTCCTTTATTTGATTTTTGTACTACATTATGTTCTCTCCTTCTTTCATTTTGATATCATCAAATCTTCCTCTTAAACTTTTAGCTCTGGCTCTTTTGACATTTTCATCATGACTATAAACTTGAGTAAGTTTATCCCACATTTCCTTTGAGGTAAGGTAGTCCTTGACATCTTCAAATTTGACATCTGATAGAGCAACAACAATCTCCATCATAGTAACATTATGCTCATGTTTATCTCTTAATTGATCAAGAGTCAAAGGTCCTATAGGTGGTGCTAAGTAGCCATTATCCAATAGGGTGAGGGAAAAATTCCCAATCCTAGATATATGCAGTCTCATTCAGCTTTTCGATATTGTAAAGTTGACCTTATTCAGCTTTGGCACTTCCCCCTTATACATTTTGTGACATTTATGCTAAATTCCTTAAAACTCTATTCCAATAAACCAATATGCTCTGATACCAATTGTTAGAATAATTGAGAGGGGGGTGAATTAGTTATCCACAGTCCCAAATACAAAATGTACCACTTAAAACAAATTCAGCTAATTCTATAGCTCGATAAATAATAAATATTAAATTGTCTCTGACTTTACTGATTACCAGCTAATTACTTATAGTGATTACCAATGAAATCAAATATGCAATATGTAAAGTATGATATCCAAACAATCACAACATAAACACATAGCACAAAATATTTAATGTTGAAACCCTACAAAGGGAAAAAACCACCTGGGACTGGTAACCCAAAATATTTTCACTCTTCTAGAGTGAGCTCAGTGAAGATCCAACCTCGTTAAAGGTTACAAAACACACTGTAAGGTGTGACCTTGTTAGAGGATTTAACACTAAAAGTTATCATCCAACCAACATTCACTATGCAGTTGACAAGATAACAATGTACATTCTATGAATGACATATAAGACTTTCAAGTCTACTTGGTTAAGAGATTTTATCTATTTACAATGGTTAAACTATAATAGCAGGTGATCTGAATACAATATAGCTTTATTTGTAGATGTTCAGATCTATTCTTAAGTCCATACAATCCCCTGATCAATATTTCTATTCAGTTCATACACATTCAATAACTTATTGTCCCTCAGTAAAAGATCTATGATGCTCAGTACTGTTCTGTAGTTTGGTTCTTCTTCAACTAGTTTGATTAGGAAAGCATGAAGGAATGTTCATGTGATATCTCTGCACTCTCCTTCCTCTAGCATTAGTTTCACTATGAAGCCCTAGTCTCTTAAATAAACAAGTAAACTATTTTCTTTTCATCCATCAGATTTTGCTACATAACCTCCTTCATTGATTTTATCACTTAAGCTTTCCTTAGCTGATGTTTCAGTAACATGTTTCAATTCTATCCTTTAGATCTTCTCCAAAAAAAATTATCCGTAGATCTTTGTAACAAACTTTATCTTCAACCTCGAAAACATACACTTTACAGCTCATCAATTTCTATCGGCTAAACTAATATTTTAGTCCTTTTGTCCATACTTGGTTACCAAAAAATGAGTTGGTGAATACAAGCTCAGTTGATACTATCACTCGGTATACACTACACTGGCTCAGTGTATACTGGAATGCTTCATTAACCAAACACACTACTTTATAACAATTTTCTTCTAACTTCATAACAAATTAATGCAACATAATCAAGTCAACAATATGAAGTCATAGACTCATCAATAAGTTACCAAGAGTATTCCTTATCCTCATCTATCATATCCATCTTCCTCCATGTAGATATCTCAATTCTTCATCTTTTCTCTCCTAATTTACAAATGTGTAGATATTTGCAACTTAACATGATAAGTACTGTCAAAACTAGTTGACATCAATGAAAACATAATTACTGATTCAATTATCTTACATAACAATTCAGTGCTCAGTGATCTCTAATCACATGTTCTTCAATCAGGTTCTCAATCAGTTCTAGTTCATCAGTATGTATGTATGTATATGTCTATATATATATGTGTGTGTGTGTGTGTGTGTGTGTGTGTGTGTGTTCTATTCAGTATCCCCACTTTGGGAAGGTAGAGTTCTAGAGGAGAGTCTCGGATGATGTTACGGATGTCATGTGGCATCATTTCATACATTGTGCAGAGTGGCATATAGATGTTCATCAGATGCCCTACTTATTTCAAAGTAGGTATCTCATTTGTCATGCTTGATACATTGTTAAGTGGTTCCTTGTTACCTGAGTACTAAGATGTTTTTTTTATATTAAATGCATCCCTTAGGATTTGGAATTATATACACATGAGTATGGGATGAGGAGGAATAGTGGGGAGCCCTCTTACCATATGATACTTTTGTGCATGACATTTCATAGATGGTAGTCATTGGTTGGGACTTCCAACCAGATATTTTTGAAGGGGGTTATTATAAATGCATATCACACTTAGCTGATGCAACATTTGTTCCCTATATTTACTGCTCCTAATGATATTTCTCCTAGGATCAAGGATCCTCTTGATTATGACCTTGTTGATGATGGTCCTGGTAGATCTCATATTGATAGGGGTGGCCGGGGTAGAGATAAAGGTAGACATGGTCATGGCCAGTGAGGAGGAGGAGATGAAGGAGGTGGAGATGGTGGAGATGGATATGGAGGAGGGGATGGAGGAGGTGGAGATGGTTATGGTAGGTGTAGAGGAGATGGTGGATATTGTGGAGAGGATTAATAGGGTTGATAGATTAGATTGTGTGTTTTTCCTCCACACAGGGATCTTGGACCACTTTTTCCTAGACATCAGCAGTAGAGATTTATTGGAGAGAGTAGTGGTACCGGTGGTGGAGGTGATCAGGTACTTTGAGATCCTCCTAGGGATATGGATAGAAACATAGACAAATATCCCCTATCTAAGTGTGAGAGGGAGAAATTTAATTGAGAGGATAGGTGGCTACCCTACAAGATCTTCTTGATAATTGAGATAGATAGTTAGACATTATGAAAGATGAGAGAGATAAACAGACACATACTTCTATGCATTAGGGAAAGAGGGAAGAATATTATTTTTCTTTATGTTATGCAGTTATTCTAGTAGATCAGAGAGCACCATTATATTTAGCTATGGTAGAGAAGTTGAAGGTTTTCGTACCACCACTAGTCCCTACCAGGGCCAATGTTCTAGTACCTCTTGTTGGCACCTTAAAATTTAGGCCAAAATATATATAAAATTGTCAGGGAAGTGTGATTTTACTTTTCATATTTTATAACTTTCCTATGATAAAAACTAAAATGAATAAAAAGTGTGTGCATTTGTTATTTTTATTTTCATGTATTAGGTTGTAAATTGTTTTATTCTAATGCACATTTGTTTTGGAAAAATAATAATTCTAAAAATAAAAAATAAAATAGATTGAGCAAAAGGGGCGACGAGAGGGAGTTGAACACTCAACCTCTCAAGCTGACCTTTTTCCTACCTATCTACCCTCCTACCCCCTAACCAATTAGTCTATTTGTTTTCTTCTAGAGTTTTAGGAGAAAATACTTATTTATTTATTTTTTTTATGTCTAGGTGAGAAGTGCAACCTCTTACACAGGGAGTAATCTCTTCCCTAATTGAACTTTCGAATTAAATAAGAATTCCTCTATAATTTATGTATTTTCCGATTTTAGGAAAAAGAATGGGGAGAGGGAGTTGAACACTCGACCTCTCAACCCATTCCTTTTCCTACCTAACTACCCAACCCTACCCTTACCAATTGCTCTATATTATTCTTCAAGAGTGTGTATGAAATAAAGGTATAAATTTAAGATAATCCTATCTCCTTTGAAATAAATTATTAAAATTAATATTGTTTGTAGGATAGAAATTTTAAATTTTATGAGCATTAATCATGGTTTTTGTGATTCACCCCCAAAACCCTAAAAGTTAAAAATATGATAAAAAGGGATATCATTTGATGAATATAAGTATATTAGGGTTTTTTGATATTAATTTTTATGTATCTATATATACTTAATTTGATTTTTCACATTAATTATTTTTAACAATTAATTTTTTAGGGTAATAGGCATGTAAAGTTGATTGTTTATTTTTTAGGGTTTGAATAGTAATTCATTGGTTTTATTTTTTAATTTCAAAATCCCTAAAAGAAAATTTTCATTTTATGTTTACATCTTAATTTTAGAGTAAAGTGGGTGTAAATAATTTTAGCTCACTTGGTTTTTCATTCATGAATTAATTTATTAATATATGTATTTCATGTAATTGTACTATTGATTTGCATTATAATTATTTTGATTTTGAGTGAATGAAATTTTCCCTTTCTCTAGGGTTGAAACGTGAAATCTTTTTACCCTAAAAATTCTAACATATGTTCATCCAACATTATTTTATTATGTTTGTGAGTGAACTTATTTTATTTTGGAAATAAAAATAAATTGTTACTACCTAATGTCATTTTATTAATTTAGGGAATTATCTCATTATTGAGGTCTTTTAGTAATTAATATATTTGCTTATATTTTGACAAATCAATATGGATGATTTATTATTAATTTTTTAATTTTATTTTTCACTATTAAGTATATGTATAAAATATGACATACATTCATTTTCAATTAATTATTAATCAATAAATGAATAATGAATAATTTTGTATAAGCCTAATATATTATGTATAAAATGACTTCAATTTTTAATATTAACTGACATTAGGTGTTTTGTGTAGGAACTTAAATGATGGGCTATTATGCACACAATGCAATAATCAAGATTGAAATCTACAAGAAACATTTCCCTAAAAAAACCATTATTATGGTTTGTTTTATATATTTTTGGGGGTAGTTGATATAATTAGGTCCTGTGAAAGGGCATGTCCTTTCACAGGGAACCATTGGGATTCATATTTATAATCAATCATTTGTAAACAAAAGACACACAATTTATCACAGAAAAAATATACCTCTCACAGATTGGAAATTAATGCTCAAAGTCTTATGTATGAATATCAGATAAGTTCATATACCTTACTATTAATATAGTTTTTGTATTCAATCGGTTTCTCGGATTACTCTCTAACCAAGGTGTCCTACTATGCTTTCTATTTTATGCATTCATTTATGATCAGTTTGTACAATTTGAATAATGGTAGCATGGTCTAAGAACCTATTACTATTTCCTTTCGAGCTCTTAAGTTGAGTTAAAAACCATAGGACTTGTTGTATGAATTGTAGTAAAATTTTGTTTAAATAGAAGCTTGTAGGGTGATGGTCTCGTTCTGCAGAAATGAGTTATCTTAAAACTATCTCCGGTTATACACAAAATTGAATGTATCTGACTCTATTCCCATTTTGGTATCAGGCACTAGTCTATTCGTTCATTTGATTTTTTCATTTATTTCTTTTTGTGAAGTACATTTCTAATTTGCTATCTTATTTACAAAATGTTAAATTATGTTTAGCATTAATTCATAGCATTAGTCTAAATATCTAGCTATCTGACAATTAGGATATTAGGTTTCTTTTTCTTCCAAGGATCAGTAACCCCTTTGGAAGGATTTTTGTTGTTTATGCACGTAGTTTGTGCAGTTAGACAGTATATCCGATTTAGGCCTACTAGCCTTAGTTCAATCAAACCAGAATTCCAGAAGCATCTATTGTGCCTGTTAATTGGCCTCAAATGATCAGTGTTTTCGAGGCCCAACACCTCCTTCTCCACCTCATGCTAATGAGGGAGGGAGTCAGACCTGATTCTATCTTTGTATATCTTATGTACTTCTAATATTTGTACCACTGATGTACCTATTTTGATTTGTTATACTGATATTCTTGTACTCTAATGTATTCTTTCACTTGTGATATCTGACAAGATCCATTAATTTGGTGATGTACTTTGGTTATTTATTAATACTAATACTGATGATACTTTGATTTTGTGTGCATTGTTTTAGTTCTAATGTAGCCTTTATATCCTGGTATTCTAATACACTAATACTATTTAGATTCATATATGCTAACATAGTGATGATACATTTGTTATTTATTTTTTATCACATTGTGACATACCTAGTCATTTGATGATGATTATATAGATCTCTTGACATCATTATATCATGGCATGGATATATACATCAGATATGTAGTTTTATGTGGATGTTTTTGTACTTTCCTTTTTTATGCATGTATGGATGTAGTTACTATATGGATGTATCTTGGTTTATGATTTTTTTAGTTTTGCCTGTGATACTTTTATGAAATGATTTTATGAGATATAATGGAATACAATGTATGACTATATCATTTTATTCATGTATGATGATGGATGTATTGATGTAGATATTTTATGTTGTGGACATGATTCTGCATTTCCTTATATATCAATGTAAAATACTCAGTCATTGATTTATTTTTTTAATTTGATTCATGTGGTCAAACTTGTGATATTAATATCAAATCTTTTTAGATTTAGATTTTACGATTCTTAGTATTGATTAATCACATGAACATACTTTCATACTTATGCAATTTTAAATGTTCATACATCTATATTAATAAATTAATGAAACTATATTAAGACCTCTAGGACTATCATTGATTATTCAAGATGGATCCTTTTATCATCACAGAGATTTTGTTTTGGACCTGATAGGTAAGTACAATTTTCACTGATAGATTTAGCTATCGTGAAAATATGAATACCTCCTATGTTGGATATCATGTCGAAAGTGAACCTAAACATGACGATATATAGGCCTAACATCTTGTCATTTACTTCCTTTTTCTTTTGATTAATTTTTTTTATGTTCATGTGCAACATATTAATATGTAATTGGCAATGACTTTTTTTTATTCATATCCTTGGGTGTATTATATTCTATGCACCTTACTAGGATTTTGTTCCATTCAGATTAAACAAGCAAGGAAATGAATCCAACCTCACCAAATATTTCATAGGAAACAAGTCAAGGTATATGTGGCATTCCGATCATGATGGAGGCTCTTACCATAGACACCCAAATCCTATGACCAATTTGGATCATTGGATTAATTACCATAGATAGAAGACAAAGAAAATTTTATGTCCCCAATCCTTGTTTCTCAAGTCATTTTTAGACATCTTTGAGTCACTCAGAGAACACAACAATTGTAAATTGATAATAAGTCATAGTAAACTAAGAAAATTCATGCTTTCACCTTTTACTTCTCTATTCCATGGTAATCTTCAATATAGTATGGAAATACATGATCAACATAAATCATGAAGAATTTTTTCATTATTATGTAGTGTTAAGGAACACTTTTGATTAATTTTGAATCACTTTATAAAACATTATCAATCACCGATTCATTCCAATTGTAGTTCATGTCTTGCATTGTCTAGGTGTGTTGTGTTTGAGAAACATTGTTGATTAGGTCCAGTCTCCATGACTAGTGTTGAGGAACACTATTAGGTCTGAGTATTTAAGGAATATTGTTGATGTTTTAGGTGGTTGTATTAATAAATACCTTTGGTTGTGTAGTTTTATGTCAATGTATGGACTTAGGAAAGCTAAAAAACCTAGCAAAGAGACTTAATGACAACCAAATGACCTAACCACCAACATGACTTTGACCCATGCCCCCTAGAGAATGCAACTTTCCTTGGACTTTTGTATGGGCACATTCCATTCTAGGATAAAAGGATATATCTGATAGCTTGGTTCAAGATTTGATTGTCACAAAAGTGACTAAAAGATATGTTCAAGCTGAAACTTTCAGGCTGACCAACTATATAATCATTCTATTAATAGATGGAGTGTTGATTAAAATCAGTGTTTGCTTACCAAGTTTTCACCAATTGGACAAATTTTCTATTTTTTCTACCAATGCGCATGTTTTCTAGGTTTTCACCGAGGCACTTCTTCTCATTTTCAAATTTTTTTATACTTTTGATTTTTTTCTCTTTTTGTCTTTGATTCATCAAGGTGCCTCTTTTCCATGTTTTTATTGAGATGATCACTTTTTGCAAGAATTTTTCCAATGTTTTTGGATTTTTTTTCCTTTCCGTAATTTTTGTTTTTCTTCAAGATCAATATTTGTTGTGCACGTGATACCTCAAGAATGTCAGGTGTAAAACCATTTGAGGTGGAGAGTGTTGACTGGATCTAATAAGACATCTCCTTCAAGTGTATCTAATTGATAGGATCTTGATCCATATGAATTTGTGATAAAAAAAAAAAAGGACCCAGCCAGTTGGGTTCAAATTTTCCTTTCTGCTCTCAAGTTGGTTCTTTAGATTTTAACCAAGTCTCCCAGCTGACATTTTCTTGATTTTACTTTCTTATTGTATCCTCTAGACATTCTTTTATGGTAGACTTTGAGATGTTCTAACACTTGTTTCCTGTGCTCATCTAATAATTCAAGTTCCTATAGATGCAAGATTCTATAGTCCTCATTGGTGACTAGATTTTTCAATGAAACCCTTAGTGATGGAATCTCTACTTTAATTGGTATTACTACCTCTGATCCAAAGACAAGTGAAAAATTAGTTTCTCCTATTGGTATTCTGATTCTAGTGTACAGTATGCCCATAATACTAGATTTATTTTCATGTGCCAATGTCTTCCTGATTTGTTGACTATTCTATGTAGGATCTTTAGAATTGTCTTTTTTAATGCTTCAGCCTGTCTGTTACCTTCAGGTTAATAGATCGAGCAATAAGTTTTTGTGATCTTGAAGTACAGACATAATTCATCCATATCTTTTTTTGAATTTCCCTCCATTTTTAGTTACAATTGATGATGGTACCCCATACCTACAAATGATGTAGTTGAGGATAAACATTGAGAATTTTTTTCCTGTAGTAGTGGCCAAGGAAAATACTTTAACCCACTTCATGAAATACTTAGTGTTCATGATGATATACGTATACTCATTACAATAATTTGGATGAATCTTTCCTACTAGATCAAAGGCACATTATTGGAATGGCCAATATGTGATAAAAGGAATTAAATCCCTAGCTGGAGCATGTTTCAAGTTTCTATGAACTTGATATTTCTTGCATGTTTTGGCATAATGAATTGAATCTTTTTCTATTGTGGGCCAGTAATACCCCACTCTTAAAAGTTTCTTTGCCAATGAAAATTTGTTTGAATGAGACCCACAAAATACTTCATGGACTTCCTTTAATGCATGATTAGACTCTTCACATTCTAAACATCTAAGTAATGCACTGTCAAGAGCACATATATATAAGTCATTTGAAATGATTAAGTAACAATATATTTCTCTTATTAGGCATCTTATTTTTCACTTTTGGAATATTTTTCAAGGATAGTTTGGTCTTTTAGATAATTATAGATATGGCCATATCAAGATGGTTCTTAGGGTTCTATAGAAAAAATTATCTAGGAATCTAGTGAATCATAGGAAGGAAAAGGAAGCTCTTCCATCAAGATTTCATAGAAAACATGATGTTATTCTAATTGTAACATTGATGCTAAGGAAACAATTGCATCAGCTGATCTATTTTCTAATCTTGGAATCTATTCAAAAATGTTGTGTACAAAATATTTCTTTAGATCATCAACCATTTTCTTGTAAGGCATAATATTTTCATCCTTAGTTTGATAATCATCATTTACCTGGTTAATAATCATTTGTGATTCTCCATAGATATGTAATTATTCTATCTTCTATTCAATAGAAAGTTTGAGTCCATTTACTAAGGCTTCATATTCTACTATGTTGTTATTATAAGGGAATATCATCTTGTATTCCTTAGGTATCTTGTATCCTTGGTAAGTAATAAAAAGGCAATTGGTTTATGATCCTTGTTGTGTGAAAGAACCATCAAAGTACATTTTCCATGGATGTTATGTTAAATACATGATTGTTACATCTGGAAACTCAATGTATAGAGGTTTCTTCTTGTATTAGTTATTCATCTAGGTGGTCTTCTATTATTTGTCCCTTAATAGCTTTCATGTTTGCATATTCAATGTAGAATTTACTTAGGATTAAGACCCGTTTTGCTAGTCTTACTAGAAAGGCTTCTTTACTCCAGAGATAATTCAATGGATCAATCTTATAAATCAATATTACCTTATGTAGAAGCATGTAATGTCTCAATTTTTGGGATGAAAGGATAACTTCTAAGAATGATTTCTCAATTATTTAATAATTCAATTCATATGACACAAGGGTTTTGTTGATATAATAAATTTATCATTCTTTGTTTGTTTCATCTTCTTGTGCAAGTAGGACTCCAAGAGAAGTCTTAGTTGGTGAGATATACAAGAGTAATGGTTCTCAGAGGACATGAGACATTAAAACTAGAGGACTTACAAGATATTGCTTGATCTAATTGAAATTATTATCATAGACATCATTCAATATGAAGGTTACTCCCTTATGAAACTTTTTGGTAAAAGGTTGAGCCTTATCAACTAGTTGAGAACTAAATCTTCTGATTGATTGAAGTTTCCCTTGTAACGTCCTCATTTTACTTATGTTCTTTGGTGGCTCAATCTCTGGTATTTATTTCACTTTGGCTAGATCCACTTCAATGCCCTTTGTTGAGATAATAAAGCCTAACAGTTTACCTGATGACATGCCAAATATGCACTTTTTATGATTTAATCTTAAGTTGAATTGTTCTATTCTATCAAATATTTTTCTTAAGTCCTCTATGTGGGTAGTCCTTACTTTTGACTTGGTGATTGTATCATCCACATAATTTTCCATGATTTTGTGCATGATGTCATGAAATATTGTTTTCATTTCTCTTTGGTAGTTTTCTCTTGCATTCTTGAGATCTAATGGTGTGACACTCCAACAGTATGTACCCCATGTTGGTTTCTGAAAAGGATTTTACACTCAAAGAGACACCAATATACCTAAGACTAATTTTTAGGAGGGGTTATTTCCAAATGTGGGGATATCAATAGGTAATAGGACCAACTATAGGGACAAGACTAACCTCTTCACTTTTGGCTCTGCAAAACCAAGGTGGGTGTACCTAATCTAGTAACATATGGCACTTTTAGGACTTTAAACTAGATTGAACAAAGAAGATGATAGAAAGAAATTACTGAATGATAACCAATCATTCATTGACTTTCCATTGTTATGATGTAACAAAATAGCCTTGTGACCTCAAGACTTTGAGGGGTTTTGGGATTGGTAATGATTAATATTTATCGGATGTAACACACCATATTAGACACATTATTGCAAAATTTACTTACTTCTGACCAGTGCCTTATCCATTGGGCCAAAGTCTCTAATGCACAATAGAATACAAAATCCAACTACTAATCTTCATCATGGATCCAAACCATAAATATAAACACCCAAACCCACATTGCTTATAAACATCCCAATGAAAACCCAATGAATCTATGCTTCATCTAGAGCATCATTTAATCTGATCCTAAATCAGAACTAGAGAATGACAACATATGCATGGATAAAACTCCATACAATGAATTAGAAAATTAAAAACTCATTAGATGGACACAAATGGAGAGAAATAAGAAATGATATTTATATTAAGTATGAGGATCATGCCTCTGTATACACCTACTTCAAGATCTAAACCACTTCAATAATATGCAAAAGACCAGAAGCTTTCCTTTGATACAATAATATTGTCTAATACAAGGAACTGCTACATCCTAGACTAAGAGAAAAATCATCAGCCAGTGTTATGAAACTAGGCAGAAAACTAAGCCTACATCCCCTACCCAGCCCATAGAGCACTTGGGACCAACTCTGAGAAAAATACTGAGAATTTGGAACCATTACAATAATGAAAAGATCTCATATATATCCCTCAGCAAAGAAAACCTAAAAGATACTTTTATCATGACACTGCAATAATGAAAATATCTCATATATATCCCTCAAGAAAGAAAACCTAAAAGATACTTTTATCATGACACTTGTCTCTTTCCAAAATGATCAATTCTGCAAACAAATTCTCTTCCCACCCAAAACTAACCTCGGAATCAAAAGCTCCTACTGCTCTTTCTCACTTTCTCAAAATTGATTCTAACCTATGTCATTGAGACCATCATTTCCCATGGTTTTTCATGGTATATTTGTTGGAAAAATGGTCAGCACTCCCCTTGAGATTCATGACATGGTTTAACAGCCTCCTGTGTCTTTTATAAGTCTAGTGTTTGTATCGAGCATTGACAGGTTGATCTTTTGGTGCAATGACAACCACTACTTGTAACAAGTGGTATCAGAGCTTGGTCATGGGTTTGAATCCCCTCGGGTAATGCTGAGGGGGAGATTGTTGGCAAAATGGTCAGTGCTCCCCTCAAGATTCGTGACATGGTTTAACAGCCTCCTATGTCTTCTATAAGTCTAGTGGTTGTATTGGGCATTGATAGGTCAATCTTTTGGTGCAACGTGTTAGTCCATTTTCCTATTTGTGCAAAGATCTTATGAAAATGGCCCATTTCCTTGCAAGTTTTCATGTTGTACACTCTTAGCCCTATGTTCTTCATTGTGTCACTAGGCTCTAGTCCAAATTGCACATGCTGAATCACAAAATCCAAGAAGAAATTTAAATTTTGAGGTCTATAGGAAATAATTTCAAAACCTGCCACAGTGTCAAAAACCCACAGTGTATTTGAAAATCCATGATGTTTTCAACCTTTTTGGCCTGCATGAAAACCCTTGATGTTTTCACATCCTTGTTTACCTTTGTGTCAATATCGAAAACCCTATCTGTTTTCGATCTTTCACCGAAAACTCTGTGTGTTTTCAACCTCACATTTATCCCTTTTATCAGCACTCCTTGTTCCTCAGTCTTAACTACATGAGTGCGATGGATGGTGGGTCCAGGTCTACAGGCTCTTCCTGATTGGTTGTCACATGGCCGCATGTCAGACTTTTTTGACATGCGATCATGTGACCGCTTGCCACCTATCTGTGTGGGTCCCAGTTCTTAGCGGTGTTCAGATGTTTGGAGGTTAAGTCTTCATTTCGTGACCTGTCGACTTGCAGTTATCTCTTGGTCACTGACTCCTGGTGGTTAGGCCCTTAACATCTACCAACTTGGCTGGTGGTTTTCTTTGCCTTAGTCGCGCAGTCACATAATGGTGGGCCCCAGTTTTCAAAGCTCAGATTTAACTGGTTGTCGCATGATCGCATGTCAAAATTCTTTGACATGCGACCATGTGACAAGGCTCTTTCCTTGTTTGGTGGTCCCACTAGTGGTGATGTGGCAGCCTGGGGTTGCCTGTCACATGATCACATGTTAGAGTTTTCTGACATGCGATCATGCGACCGGTTGACACGTGTCCCTGGGGCCCAGTAGTAGGTAGTGATGGGGCATCTTTCAGATGTTGAGGTGGCAGTATTTTATTGGATGCAACATAGAGATGTGGCAGTCTAATAGCCTTGTCACATGATGGCAAGGGCCATTTCTACGGCTTGCAATCATGTGACAAACCACTTGGTGTTTACTTTATGCGGCAGTAGTTATGCGGTTGCGGCAAGGTAACAGTTTGCAGGTTGTCACATGTTTGCATAGCCCATTTTTGGGCTATGTGATCATGTGACTAACCACCGGACGTCGCAGTTGCAGATTTCTAAGGTGGCCCCACGATGCCTATCTTATTGACATGCTAGTTTTTGATTGGTTGCCTGACTATTGATGGGGCCGAGGACTTTGCAAAGGGTTTGTGACCAGCTGTCGACCACAGCTAAGAGTATGCAGTCGCATGTTCGCAAGGGTGAGTTGGGTGCCTTGCGATCATGTGACCAGGCATAAGATGAACTAGATTCCTATGGTGATGAAGTTCATGACCGCGTGACTGCACAACTAAGGGCAAACAATTTAGGAACATGAAGCCTGCGAAATGCATGGTGATCATTTATTTTCAAAGTTTGATCTGTAGCGACCAAAGGTACCAGAATTCAATGCTTTCATGGCCAGATTTGACTGGTTTGGTGGTGCTTACTATTGCAGTGTGGTCCAAGGTGCCATGAGTGTTTGCAAAGATTTGTACTGTAAAGGAATGAATATAATCTTGGCTCGAGGTGTATTTGCAGGTGGGTGAAATCCTAACCCTACTTACCCGTATCTTGTTGCATCCTATTGGTTTAGGATTCCAAGGTAGGATTCCAAGGTAACCAATGGTTTAGCATATTATTTTCTTATTTCATAGCTATTGTTTGCAATAGGGTATTTGACTCTATGGCCCATTGGATAAGTCACTGGTCTATGAGAGACTTAGGGCATCTCAGGGGTCCTTTCAATCCATTCAAATCATTTTCATTCAGTTCCACCTTTTCCCTTTCTTGTTGTTAGGATAGGTCTCTAGCTTTCAGTCTCATTCCATGCAAGTAGGGCTATTGCATGAGATTTTCTATCATCAGGGTAGAGGATACCTATAGGAGATTGATTGCTATTCCCCATTAATCTATCTGTAGGCTTTTGGTTTGTCATGAGGTGTCTTGAATGTGCAAATAAGGCAATACCCACCTGAGTGATGTGGAGCTCAAAGAAGAAGGAGGATGTCTGTTGTCCTCATTAATTGGATTGTTTTCTTGTCAAACTTGATGTGCCCCTTTTGATAGTCAAGCCCACCTTATGATTCAAGTTTGGTCCTACAAGAAAAAAATCCAACAAAATGGTGACTCTACTAGGGAGGCCATTGGAAAGAGTCAAATACAAAAACAAAGTGTTTGCTGATATTTTCTCACCTAGTTGTGAGTGGCAGCTCTGATTTGTCTCTATTTGATCAGTGCATCTCCTGATAAATAGTGCATATTATCCTGGTGAGTTTTAGTTGGTTGGAAGAGATACACAAATTAGTGAAATACTTTCCTCTTCAAGGAGGTGGTGACTCTACACTGCAAAATCTGATGGAGCTGCAAGATGAGCTCTAGATCTAACCTTCCTTTCAGTCAACAAGGTCTTCTACTGCAAGTTTCCCAGGTATTTTTCAAAGATCTAAAATGTCTCCTTGTTAAGTGGTCAAGCACTAGGAAAAGGAGTAAGGTGTGAGTAGAGGTTTGCATGCTTCAAATTTTTAGTTGTAATTTTATGGAAGTAGTGCATTAAGTTGTAATGGGTAAGCTTGAGGAGGAGCTTGCATTATTAGATCAAGGCATCCTTAGAGATTGCATAAAATTGGTAAGATTGAAGGTGGGGTGCAGACAGGATCTATCCATATCTTTGTTCTATGATAGATTTTGTGGTGCATATGATGAGCTTCCTGATGATGTTGAATTTCTTGAATTTGAGTTCATTGGTTTATTCTTGGAGCTTTGTTTTCATGAGTCAACTGATTGGTCAGATGCATTGTGGGAAGGGTATTATATATGTGTTAGAGATTGGATACTTAGTGATGACAACCTTGGGCTTGAGGATGCACTTAGGGTCATGTCCTTAAGTGCTGATGTTGAGAGTGATGAAGACAGTGAGGGTGTGGTGTCTTCATATGAGTTAGATGCAACATGGGAGGAAGAGAGTAATGATGGAAGTGAACACTCCTTCAGTGAGGAGTATGAAGACAAGGAAGTGATAATTGAATGTAACATCAGTAGGTCTTCACATGGTTCTGATTTTTCTTCATGTGTTATGAGTCTCCATGAGGTTGAGATGGGTACTGATTTTAAAGTGTTTTCTAACACTTTATATGATGAAGAATTTGACTATCAGCCCATTTTTTGTCATGATGTTCAACATGGTGCATTGCATGGAGTTATCAATCCATTGTTTGAAGAACATGTGGAGGTCTTAGATTCAGTTGAATCAGGATGCCTATTTTCCATCTGTGGGTATCAATCTGACTATTCATTTGAGGTCCAGTCGGTTACACCTGTGGAAATGCAAAGACAGGGTCTAGATGAGGCCTTTCTACAGACAGAGTATGAGGCTTTTGTGTTTCCAATTCATAGCATACATGAGTCAATAGATGAAAATCAGTTTCAGTATAGTGGTGCTAATCATTGGCATGCTGAATCTTTTCTTCATAGTGAGCAAGATGGAGAGAGTGCCAAAAAATTTTACATGCACTATGAAGACATTTACTTTGTTCTTCCTGATATGCTGATTGAGCATGTTGACATGCCTGGTGAAAAAGGTGAAAGTAAAAAATATGGTGTGCCACATGAAGGAAGAAATGAGAATCAAATTTTTGATAGAGGTAGGAATTAACTCATGTTTGTTGTTGCAGGTTTTTGTAAAAAATATACATTCTGTAAATATCTTTCCCTTTCCTGTTGTGTGTTTCATTCGTGGTCTGTTCCCTATGTTTTTTGAGGTCTCTATGTTTTTCCAGTGGGTGGTCTGCTTCTTCCCAGAGATCTGAGGTCCTCATTGTATCTGTAGGAGATACATGTCCCCAACTAGAGCCATTGTTAGTCTGTTTTCCTGTTTGTGCAAAGATCTTATGAAAATGGCCCATTTCCTTGCAAGTTTTCATGTTGTGCACTCTTAGCCCTGTGTTCTTCATTGTGTCACCAGGCTCTAGTCCAAATTGCACGTGCTAAATCACAAAATCCAGGGAGAAATTTAAATTTTGAGGTCTGCAGGAAACAATTTCAAAATCTTCCACAGTGTTGAAAACCCACAGTGTTTTTGAAAATCCATGATATTTTTGACCTTTTTGGCCTGCATGAAAACCCTTGATGTTTTCGCATCCTTGTTTACCTTTGTGTCAATATTGAAAACCCTATGTGTTTTCGATCTTTTGTCAAAAACTTTGTATTTTTGACCTCACATTTATCCCTTTTGTCAGCACTCCTTATTCCTTGGTCTTAACTGTGCAAGTGCGATGGATGGTGGGTCCAGGTCTGCAGGCTCTTCCTGATTAGTTGTCGTATGGCTGCATGTCAAAAATTTTTGACATGCGATCATGTGACCGCTTTCCACCTATCCATGTGGGTCCCATTTCTTAGTGGTGTTCAGATGCCTGGTGGTTAAGTCTTCATTCTGTGACTTGGCGACTTGCGGTTATCTCTTGGTCGCTGATTCCTAGTAGTTAGGCCCTTAACATCTAGTCACTTGGCTAGCAGTTTTCTTTGCCTTAGTCACATGGTCGCGTAATGGTGGGCCCAAGTTTTCAAAGCTCAGATTTAACTAGTTGTCGCATGATCGCATGTCAGAATTCTCTAACATGCGACCATGCAACAAGGCTCTTTCCTTCTTTGGTGGTCCCACTGGCAGTGATGTGTCAGCCTGGGGTTGGCTGTCACATGATCGCATGTCAGAGTTTTTTGACATGCGATCATGCAACCGGTTGACACGTGTCCTTGGGGCTCGGTGGTAGGTAGCGATGGGGCTCTTTCGGATGCTAAGTTGGCAATGTTCTATTGGATGTGGTGTAGAGATGTGGTGGTCTAATGACCTTGTTGCAAGATCGTAAGGGCCATTTCCATGACTTGTGATCATGCAAAAAACCCCTTGGTGTTTACTTTATGCGGCGGTGATTATGCGGTTGTGGTAAGGTAACAGTCTACGGGTTGTCGCATGTTCACATAGCTTGTTTCTGGGCTATGCGATCATGCGACTAACCACCAGATGTCATGCTTGCAGAGTTCTAAGGTGGGCCCATGATGCCTATCTTACCGACGTGCTAGTTTTTGATTGGTTGCCTGACTGCTGATGGGGCCAAGGACTTTGCAAAGCGTTTGTGACCGGCTATCGACCACAGCTAAGAGTCTGTAGTTGCATGATCGCAAGGGTGAGTTTGGTGCCTTATGATCATGTGACTAGGCATAAGATGAAACTAGATTCCTGTGGTGGTGAAGTTCATGATCACGCCACTGCGCAACTAAGGGTAAACAGTTTAGGAACATGAAGCCCGTGAAATGCATGGTGACTGTTTATTTTCAAAGTTTGATCTGCAGTGACCAAAGGTACCAGAATTCAATGCTTTCATGGCTAGATTTGACTGGTTTGGTGGTGCTTACTATTGCAGTGTGGTCCAGGGTGCCATGAGTGTTTGCAGGGATTTGTACTGTAAAGGAATGAATACAATCTTGGCTTGAGGTGTATTTGTAGGTGGGTGAAATCCTAACCCTACTTACTCGTAGCTTGTTACATCCTACTAGTTTAGGATTTGAAGGTAACCAGTGGTATAAATAGTTGAGAGTTCCTTTTTGGTCCCATGAAAGGTTCGGTCCTATAGATTTCTCCTTCTCTCTATATATAGGGTGTTCTTCTTCCATTGCTAGTTCAGAGAATACAATGCATATTGTAATAGATTTGTCTTATCTATGAGGATTTAATATATTCCTATTGTTACCAAGCTATCTCCATTTGAATTTTGGATTCATTAATCATACATCAAGGGTGTTTGATTTTTTTGTTTGCACTGCCTATGTGCTTGCAAGTGGAGTTGTCTTCATAGGGATAACTAGTTCAGGGTTAGTATTCATGTATGTATGAGCTGAAATATCAAGGATAGGTCATGCTTGTCTTCCAGTGGATGCTGGTTAATGTATTTTCTATTCATAGGTCTCTTCTAAGGGGAGGGTCAAAATCCTTTGCTGGGTAATAACATATTTGAATGCACAGGTGGGAACTAAGTTGAGGTTTGGTCATGGTGTGTGATTGATGTCAGGCATCAACACATTGAGCTTATTATTTTCTTATTTAATAGCTATCATTTGCAATAGGGTATTTGACTCTATGGCCCATTGGATAAGTCACTGGTCTATGAGAGACTTAGGGCATCTCAGGGGTCCTTTCAATCCATTCAAATCATTTCCATTCAGTTCCACCTTTTCCCTTTCTTGTTGTTAGGATAGGTCTCTAGCTTTTAGTCTCATTCCATGCAAGTAGGGCTATTGCATGAGATTTTCTATCATCAGGGTAGAGGATACCTATAGGATATTGATTGCTATTCCACATTAATCTGTCTGCAGGCCTTTGGTTTGTCATGAGGTGTCTTGAATGTGCAGATAAGGCAATACCTACCTGAGTGATGTGGAGCTCAAAGAAGAAGGAGGACGTCTGTTGTCCTCATTAATTGGACTATTTTCTTGTCAAACTTGATGTGCCCCTTTTGATAGTCAAGCCCACCTTATGATTCAAGTTTGGTCCTACAAGAAAAATATCCAACACAATGACAACCACTACTTGTAACAATATTATACTCATATGTTAGGGCAAAAATTGAACCTCTAGCAAGATTTTCAAATTCCAGCCACAAGCAACTGACATACTCTTTAAATTTGAAAATAAGATATAGTTTGAACTTTACAAATTATTTTATTTTCATTTGCACATTTAAAATCTCGGTGGGCCCACATGTACTAGGTGGCACCATCAAATTGGTCCTGCATACCACATCATCACCAGCTCATCAGGCTGACTGCCACATCATCACTCTTGCCACTTGTCACTCTCTGATTGGCTCATGTCTCTGACTGGGCATCCACCTATAACCTCCTCACCACCTCATCAGGCTACCACATGTCAGCCTATCACATGATTGCAAGAGTTGAATTCTTCCCTTGTAGTCATGTGACCACCGTCAATCATCGGGTGCATATCTTGAGGCCACCAGACCTGCCATCTTGCTGCTTTGTCACTACTATGCACCATGTGTCACTACCTCATTGGCTCACTGTTCCATTCAGGGATCTAAACTGCACCTCTCACCACATCATTAGAGCTACCACATGTCACCCTATCGCATGATTGCAATGGTCAATTTCCCTCCGTGCGATCATGCGACAACTGTCAGATTGGCATGCATCTTGAGGTGGCCAAAAGACCTATAGATTGTATACTTCATCAAAATTACTTACCTTTCATGGGGCCCACTAAGTTTTTATCATCCACCTATCACCAACTAGATGCCTTGAACCACATGCATGTGAGCAAGCCTCCATTCTAAGTGTCCATACTTGAACAACAATGTATTGTACCTAGGGATATTTGAATAACAGATTGCCCCATTTCACTACCAATGTGGGATAATACATTTGACCTTAATAATATTTTCCTTCAAAATTTATCTTAGCATGCCCGACAGCTAGCTGGACTCCATAAGTTCGAAAGGCCCACACATGTCACCTCCTTTCCTCCTTACTTACCACTTGTGCGATGATGATTTTAAAAAGTTTCAAAGTATTAATCTTTGTGTATGTGGGATAAAACCCCCACAACACACAGTCCTTTACATCCTTCTACTGGCGCACCCAAGGAAAAGCCCTGGCCATATCCTACTACCTGCATGCGCCCCTCAAGACTTGCATGTGTAGCTCCCAAAGAGGAATGCACATATACCCAAAGAGCATGCACTAAGGGTGCATAGCATCCAAAGGAGAGGCATACGCACTCCCTAAAGGAAATGCATAGCCCATACTAGGTGCATCTTGGTAACACCAGCCTTATGGTGTGTGCAATAGTGAAAAGGGGTGTGCACAAAGCCATAGAAAATATGCACACTGTTGTAAATGGTGCACTTGGGAATTGAATACATACCTCATCTCATCTATTCGGCACACTCAACTAGCTCCTTAAGCTCCACCTATGTAATACTAAACACCGTTGCAAGGAAACATTTGCAGCCTCAATACTAGTTTGCATACACCCAATCTCTATTTGTGTGAATGGGCAGCCCCCTCCAATTTTTTACACTGGCACATCTTCTATTTAAAAACACTAGCATCTACAATTTATATTCTGGTTGTACATTTCTTACGCTGGCATATTCCAATCTTTATTGTGGCACGTATCTCAAAATAGTGCACATATTCTCTTGAGAGGTGTCACTGTCCCCTTGCATTTTCAATTTACTACCTTACACAACCCTATCTAAAATGGAAACCTCCACGCTTTATTTATTTTTTGTGTGCACAACACCCATAAGATGGTGTGTGCAAGGCCAATCAATCATGGGTGCAATGTGTTTAAATAATACACACCAGTCTAATGAAAAAGTGCACCTTGCGCAGACTCAGTGGAAGGAAACATGCATAAAAATGGAAAGATCATGCATATTATAAAGAGAAAACATATGCAGCTCAATGAAGAGTGTGCAATGTTCATCATAAAATATATTCAAGACAGTATTATAAAGAGTATTCATAGTGCATGGAGAGTATCTCATCAAACAATTTTGGTGCACCCAATACTCCTCAATATGCATAGCATATTCTTACAAAGAAAGTGTGCATAATACTTGTGACAAATGGTGAGCTTAGTTCATTTGGTACACATAACATTGGATGAGGGGAGAGGGTATTGTGCGTATATAGCTCTCAAAAGGTGTGCACATATCTTTTCACAAATGTCTACAAACTTAAACATTTGGTATGAAAAGGAAAAGGCTACTGTAGCACCAAACTATCTTGTATGAAATAGCTCCTCACACTCCCCTCAATATGTTAAAGCAATTTTCTACATTGTCTACTACTCACAACCTGCAATCATTACTTACCAAGAGACGAAGTTTGTGTTAAACAAATACAAGATTTGTGCACTTCCAAATTATGTATGCACATCTACCACAACAAATTCAACTATAATATCTAACAAGATCTCTAATTCAACATGTAATGATGAATTTCAAACTCCATCCTAAAGATAAGCTACAAGGCTTTAGAAGCTGAGGTAGGCGAGTCCCCAAGTGGGTCCGACCTAAAAAAAATTTGATTTCAAACACTTGAGCCTCAAAATATGATCTGAGCGACCAACATGTACATTTGGAATGGGTCTAAATAATGCCAGATCAATTAAAAACTTGATTTTTAACAACTCTTCCAAGTTGCCTAAATTGAATAAACTACCTCCAGTCGCTCCTTCAAAAGACTGTTCAAAACCAATCAACAGACGTTAAGAACTGGCAGACACAAACTTTGTAGTATAGAGATTCACCCAATCAGATGGCCTTTCCTAAAGATGGACGAGCCAAGAGATTTTAAAACTTGAAAACACTTGTTTAGAAATGCTCTACAAACACAGAGCAAAAACACTGCAAACTGCCTCTGAAAGAGATGGATAAAAAATATCAAAAGACGAGCTGAGGAAAAGCCACTGAAACTGCCAGAAGACTCATATGCAAGGAATGTGAGGAATCAATAACCATCTAAAAATATGTGTTTGACATCAAGTTACAAATTTTTGAAAGTGGCTACTTTGTGAAGTCGATCCTGCCAGCATTATCCAATCACACAAATCACCTCCAGAACTGGCCTCAAAAACTCACCCACTAAAACTTTCCTGAACTAAAAACTTAGGCACTGATTCACCTCAATACAATGTATACAAATCCATAATTAACTCACCTAAAAGATCAAGTGGAGAAATGCAATTAAACACCAAAGTTAGCTTGTTAGGAAAATTCAGAATTAAAATAGTGAATTATGCAGAAATTGGGTTGAGAACTGGCTTAGGAAAGTGGCCAGATAGATTGGTAGACCCTCAAAAATATTCAAGAAAGTACACTTCCAGGTCTAAAATATGGAACAAATTTTAATTTTACTTGACCTTGAATCAGGTGCAAATTAGGAAGCTTCAAAGTAAGCTACTTAGAAAATTGGGCAATGCACTTATGGCAAAACTTAACAATCTGCAAATGAAATGGCTTTGGCAAATAGGTCAAATGGGCACATGGGGGGCTGAAAATTTTCATGAACATTCTCTCTCATGCCTAAAACATGATGCAACAACCCACATGTTATGACCAATCATAGGATAATAAATTCACTTCCTCAAAGTAGGCCACTCAGTGAAAACTGACCAGAATACAAAATGCAGATTTTGTGCAATGCCCTTCAATTGGGTACCTTCAAAACATATCAGAACTGAATTATGAGAGTTGAAAACAACTATATATGCTAAATGATAGGCAATTAAAACATATCCCTATCCCCATGACATGAAAATCATTAGGCCCTTTTTTCAATGCACTCAAACTATGCTTCATTTTGAAGACTTTCAAAGCATTGATCTGACACTTGGAGAAAATTTCAAAATATGGACTCAAAACATATCTCAGATTTTTGAGCTCCAACACCCCAGACACATGTGAATGTTGTTTTTTATTGGTCTTATGGAGAGATTTTAATTTGGTTGCACCTAGAGAATCCGTCCATTAGTGAATACATCGCATAACCCATTGTAAGGTCAAAAATCATGTCAATATTTGGAAGTGGTAAATCATCTTTAAGATAAGCTTCTTTTAGATCTATGAAATCAATACATACTCTTATTTATTTTTCTAACTTAAAAATTGGAAAATATTTGAAATCCATTCAACGTAATCAATTTCTTGTATAAATTTAGTTGTCAACAACTTCTCAAGTTCAGCCTTTATTAGCAATGCAACATGAGTATGCATTTTTCTGAGTTTTTGTTTAATTGGTTTCACTCTTGAAGCAATGGATAGATGATGCATTATTAAATCTGTGTCAAATCCTGACATATCATAATATGACCAAGAAAAGTTTATCTTATTTTCTTTGAAAAATTGTGCAAAATTTTTTTTCCTTCATTTGATAGTGATTGAGCAATATAGTTCATTTGAGGACTTTCCACTATATCAAGATTTATTGGTTGAGTAGGTTCAATCAAAACTGAATATCTTTCCTAAAAATTCTTGGGAAGGATATCCAGTCTCATCCTTTAGTGCCTCTAAGAGGTTTTCACCATTGGATGCATCTTTTATTTTTACTATTTTATGATCTGATACTACCACTTAGTGGTTTTCACCATTAGATCTTCCTTTATTTTTATTTTTTTGTCTGAGACTAATAAACTTGATATCCCCTTCCATCATGTTTATGCTCCTTACACTGGTGGAAGAGGTGAAGATTTCTCTATCATTAAGATAGGAGGCTAAAGAGTAGCCATTCTCAAAGGTTAAAAGGATTCAGGTTCTGTCTAGTCAATGAGTTTAGGATTCATCAAGGATAAGGATTCATAGGGCTCAAGTTATAGCGCCACATTATTATTAATGTTATTGACTGAAAAGATGATTTCTATTGGGTTAGTTTATGATGAATTGTTAAGAATGTTAAATTCATGATCATCATTATTAGAGTCATCATTAGTCTTATATGAGTTTGACCCAATTAACCTATCATTGGAACTTTCACCTTCTTTAAAATAAACTCTTGGAACATATTTCTACACTACATCACTTTCTATATTCATTGTCCAATGTGAAAGTACATCACATTCACTTTCATGATAATTTGTTTGAATATCATCTGATATACCCAACAAATGGACTATAGTAATTGGTGTCCCTTTTTCTTCTTTTGAATTATTTTGTTCTTATTGATTTTCACCTTCCTGTAAAGGTGTTTGTAGATATAGGGATGTATCCTATTGTATGAAAATTAGATGTCTAACTACTCTAAATGAAATATTAACAAATTTAAGCTAATAAATCAAACTAATTAGCAAACAACAATGAAGAATACAATAAAAATGAAGCTAAAACAAGGTTTTACCTTCACCTACCATGTAGCTTGTCTCCATTTCCCTCCTAGCTTTGATTCGTTGAAGATATTGAGCTCTCAGATTTCCAAATGAAGCTCCTCCCAAGATGCTCTCAAAGTGTGGAGATTTGAGTAAATGTATGCAAAACTAAAGCTTAATTATGCAAATGTGGTGGCTAAGATGCAAATGATATGAGAATGACTTGGATGCTTGAAATGCTTGATTGCTTGTATGCTTGTATGTTTGATTTCCTATTGCTTGATTTCTTGAAAATTTCTATTAGCTATTAGCTCACAAAGGGAAAGTGAGGCTCCTTTTATAGATTTTTAGAGGACCCAAGCCTAGGTGGCACAATCCTATGGTGGAGATTGAAAGGTGGAAGATCCTAGGGCTAGGATTGACTTGGTTGAAGGGATTGAGAGAAAGGGGGATGTAGTTGGAATGTGAGAGGAAGAATAGGGATGGTGTTCCTCTCACATTGACATGGAAGAGAAGAAGGTAGAAAGGAAAGACACATGTCAAGTGTCTCACAAAGACCATTGAGAGGAAGAGAGAAGGAATTTTTCCTCATGAGGACTCTTTGTACAAGTGTCCCATGAGTCACCTTTGACCCTTAGAGGTGGCTTGAGAATATCCTTAGGAATAGGGATAGCTTCTTGACTTAGTGTAGGGGAAGACATGTGGTCATGAGACCAAGTCTTATGAGGCCACATAGCCCTTAAAGATAGGACATGTGTGGGTGAGGATAAATGAGTGTTTAATAATTAATAATAATTAATTTTTTTAGCCAAGGTGATGTGTCAGGTGACTAGGACTATGAGTTTTAGTCATAATTAGTGATTGTATAATTAATTAAATCACTTTAATAGACTATTTAGAAGACTTATGATAGAGAATTAGACTATAGTGAATTTATCAAATAAATTGAATAATTTATCTAATAAAGAGAAGAAATAAATATTAATTAAATAATAAATATTTAATTAATTCATCAAGTCAATATTAATTAAATAATAAATATTTAATTAATTAATGAAGTCACTTTTTAGTGTATACATTTTGCCCCTCTTTGAAATGATGTGTTGGTCACATTGTTTCAAAGAAAAATCAAGCATTTTTGGAGTCGAGGTATGTGTGGCATATCACCATTAATAGAATTGACATAACAATCATGAATTATATGTTTTGACACTTATTAATCTAAGGAAGGAACTTACACACAGACACCCCAATTACTTTTTCCTTTGGTTGCATCAGAAAATATCCCACAAATAGTAATCAAATAAAAATATCATGCCCCATCCCGGCCATTCTAATCAATGACATATGGGAGTTTTAAACTCATGTAAAAGATATCCAGGAATAGCATAGGATACATGATAACAATGAAATCTAGAGATGAATGCATAATATAAAACAAATCATTCTAACATGCCTACCATGAATATACATTTCTTTTTCCAAAAGATAGAAAGTAGTTGTACTGATCAGTTCAATTTAGGTATAGTCATGTCAAATGTATAGATAAGTGGTCATGTTTCGAAGAATAGATCAAAGATTATAAATCATGATGAGGATATCATTGTGTAAGAATGTTTGATTATGTTTTCTTGTCTACTAAAAAGTACTCCATTCTAACCTCTAAGAGTCGCGAGTATCATAGGTCCACTTCCCAAACTAGGTCAAGGACATGCCCCTAGCTAGGTGATGGATGGACTTATTATGGATGAATAAGGACACAAAAATACTAGGATGAAGACCAAGATAAAAGACCAAGCTATGGTGGGTTTTATTATGGATATATACACTGGATAGTGCTATGAACTGGCCATTTTATTATGATATATACATGGTGGAAAAAGTGACTAACAAGCCATTTTATTATGGGTATATACAATGATTAGATGCACTAGAAGAATCCTCATAGAGAGAGGAGCTAACTTGTCACACATGGCACCTATTTCTAGGTTTTCACCACATGCTTTTATTGCAATTTTCTTTTGATTTTTTTTATTTTTTTTGTTTTTGAGATTTTTTATATGCATACTATATACATACCCCTTGCATTTGGATTTCAAGCATAGAACTTCTTGAGGTGCATGTTGTTAAGAGGATCATCCAAGGGATCTCCCTCAGGTGTAGACAACTGATAAGTCTCAGAGCCATAGACTATTTTAATCACAAAAGGACCTAACCAGTTGGGTTCAGACTTTCCCTTCTTCTCACGATGCTGCTAGTTTTTAGGGTTCTCACGAAGGACTAGATCACCCACTTGAAAGTCTCTGGGTTTCACTTTACTATTATAATGATGAGACATCCTCTACTAATAGACCTTGAAATGATCATAGGCTCTTTGATGGTGTTCATCCAGCAATTCTAATTCAGCTAGCCGTGCAACTCTATACTCTTCATTTGGAATCAAATCTTTCAGGGATACACGAAGAGAAGGTAAATCAACCTCAAGGGGTAGGATAGCTTTAGAAACATAGATGAGAGAATATGGTGTGGCTCCATTTGGGGTATAGATGGAAGTGTGGTAAGCCCATAAGGTAGGATTCAATTGGATATTCCAGTCATGGCCAGCGTCATTGACAGTCTTTTTTAGGATCTTGACAATGGTTTTATTAGACGCCTTAGCTTGGCCATTACCTTGGGGATAGTAAATGGTGGAATAGTTATGGGTGATGTGTAATTTTGCACACAGTTCATCCATTTCCTAATTTTGGAATTGCTTCCCATTATCAGTAATAAGGTACATAGGGATACCATATTTGCAAATGATATAATTGAGGATAAACATGGATATTTGTTTTCCAGTGGTAGTGATCAATGGAATAACTTCAATCCATTTGGTAAAATACTCAGTTGCAATGATAATGTACTTATGGTCATTGGAAGATGGAGGGTTAATTGCACCCACAAGGTTGAGTCCCCACTGACTGAATGGCAAGGTGGTTGTAAAAGGATGGAGCTCTTGTTCTAGTGCATGAATAAGATTCCCATGTATCTGACATTTCTTGCATGCCCTAGCAAAGTGAATAGAATTTGTCTCCATAGTAGGCCAATAGTAACCCATATGCATGAGTTTCTTAGCCAAGGAAGGACCACTTGAATGTGTCCCACAAATACCCTCATGTATGTCTTGTAAGGTATTTTGAGCTTCATCATGTTTAAGACATCATAAGAGAGTACCGTCAAGACCCTACCGATACAGGGTGTCAAATATTAGGAGATAACGTGAGGCTTGTCATAGAAAGGTACATTTTTGGTTTTGGGATAGGTCAGGTGGGATGATATTGTTTTTCAAATAGGAATAGATTTTTCCATAGATCAAGGAATCTTATCCAATAAGATGACATATAATACTCATATCAGGATCATCATATGCAGGATAAGTTAGAGATTCCACCAAGAACTCAAAGTGGGCTTTTGTATCCTCTGCATCGAACAAAGAAGCAATCATTACCATAGCATCTACAAATTTGTTATTATGCCTTGGAATCTATTCAAAGGTGATGATTGAGAAATATTGTTTAAATTCATCCACCATAGGCTTATATGGTAACAACTTGTCATCCTTGGTCTAGTATTCATTATTAACCTAATTGATAATCAGTTGAGAATCTCCATAAATATTCAATTCAGTGACCCTCCATTGTAGAGCCATCTTTAACCCAATCATCAAGGCTTCATACTTAGCTACATTGTTTGTGCAAGGAAAAGGTAGCTTGTAAGACTTTGGAATTGTGTATCCTTGTGGTGTGACAAATAACACTCCAGCTCTTGAACCATGCTAAGCATATGATCCATCAAAATACAACTTCCATGTTTGTGTAGATAATGTCAAGATGTGTGCATCTAGAAACTGTATATGTATAGGTTAATCATCTGTCAGTGGTACCTCAACCAATTGGTCTCCAATGACTTGTCCTTTGATAGCCTTCCTATCCACATATTCAATATCAAATTCACTAAGTAACATAACCCACTTAGCCAATCTGCCAGTTAATGCTCTCTTGCTCAAAAGATATTTTAGAGGATCAATCTTTACAACAAGCTTGATAGAATGAGACAACATATAATGTCACCATTTCTGTAATGCAAAGATGACTGTTAGACATGGTCTTTCAATTGGGGAATAGTTTAGTCCATATCCCACAAGAGTGTGACTGATATAGTATATAGCTTTTTCTTTTCCTTCTTCATCTTGTTGGGCCAGAAGAGCACCTACTGAGACTTCTGTAGCTAAAATGTAGAGCAAGAGTGGCTTTCCTAGAATAGGTGACATCAAATTTGCAGGATTTTCCAAATATTGCTTGATTTTAGTGAAGGCTTCCTCACACTTATCATCCCATTTGAATAAGATGTCTTTATGTAACAAATGTTGAAAGGGATGACTTCTATTTACTAATTGAGAAACAAATCTTTGGATTGATTGGAGACATCCTTGCAAAGATCTTAACTAACTGATGTTAGTTGGGGAAGCCATTTCCATGATTGCCTTAACCTTTTCCAGATCAACCTCTATACCTTTGGCTGAGACAATGTACCCTAATAGTTTTCCTGATGTAACCCTGAATTCACACTTGTTTGTATTGAGTCTAATTTGATATTTTTCTATCTAGTTGAAGATTCTATCTAGCACTCTTAAATGACCATCTCTATCTTTGGATTTTTCTAGAATATTATCAACATAATCTTCCATAATTGTATGCATCATGTCATGAAAGATCATAGTCATAGGCCTCTGATAAGTTTCACTAGCATTCTTGAGCCCAAAAGGCATCACATTCCAACAAGATGTGCCCCAAGGACAAGTAAAAGTAGTCTTTTCTTGGTCTTCTAGTGCAATTTTGATCTGGTTATAGCCAGAAAAACCATCCATTAAAGATAGCATTTCATGTCCAGCTGTCAAATCCACTATGATGTCAATGTTAGGTAGTAGAAAATCATCTTTAGGACAAGCTTTATTGAGATCTCAAAAATTTGTACAAATCATGATAGACTTGTCTGGCTTTGATACTAGTACAATATTAGAAATCCATTTAGCATAATCAATAGCGTGAATGAATCCAACATCTAGAAGCTTCTTCAATTCTTCTTTAACCATAAGTTCAATATGAGGATGCATCTTTTGGAGCTTCTACTTGACTAGTTTAATACCTGATGCAATAGAAAAATGATGCATAATTAGATTAGGGTCCAGTCCTAGCATATTAGCATAGGACCAAGCAAATTTGATTTGTCTCTCCTTGAAATTTTTTGAAAAATCTTCTTTCTCTGATTCTGTTAAGGATGCAGCTACTTTGAGAATACACAGAGACTCCTCCATTCTAATGTTGAGAGGCAATGTTGGCTCAATAAGTATTGTAGATTTCTCTTGATACATATAATTGGGAAGAGTGTCAATCCTTCCATTGTCAGGTGCCTCAGGGAGGTTTTCACCTTCAAATGCATCATTTCTTTTTACTATTTTTGGATCTAATACTGCCACTGAGTGGTTTTCACCATTAGATCTATTGATTATTTTTATATTTTTATGACTTAAAGGATTGGAACTCTCTCCAAAGTAAGCCATGTCATTGAGTTCTATCAGAAATCCTGACTTATGATCCCCTAGTGGTAAATGATCTCTGATTCCAAGATAGTCAATGATTGCATCATCATTATGAAATACATCAAGTTCTAGATGATCAAGAGAATCCCAATCTATAAGTTCAGGATGTACAAGGGGCATTGGATCATTCAGGTCAGTTTCAAAGGCTGAGATGGTATTGATAGAAAATTTTTCAAGGTTTATGATTATATCAGGAAGGTCTATTTCCATACTCTCATCTGAATCGTCTATCATAAGATAATTCTCACTTTCCTCACAATCATCATAAGTAATATTATGTGGAACTAATCCTAGTGATTCAGTCCTTGAACTCTCCCCTTCATGGTAATCATTACTATAGTAATGGATAACATCAACTCCTATTTCTTTAGTACAATTAGATAATGAATCCCATTCATAATCATTAGAGTTAGATTCATCATTATCTCCAAGTCTATCAATTATTTCTTGTGCTATCCTTTGTTTCTCTGGATCCACATACATGCCATGTTTTTGGAACTGTAATGTAGGAGCTTTGGATGTCTCATGGAAAGGTGTGATCTTTGCTTTTCCTTTAGGTTCTTTTAGTCCTTCTCCTCTGTATCCCAATCCCATGGTATCTCTTTGATAGTTTAGATTTTGCAGAATTGGTTTTATAACACCCTCTCTTTGTAACCCTATAGGTCCACTACCTTGGTATCCCATCTTGTGCAGCAAGGTATACCCTTTACCATATACATCAGGTGATATATATTCATGTTTGACATCCTCTTCATTCTTCTATGACTTAAGAAGATGGTTAGCATTATGTTTAGCTACTTCTTTTGATATAGTGCCACCACTTATAAATGTATCATAAACAAGTGTGAAAGGGGGTTTTGATTGTTGTTTGGTAATCAAGGATTTTCCATATGATCTAGGAGATAATGGTAACTCTGTGAGGCAAAGAGCTTGAACCAAAGTGTATTCTCCCATACTTTTTAATTTTATGTCTATCTTGATCCCATTAGATTTAGAAGTTGATACTATATTACTTGGATCAATGGGTGTGGTCGCAAAAGATCCAACATGATTATAAGGTACCAAAGAATCAGATGTTGTCTTCACATTGTTACAATATTGGAAAGGATTCAGATCTCCTTTGATAGTTATTTCTTGACCATTGTGGGGAAACTTCAAACACTAATGATAAGTTGAGGGCACAACTTGCATAGAATGAATCCAAGGTCTCCCCAAAAGGATGTTATAAGCAAGATCCATGTCAAGAACTTGACAAGGCACATCTTTGACTACAGGACCCACTCTGATAGGAAGAACAACAGATCCCTTGGATAACCTCTCCTCTTTATCATAAGATTTTATTGTGATTTTCTTCTTTGGATCTACAACATTTTCAAAAAAGCCCAATGCAAGGACTAATTTTAAAGTGCATATATTCAAGCCAGCTCCTCCATCTATTAGTACTCTCTTGATTTTATGACTTTGTACAAGGACTTCTATATGGAGCGGAGCATTATGTGGTTGATTAATGGATAGATCATCATGCTTAGTGAAAGAAAGGTAATGTAGGGTTGTCAAATGTCCCACCATAGCTTGAAACTGGTCTTGATCTAGAGTTGTAGGAACCTAAGTCTCTAGGAGATCTTTTTCAAGGATATCCTTATGAGATGGTGACAAATGCAAAAGCTCTATTATGGATATTTGAGCTTGTGTTTTATTCAGTTGATCCAAAATATTATATTGATTGGAAACATTTGGCGTGGACTTTGGAACATAAACAAGCTTGTTTTGCAAAATGGTAGGTTTGGATGAAACACCTTGGAGAGTAACCTTGGATTGAGCTTGAGTAGTAACATTGACTGATTAACTCTCAGATTTTTCTTTTATAGTAATCACATTGGCATAGTATTTAGAAGGGTGACATTCAAAAATATTACCAACATATTTATAGGATGTAGTATTATAGTTGGCTTGGTTATCACCTTTGGCATTGGAAGAACTTCCTTTCTCATGTTCGGGAAGTGGATCTTTTAAAGTGTGACTCCTTCGAGGTATGTCCATCAACACTGATTTCACCACTTTCAATCAAGTCTTGTATTGCATGTTTAAGTCTTTGGAAATCATTGGTTTTGTGACCTTTCCCTCTATGAAATTCACAATAATCATTGTCATTCCACCAAGAAGGTTTCACCCTAGGTTCAAAATATCTCATTTTAGGAAGTGCAATGAGTTTCTTTGTGATCAACTTCCTTAATGTAAATTCAAGAGATTCACCCAAAGGAGTAAAAGTTCTTCTACGTGGCATAAAGGGTAATCTTGAATTTGATGAATTGTAATAGGTATTTTGATTTTTTGATTGATTGCTATAATTATGTTGAGTAGCATTGGCCTTACTTGTGAGATTCAAAAGAGGTTGTGTTGGTTTAACATTATGATTATCCACAATCCCATCATTGACGATATTCTTGTTTTTGTTCCAGAATTTGGACTTGTCATTGTTTTTGTTGTTGTTGGGAAGTGAATTTGAAGATCCAACATTGTCCTTGGAACAAATTTTAATCTCAGCTTTTCTAACCATAGCTTCCTCAATTTTGATACCATTTTCTATGAGCTTGTTAAAGTTTGGAGGAGATTGCAATTGCAACCTATAGCTCATTTTTGGGGTAAGGTTATGCACAAATATATCCATCTTTTCTTGTTTAGGAATGGTTCATGGATACTTGGAAAACAATTGACACCATCTTTGCAAAAAAGTAAGGAAGGGTTCTCCATTCTTTTGATGTGCATTGCAAAGATCAAGTATAGTGACTTCATGTTTGATATTATATGATTAATGGGTCACAAATTTGTCAATAAGCTCATTGAAAGATTTGATGCCTGGGGTTAGTTTGGAGAACCATTCCATGGTGTGTCCTCCTAAACTATGTGGAAATAGTCACATAAGATAAGTGTCATTGTGAGCGACTTCAATGCAAGCAGCACAAAACTCATGAATATGGTCTTGTAGATCCAAATTCCCTTTGTATTTGTCAAATTTAGGAACCTCAAAATGAGGAGGGAATGGAATCATTACTAAATTATTATCAAAAGGATAAGGACATGTATCATCCAAGGAGTACTTCTTAGTTGATGATCCAGTTTGGATGTCATGGATTTGTCATTGAAGCATCTAGATTTATTGTAGAATGGGATCCAAAGATAATGTGTGTCCATGAGTGTTTTGGGAAACACTATGTTGTTGAGTGTTTTGGGAAGCATTGGTTTGCTGATTATTTTGAAAAGCATTGGATTTCTTATTGTTTTGGAAAGCATTAGATTGCTAATTGTTTCCTTTTCTCCATGAGTATTTGTCTCTTGAGAACCACTAGGGATTTCTTGATTATTTGTAATAGGTGGTTCTCTAAGAGTGGAAAAATCAAAATCACTTGGTAGTTTTGCTCCTTGTTGAGCAAGCATGAGGAAAAACATTTATTTATCCATGTCTAGGAGTCTTTCCATGACATTGTAGAATTTAGCATCTTGCATAGCATCTATTAAATCTTGATCTGTGGGTTCCTCATCTGATGTAAAAACTGAAGTTTTCTTAGGAATTCTAGAGGACCAACGGTTTTCCTCATTGCTGTTGTTTCCTTCCATCTTGTCTATAGATTCTAGATCAATGGTTCGTTTGAGTTTTTGAGATTGAGTTTGAACCATAAAAGGTGAAAGAATGGTGTTGGGATGAAAGATTTGATGAAAGATTTGGAATGTATTTGATAGAAAAGATGTGAAAAAGAGATTTAAAAGTGTTGAAGTAGATAGAAAAACTTGATAATCTAAGTCAATAGGAGGTATGGATCTCACTATGATAAGACAAAGAAGAATCGAGAGATAATAACCTAGGTAAGTTTTTATTAAGGATGACAAATCTTGATATGATAAAAACTCACAAAGGCCAAAATTTGATAATTAAGATAATGATTCAACACTAATTGGAGAAATTGGAAGATTTGGAATGATTTGAGGATTTTAGATGAAAGAAAGATGATGAAAGAGGATGAAAATGGTCAAAATGAAGATCAAAGGTTTGTTTAAATTGAACATTTTTCTAGAATCTTATTGAAGACAAAAATGCGTATTTGAAAAAGTAATTTTGAAATTTCTTAAGTCTGTGGGAATGCTCCCTATTGTATATGCGTAGCAACAAATGTGCAAAATAGTCAAATCAATGCACAACAAGATGAAATGAATGTGAAGAAGATCTAGACAGATGCGTTATGATAGTAAAAAATGTGCAGTAGAATTGATCAAATGCACAATAGAATGTGACAAATATGCAAGTTTTGGTTTTTTGACAATTTTGGCTTGAAAGTTTGAATTTTTTGGTTTTTCTGATGATTTTTTTGGCAAAGTAAAATGCAATAGACACACACACATAAAATAGAAATGATTTAATCTAATTTGTTTGAATATAAATGCACAAACATGCTTACAATCCTAAGGTTGGCAAGCACAATATTTGTTGAATCCCAACTAGGATAATAAAATCTAGCCACGCAAATCCACATCGGACAACCTAGGAAATTAGAGGCATGGGATCCTCCTTAAAGTGCACTCACTTCTCTAGCACACCAAGTTTTGAATTCAATGGGTCATTACTTCCCAAAGAATTGCTATCTCTACTATGAACCGTGAGTAATGTGGGGTGTCTTCACGGGCTTGGCTAACCCCTTGAGCCAGCAAATAGAGGGGTTTTTGCCACTAAACAAAGGTTTTTAGTAAGGACATCCATTCAGGTGGTTGTGATCAAGTCATTTTCCCAATTAAGAGGGCTCTCTCAATCCTTTCAAAGAAAGGTTTTCACCATAACGATGTAGGGACTTTAATGCACCACTAGGGTACTAGAGGAGATTTTGGTTCCCACAACAAATTCACACATGTCCAATGTGAGACTAATAACACTGGCATTTTTTATATACTAGTTTGGAAGGTATTGGCTTTAGCCTATTACCGGTTGGGTCGTTCCTTGGGGTGAGTACCTCTTTTCTCACCAAAGACCGCCCTCTAAAAATTATAACAATTTCTCTTACACCTAAGATCCATGAATGGCAAGGGGAGGGGATATGTTGTTATAATTTTGGGATTACAATTATGCTTAAAAAGAAAAACACAATAGAAAAATAATCTATTCTAAAGAAGACACGCGAATTTGAAAAACATGTCATATTTTAAAGCCCAAACAAGGTTATAGTTTATTTTGCAAACCCCTAGATATCTGCAAATAAATTGTTAGAAATTTAGCAGTGGGGTCTTCAGATTTACAACCTGTAAAATAGCCTAAAATCTACAAGAATGAACAGAAACCTATTCAAAAGGTTAGCTAAAAAAAATAGAATGATTAGAAATCTGAATTTTACTACTAAAATCTATAAATGCACTAAAACAATGCATAGATGCATAGACACAGGAAATGATAGTGCCAAAATGATGAATGTGTAGCAGAATGGAATGTTTACGTAGTATTCTAGTATGAATGAGTACCTTTAATGGATGCTCAGCAATGAGTTATGGTAGCGCAAATGAAGAGAATGAATGCACAGAAAGAATGAAGAAGAATGAAAAGTGTAAATGTCTGTGACTGGAAGAATGGATGCGCAACAAAAATTGATGTATGCGCAGAAGCAACCTATAGAAAATTTGCACACAGAAAACTAAAAACACAATGTTAAAAACATGGGGAGGCCCCACGGTGGTCACTGAAAATATATCCAAATTATATGTCTAACTACTCTAAATGAAATATTAACAAATCTAAGCTAATAAATCAAACTAATTAGCAAACAACAATGAAGAATACAATAAAAATGAAGCTAAAACAAGGTTTTACCTTCACCTACCATGTAGCTTGTCTCCATTTCCCTCCTAGCTTTGATTCCTTGAAGATGTTGAGCTCTTAGATTTCCAAATGAAGCTCCTTCCCAAGATGCTCTCAAAGTGTGGAGATTTGAGTAAATGTATGCAAAACTAAAGCTTAATTATGCAAATGTGGTGGATAAGATGCAAATGATATGAGAATGGCTTGGATGCTTGAAATGCTTGATTTCTTGTATTCTTGTATGCTTGATTTCCTATTGCTTGATTGCTTGAAAATTCCTATTAGCTATTAGCTCACAAAGGGAAAATGAGGCTCCTTTTATAGATTTTTAGAGGACCCAAGCCTAGGTGGAACAATCCTACAGTGGAGATTGTGTTAGAAATAGGGAATACTTAGAGGGGGAGGTGAATCAATATTCTACAAATTTTATCTTTTTCCCAAATATGGATATAACATATTATCTTTACACATGCATAACATAAGAAGCTAAACAACATGCATAGCAATAAAACTAAAGAACTCATAACACATGATATGTTCTCAAGGAAACCATGGCCAAGGGAAAACCCCGGTGTAGATGGTACCCACAAAGATCCACTAATCAAAAGTATCATGTTAAGGATATTGACCCTATTAGGAGTCTATTACAAGCATATAGTGTATCGGTCCTGATTAAGGGACTATAGGCCTTGTTAGAAGCCTCAACCCTGTTAGAAGTTGTGAATACAAAATCTAATTACCAGATGAACCCACTACCCAAACAAGTAATGTACAATGTATATTGATTACAAAAATGGATTAAGTTACATAACCTTATGCTACTTGAATCAATATCTTTTCACTACTCTTACATTTGCATCATATCACTTTTTCATATCATTACAACATTACCACATCCTCTTCTCTACTTACAATTTACAATTACATATATACAAGTTATTAAGGCTAATAACTTTACATGGTCAGCTTCCATATATCTTTATCTAAGGGTTAGCATCTAGGATGTCATCCCTTTATATTGTTAAGAAATTATTTTGATAAACAAAATAATCCCTTAACTCTTTACCAATTCTATCTTCAAAACTGTCCTATCGCCTTAACACTATCTTCGATAAAACTATCATAACTAATTCCGTACATGTTGCACTAACTTTCACTCTGAAATGGGTCATCATTAGACATCATAGAGTCTATGTTCAAGTGTGCAAGCACTGAACTTACTCCAGTCTATGTCACAAACAAAAACTATGTTCCGGTACACTGGTGAAAATGTTGTCTCACACTTAAACAAATTTGCAATGCGCTTTGCTATACTTTCTCTCTGACCTTTGTGCTCTTCATGTAGATCATATGTTTCTATAATGACAACATCTATGCACTCAGCTCAGCCAAATTGCCAACAGATTGAAAGGTGGAAGATCCTATGGCTAGGATTGACTTGGTTTAAGGGGTTGAGAGAAAGGGGGATGTAGCTGGAATGTGAGAGGAAGAATAGGGATGATGTTCCTCTCGCATTGACATAGAAGAGAAGAATGTGGAAGGGAAAGACACATGTCAAGTGTCTCACAAAGACCCTTGAGAGGAAGAGGGAAGGACTTTTTCCTCATGAGGACTCTTTGTACAAGTGTCCCATGAGTCACCTTTGACCCTTAGAGGTGGCTTGAGAAGCTCCTTAGGAATAGGGATAGCTTCTTGACTTAGTGTAGGGGAAGACATGTGGTCATAAGACCAAGTCTTATGAGGCCACATAGCCCTTAAAGATAGGACATGTGTGGGTAAGGATAAATGAGTGTTTAATAATTAATAATAATTAATTTTTTTAGCCAAGGTGATGTGTTAGGTGACTAGGTAGAAGAAGTGGACTATGAGACTTAGTCATAATTAGTGATTGTATAATTAATTAAATCACTTTAATAGACTAATTAGAAGACTTGGGATAGAGAATTAGACTATAATGAATTTATCAAATAAATTGAATAATTTATCTAATGAATAAAAGAAATAAATATTAATTAAATAATAAATATTTAATTAATTCATAAAAAATTCATCAAGTCAATATTAATTAAATAATAAATATTTAATTAATTAATGAAGTCACTTTTTAGTGTATACACATATTTATTCTCAAAATGATGTATATCAAGAACATAAGTTATAGTAACCAACTATCCCTGGTTAGGATGTCTTTCTTGTTGTTAATCTTCTGATTTAGGAATTATAGAAATGGTACTTAGGTTTGATTACATGTCTCCTTGAAATAGTAGTAATCTTTCATATGAGATTTGTTCTCCTTCTATTTCTTCTTCATCAATTGAATCATATGATGTATCAAATATTGGACCATCTCTAAACATAGGGTGAGATACTTCTTCTTTGAAACCCACGGTAGTTTTATCCTTAGGGTTACGGAGCTCCATATGCATTGGTTCTATCAGTCCTTCCTTATTTTTACCAAGTGGTCCTTTTCATTTGTAACACATTTATTTCATGATATCATATCCTTTTTCATATTTGTTTGGTCATATCTCCACATTTTTAACATTTCCATCATGTTCATCTTCTTTGTATAACAATTGCAAGATAATTTTTTCTTCATTTTCCTCTAATAGGGACACCTTAGCTTTGACCATCCCATTTTCTTCATGAATTGTAAATGCTTTACCATTGGATCGCTTGAAGGTTAATGAAGGTAATCCTTGAGATTTAGGAGATAAAGGTAAATTAGTCATAGATATTAATGACTCAATTTTATACTCTCCCATTCCTATTTATTGTATATTCAACTTCTCTAGAAAGCTTTGTAAGACCATCTCCTTGGAAGTTTTTGTTAGGAATAAGGTGTCTCAACCTTGGATAATTCCTATTCTTATTATTTTTTTGTAAAATGTATTTCTTGAAAATAATGTAATTAAGTGTGAGTGTACATGTCCAGTTGGCATGTTGATGTGTCACTCCACTTGATGTGTTGGCATCTTGAATTGTGTGTAAGGAGATCATGGCTGAAAAGGTAATGATGGATTCCTATGACACGTAAGAGCTATGTCTAAAAGATTCAATGACAGGTGAAGACATGTGGCAACTGATAAATTTGAGTACTATACACTCTTCCCCAATCATGGGGTTTGGGGCATCTTCCAAAAAAAAATTTGGGTTCCTATTTTCTTGCAGAATGGTAAAACCCTAATACAGCTATCTTTGGAAGTTGCCCTAAAAAGGGAAGCACATGATATAAGCATTTTTTAGGGTTGTGAAGATAGGAGAAGTTTTTGTATTGTTGGAACATTTTATGCTGCCGTGATTTGTCTTCAAGAGTTGGAAAATCTTCTGAAAGAACTTGCATTGGAAGTGTATTGTAAACAGTAATAGTTTTGATTAATACACTGTGCAAGTTTTGGAGTGCTGGGGTTTTTACTGAAAGGTTTTCCCTAGGGTAAATCATTATGTCATTCTCTATTTTCTATATGCATGGTATATGGCTGCAATATCATTGTTAAAGTAGTTAACGAATCTGAAATTATAAGGATTTAAAAGAATTTTCACAATACTTTCCTTTAGAGATTAGTGTAGGAAGTTGTTTCCACACCTGAGTTTCCTTACAAGTGGTATTAGAGCTATGTGCTAAAATGTTGTCACACTTCTATGAATCCTTACATGCAAGAAAACTCAAGAATGAGCCCTCACAAATCAATCCATAGCTCTCTATGCATGGAGTTGCAAGATTTGTAAAATTGCTCTCAGCTAGAGCTATAAACTCATGACCTTGCTAGTCAACCATACAATGAGAGATTCCAAATCAAAGACAATGGCAAGAATGTCAATATCTTCAATGAAACCAAATGTATGCAATGCAATGCAAATCTATATGACAATGCAAGTTAATCTATTCCATAAAAGAAAATTTAAGCTAATATGCCATGATAATGCAACTAAGAAGGGAAATATGCAACTACAATAAAATGCAACAACAAGTCTTCAAAGCTTGGATGTAGAATGTCTTCAAAGAGCTCCAAATGACCTAGAAAACCTGCAGCATAACATTAGCATGAAAACCTAAGATATCAAAATGAGGAAGAGAGCTCTTCTTTTATAGGAAATGAAAAGGAATGGACCATTGTGATTAAGAGGCAAAAGACTTAATCAACGGTGGAAAAAAAAAAGCTTGATCCTTGTGCACAAATATCCTCTAATAAGAAAATAGGAGTTGACTTTATGTCCATATGAGACAAAAAGTGCTTTTTCACTTTTTATAAAATAAGAATAAATGTTTTATTTGTGCAACTTAGGATAAGAGGAAAAGTGGAGATTTTTTATTTAAATAAAAGGGGAGGAAATTCCTTTTAATTAAATAAAGGCTTAGGATAAAGTGATTTTATTATTTAATTAAAAGATATTTTTAATTAATTAAAAAAGAACATATTCTCTTAATTAAATAAGATTTTTATTTTTATTTCTTTTAAATTAAATAAGACTCAAACCTTAGGAAATATCGAATTGATTATGATTTGATCAAGAAAATTGATATAATTGATATTGTTGATTTTTGAAAATATTGATTCAGGGATTTGATAAATTGCAGAAATGGGGCCCAAAGTCTAGGCGACCATTTTAGGGTGCATACATTTGCCCCTCTTTGACTAATGTGTGATCGATTTGGGAACACATGTAGTCAAAGAATGAAGTTGCAATGTGAGATCAATCTGGGATCACAAAACAACTCAGATGTGAGGTCGATTCGGGATCACATCTGGACAAACATAAACAAAAGATTTTGGACATGAGGTCGATTCGGGATCACATTCAAAGTAAGAGATAAGAATCTCAAATTTGAGAAAAAGCTCACAAAAGATGTCTGAATCAGGAAAATCAAAGAATCGGGGATGAGAATCCCATAAATACTACCCCCTTGGAGTCGAAATTGAAATCAAAATCAGGTAGAGGAGAGACATGAAATCGATAAAATATGATCAAATCAAAATGAAATCATAATCGAAGATAAATGATAATAGGATAACCATCAAATAGTGAAGATATGCCCCAGGTTGACGAGGTTTGACTAAAAAAGATATAAGATAAAGATTAAGTCAAACCTTAGAGAGAGGAAGCGAAAGGGGTGAATGAAAGACTAGAAGTTTGGAAGACATGGAAAGGAATAAATTTCATCAAAGATCGAAGAATTATGCCTCAAAAGGTTAGTCGACTGTGTAGAAGAATGAGAAAGCTTGGAAACGCGACTCAGATTTTGATTTCAAGTCTGAAAATGGATAGAAAATGATGTGATATGAAAGACTAGAAATGAAAGATATGATCAAGAAGAATCAGAAAATGAGCACAGTTGACCAACTAGTCCGTAGATGATAAAAAGGAGAGCTCTCTCCATATGCAAGATGCAAAAACTAAACTATGATGAACCTAAGAATCCAAGCTACTATGAAAGTGGTTGACTTGCAAGGTCACAACACCTATAGACATCTAATTATCATCATCGAGCGTTATTGGTAGCGTCACAAGATCATACAATGCACACTAGCATAACTATGTGGATATGAATATGATCTTTATCAGATAGAAATGTGAAAATCCCACCTAGGCATCAAAGACATGGAACTCAAGATGACTAATGCAGTGAGATTACCTAAGTTTGATATGGCAAGATTATGCTTGTATCAAGACACATGAAAGTCAGGATAACTAGAAGCATGCACTCGCAAAACAGTCAAGGATAATACCTTGTCAATCCATAGTGTCAAGTAAGACCAGCATAAATGCTCATGACAGGTAGGACCAACAAAATATACCCACAAGTAGATAAAGAAATAAAACATGTTCTCATTCCCTCAGTTTTCTAGCTATGCATCATCGAAAACTTATCAGGGAGAGACCACTCATCAAATAAATCCTCATAGACAACACACAAAGAAAAATAAAGTCAACATATCTCAAGTGAGTTGATTGTTTAGGTGTGTGTGTGTGTTGGTCATAGATTCAGACTCTGGTTATCACATCTACAAATGAGAAATATCACATCATACTTAGACTATTGGGAAAGACATCTGATAAGTGTTAAGAAACACTCGATGCAAGGGTAGTGTTGAAAAACACTATTTGGGGTGGTGTTGAAAAACACCTATTGTGAAATGCCCCAAGAGACAAACGCACCTAAAAGACCTATTCTAATAGGTATGCCCCTTAGACAAAGACAAAGACCAATTCTAGACCAAGTCAAATAAGGTCAAGGCATGATGGAAAGTGGCTAAGTGTCGAGGACGCATGCTAAAAAATAGGGGTGCAAAGGCCTCAAGTAGCACCTGTTTCCAGGTTTTCACCACTTGGATTTATTGCAATTTTTTTTTTTCTTTTTTTTTGTATTTTTGCTACCAAGGCGCCTGTTTCCAAGTTTTCACCAAGGCACTTTTTCTATTTTTTTTGAATTTTTGATTTTTTTTTTGTATTTTTTTAGGACTTTATATGCTTTTTAGGATTTTTTCAGCATCATATATGAATTTTTTTGGTATTTTTTCAGGATCATAAGTATGTACAAAGGATGCCCCTAGACAGAATAGGCATCAAACTCATGAGAAAGATCACATCATGCAGTCCCAATGTCTAGCAAGGTGGAAAACAAGATGGATTAGCAAACTGGTGGAAGAGATGGAAGACATGAGAATGAAGGAGAGTGAAGGGAAGACATCCTCAAAGGCAAACTCCTCAAGAGTACCCAAGCTAGGGAAAAAAATTGTCATGTAAAGTGCATCTAGACAAGTAATGAAAGGCCAGCATAGGATAAGCCTCAAAAGCATGGTATAAGAGCAGGAAAGGATGCAGTCCAAAGGAGTAGACATGTCAAAAGACTTCATAGCATCGTGTTTTACTCTTTTTTTATTAGATCAAGACCAAAGAGGAAAATGATAGCGAAAGGTTAGAATGAATGAAGGAAAATGAATATGAAGGCTAAACATGAATGAAATGAAAGCAAGATCATTGTAAGATAGCTCACAAGATAGCCAAATATTCAAGTATAGGTCAACATTGTCAAGATCAAAGAGAGAAGATGAAATGGATGAAAAATGTAGAAGAACTACGCATGATGCCTGATTGCTAGGTTTTCATCATGGTACTTATCCAAGGCACCACAAGGGAGTGGTTTTCACCATAGGATGAATTTATTTCTCTTTACTTTTGCTACCAAGGAGCCTCTTTCCAAGTTTTCACCATAGCACATTTTCAATTTTTTTCATTTTTATTTTTATTTTTCTTTTTAAATTTTTTCTTTTTTTTTTTAATTTTCTATTTTTTTGGAAGAAGGAAAGCTTTTCAGATAATGCTCCTTGAAAGTATAAATCATTGATATACTAAGGATTCAAAATGATATGCTTAGAGATGCTGATAGGGAAAGGAAGATGAAAGAGAAAAATGGAGGATAAGGTTTTATGTAAAGTGAGTGAGGTTGGAAGATAGGAGGAATAGGCAAATGAGGAAAAATGATAGAAGGTAGAAGGATAATGAATGGAAGGATTGTGAAAGGGTAGATGGAAAGGAAGGCAAGATCAACATCAACACACACCTTGAAGGGTGGCGAGAGGGTGGAGGGAACATGAATGAAGGAATACATGAAGGAATATGGTGAATGTTTAGTAGAGGTTGTAGTTCAAGTGCATGGAATTGAAGAATATTTTTGGAAGAAGATGAAGTGGAAGCCTTTGGAAGCTTGAATGTCAACTTCACTTTTTGTTCAATATTAGACTCTTTCAAGAGAGATTTTGGAATCTATATAGCCTTAGGCTTTTTATTTCCTTTTGATGATTTAGAGAGAATATCTTCAATGATAGATTTTGGAACCCATACTTGTCTTGTAGTTTTCTTCTTAGATATCTCTTTTGACTGTATCCCTCCATGTCGATTAGAGTAGACATGGTGATCTTCTTTTTTTGATGGATTATGGTATTGCTTTTTTTTCTTGTATTGAACATTCAAGTTTCTTCCAAAAGACTTGGGATTTGTGGAAGAAGGAGGATAATATGACTGGTTTAGATGGGTGAGTGAATGAAAATGATTCAAGGGTATGCATCTATGTTGATCTTGAGGGAAGATAGGAGGTGGAGGGACGTAAGGACCCAAGATGGATGATGAATTAGGAGAATTAGGAGGGGAAAGTGAAGGGACATAAGGACCCAAGATGGAAGGCAGACATGAAGCCCTTAGTATTGGTGGAGGAGGTCCAAGGATGGACATGGAAGACACCAAAGGATAATCAATAAGTTCATCAACATCTATATGACAACCAAGGACATCAGCATCTTTAAAGTGAGCATTAGAGTTTTCACCAGGATCATGCACATCTTGAATAGGAGCAACTTCATTGATAGAACTATTCAAATCTTGCAAAGACTTAGGAAAAGTAGAAAGTGGAAGCAAACATGGAGTGGTAGAACAAGAAGATGAAAGACTTTGATCTTGACAAGGATCTCTGGATAGCGTAAGCATATCATTTTTCTTTAGATTTTTAGTAGGCTTAACATTAGAAGTAATGACACCATTTTTAATAACCTTAATGGAAGTATCATCTTTGGAAAGCACAAGTGTGGTAAGGTTATTTTGATTATCAATAAGCTCAATGGTGTAAGTAGTAGCTTGATATTGCTTAGGACATGGTGGAATGAATGCGGAAGAGTGTAGAGGATCAAAAGAACCATGAAATGGAGGAGATACATCATGAAGAGAATTGGATGACATGGAGGGTTCTTGATCTTGATCTTTCTTTATGTTCTTTTCTTTATCATTTTTAGAGTCCTCTTGACATGGAGCCACTTCTAAGGACAAGGAAGTAGGCTGGAATTATATGGAAGACTTTGGAAGAGATGGCGTAGGACTAGCTGAAGTAGGCATTATAGCGCATAAAGGCTTAGGCTCTTTAGGTTTAGCATTATTGAAAGTATTTGCAGCCAAGTGAAGGTTAACTTGAGTTTCTTTAAGAGGTAGCCCTTGAGGATAACTATAGGGAATCTCATGAAAAGCATTAGGACTTCTGTTGGATGAAGGATTTGTGAAAGATTAAAAAAATTTAGGAGATGTATGGGAATTGGATGAAGTAGAGGATGGAAGGGAACTATCACAAGACAAAGGTTCAACATTAACATGATCTTGCTTGAGAGTGCAATCTTTATTTTCAGCATGAATGTTCTTAGAGGAAGGATTCTTATAATATTTACATTTCAAATCAACATGGTGCATTTTATATTCCTTAACAATAGTAGCTGGATTATAATCAAGGTATTGTTCACAAAACTCATCAAAGTTTCTTTCAAAATCTGAATCATATGGATCACCATCATGATCTTTCCAATATGAGGACCCATTTCCAATAAGCATAAGGACATGACTAGGAGGACTCTTAGGAATAGAGGTGTCATAGGTATCACTACATTGTCCATCATCATAGTCATCATAGGTGGGTGCATCACTCTTCATGGAAGAGGTATCATAAGGACTATCATGTTTCTCATTATGGTATGTCTTTTGAAGAGAAGTAAGACTCTTTGAAGAAGTAGAAGAAGAATGAGATCATGAAGAAGAGGAAATTGAAGACTTAGTGGAAGGAGAAGACTTGGATAATGAAGAATGTGAATAATGTTTAGAAGAGTCATGGTAAGATTTGGAAGATGAGGAAGAATGAGAAAACTTAGATGATGAATAAAATTTAGAAGAAGGAGGTTGTGATATGATCATGTCTATGATCCTAGAAAAGGCATCTGATTTAATCATCTTTTCCTTTATTTTTGCCATAAGTTTATCACCCATGAGATATTTGGAAGGACTATTGGAGGAATAAAGATACTCTTCAAATTGAGCAATGAGTTCAAGATCATCTATTCTCAAGAGAGGTTCCTTAACAAGATAGTTGAAATTCATGGTTGTAGAAGAGAAGGAATCAATCATGGAAGAAATGAATAGAAGAAAGTAGACTAGATAATAAGATGAAAAGAATCAAGAAGAAGAAGAAGAATTTCCCATGGGAATAGAAGACTTCAAAAGAACATGGGAAATGGAGAGGAAAGAAGAAGACTAAGAGTCATCTTGTGCAATTGATACCATAATGTTCATTGAGATTTTGAGCAACATGACAACACCTAGGATCTGACCTGGACTGACCAAGGAAGACCAAGCTTCTAAGGAGAACTCACTACAGTAGGATGAAACTCAGTTTCAATATTTCAATTAGATCTTTCAAAATATTTTGCAATGATGATCAAGCACATAGAACAGCAACCAGGGAATTCAAGAAAATAGTCTTTAAGAAATGGGCAAGGGAGAAAGCAACCTTGCGCATGAACAAGTATGGTGACTTAGTATTTCTACTCCTTAAAGGTTCTACTTCTGTATATTCTTGACAATGTTTTAGCAGGCACTTAGAACACAACAACACCTTATCAAGCTATCTACAAGGATATACATGGCTTTTCTAAAGAGTCCTCGATATACGCAAGGTACGTGAGGCCCAAATCTATAGATGAGAAAAATCCAAAATCACACAGCCGGGGGGAGACGGTAACCCAAATCCCCTCCTTCACTTCTCAAAGGTATAAAGTTCTTTGAGGCTTAGCCAAGAGTGATATCAAACTCAATTCTCAAGAGAGGTGTCTTTGGATTCACCTCCTGATATTTATACTCTGCCAGAACATAGGAGTTAAGGTCATCCCTTGAGGTGGTGTGTCCCCAAGCAGGCCTTCTAAAATAAAAATTAAGTAATTCACTATCAAAAGTATTTAGAGCACTAAAGGTGGAACACTTAACTCTTCAAGTAAATGCAAAGTGAGTCCAAAAGTGGGACACTTAACCCTTTAAGTGAATGCGAAGTGAGTCCAAAAGTGGAACATTTAACCCTTTAAGATAATGTGAAGTGAGTCCAAAAGTGGAACATTTAACCCTTCAAGGGAATGTGAAACGAGTCCAAAAGTGGAACATTTAACCCTTCAAGAGAATGTGAAGTGAGTCCAAAAGTGGAACATTTAACCCTTCAAAAGAATGTGAAGTGAGTCCAAAAAGTGGAACACTTAACCCTTCACACAAACTCAAAGTGAGTCCAAAAGTGGAACATTTAACTCTTCACACCAACTCAAAGTGAGTCCATAAGTGGAAAATTTAACTCTTCACACCAACTCAAAGTGAGTTCAAAAGTGGAACATTTAACTCTTCACACCAACTCAAAGTGAGTCTAAAAGTAGAACATTTAACTCCTCACATCAACTCAAAGTGAACCCAAAAGTGGAACATTTAACTCCTCACATCAACTCAAAATGAGTCCACACCTTAGAAAACAAGTGAGTTCCAAAAAGCAAAAAAGGGTTACCTAGTGGAGCAATTAATGCTTCTTTCCTGTAGACCCCTCCCCTTTAATGTGGTGCTGATCTTGCAACCACGGGGTGGAAATGAGGGGCCGGTGGATTAGCGAGTCCAATAACCCAAGATAGCAATCTAGATCAATCACAAGTAATCTAAGACTGCTAATCAATACTACTCACAAATGAAAAAGGGTTGAACAATGAAATATTTAACTTTCCAAGTAAACATAGAGTGAGTCCACAAAGTGGTGCATTTAACTCTCTATAAACAAGGAATGAATCCATGCCCTCAATCACTCAATGAGATATTTGATATTGGAACCAAGAATTACTTAAGGTTTAAACACAAGCATTCACTTACACAAACTTGTATGAAAGCAAATTTATGTTCATTCATTTTCCATTAAGAGCATCAATTGAAATGTGTTCTATGAAATCATGTAAAACACTCAAGCCAAACACATGAGAGGTTCAATTTTAATTCCAAAATCCAAATGTTGTAGAGATGGAACAAAGTACCTCAAGTCCAACGCTTTGTTTTAAGCATTTTCCATGAAAGCAAGAGCACCTCTGAAAATTTTAAAATTTTTTTTGGAGCTTCTCTGATATGTCACCAACCTGCAAAAAAAATTTCAAACCAAAACACCAAGCCGTTTGGGAGATATGATCAAATCTTCAAATCTAGGGTTTTTCATCTCCAAACAAATCTGCACAAGGGTTAGCTCCAAAAATAATCAAAACCAGCATGCAAAAGGTGGGTTGCCCCAAGGTGGGTGCCAAAAATGTGTGCTAAAATATTTTCACACTTCTATGAATCCTTACATGCAAGAAAACTCAAGAATGAGCCCTCACAAATTGATCCATAGCTCTCTATGCATGGAGTTGCAAGATTTGTAAAATTGCTCTCAGCTAGAGCTATAAACTCATGACCTTGCTAGTCAACCATACAATGAGAGATTCCAAATCAAAGACAATGGAAAGAATGTCAATATCTTCAATGAAACCAAATGTATGCAATGCAATGAAAATCTATATGACAATGCAAGTTAATCTATTCCATAAAAAAAAATCTAAGCTAATATGCCATGATAATGCAACTAACAAAGGAAATATGCAACTACAATAAAATGCAACAACAAGTCTTCAAAGCTTGGATGTAGAATGTCTTCAAAGAGCTCCAAATGACCTAGAAAACCTACAGCATAACATTAGCATGAAAACCTAAGATATCAAAATGAGGAAGAGAGCTCTTCTTTTATAGGAAATGAAAAGGAATGGACCATTGTGATTAAGAGGCAAAAGACTTAATCAACGGTGGAAAAAAAAAAGCTTGATCCTTGTGCACAAATATCCTCCAATAAGAAAATAGGAGTTGACTTTATGTCCATATGAGACAAAAAGTGCTTTTTCACTTTTTATAAAATAAGAATAAATATTTTATTTGTGCAACTTAGGATAAGAGGAAAAGTGGAGATTTTTTATTTAAATAAAAGGGGAGGAAATTCCTTTTAATTAAATAAAGGCTTAGGATAAAGTGATTTTATTATTTAATTAAAAGATATTTTTAATTAATTAAAAAAGAACATATTCTCTTAATTAAATAAGATTTTTATTTTTATTTCTTTTAAATTAAATAAGACTCAAACCTTAGGAAATATCGAATTGATTATGATTTGATCAAGAAAATTGATATAATTGATATTGTTGATTTTTGAAAATATTGATTCAGGGATTTGATAAATTGCAGAAATGGGGCCCAAAGTCTAGGCGACCATTTTAGGGTGCATACAAGAGCTTGATCAACTTTTGATCCTAGTTGTTGGGTAGGGTTTTTTGAGCTAATCTCAAGTTGAGTGGGAGTTTTGTGCAAAGCATTTTGAATCTTATTTGCAAATTGAGATGGCAAGTTCCTCATACAGTAGAATGGAGATGGATAAATTTAATGGCACTAATTTTGAGTTGTGGAAACTCAAGATGGAAGACATGCTTGAAGACTGTGATCTATGGGAGGCTACTTCACTTGATGTGAAACCTACGGTGATATGTCAAGTGGATTGGGAGATCAAGGATTGGAAGGCTAAGGGTCTCATCAGACTCTGTCTAGCAGATGTCATTCTTCTGAATGTTCTTGATGAGACTACTACAAATTCTTTGTGGAAATGGCTTGGGTCTATGTATTAGGCCAAATCCCTGGTGAATAAGTTGTTCCTGAGAAAGAATTTGTATTATTTAAGAATGGAAGAAGGTAGATCTATAACTAATCATCTGAGCGAATTTAATTTATTGATTACATAGTTGGCATCATCTGGTGCCAAGATCGAGGAGGAGGATCATTGTATGACCCTACTTTGTTCCTTATCATATTCATGGGACCATCTTGTGATGGCTCTTAGAAGTACTATAGTCACATTCTATATGGATGATGTGGTCTCTTCACTACTATCTGAGGAGATGCAAAGAAAGACTTCAGATTTGTCTAAGGAAGCCCTTGTTGTTCGTAGGAGATCCAACGAAAGAGGAAAGTAGAATGACAAGTCAAAGAAGGGAAGATCCAAATCTCAAGACTCCTAGAAATTCCAAGGTGAAATGTTGGAACTGTGATAAATTTGGGCACTTCCAAAGGGACTGCAAAGAACCGAAGAAGAAGAAGAAAAACTCAGATTCAACTTCTGAAAAATCTCAAGAAGATGGAGATGCTTTTATTGTAGCTTTGGTAGCCCATGCATTTGATGATGTGTGGTTGGTAGACTCAAGTGCTTCTTTTTACATGACCTCTTATCAAAACTAGTTCTCAAAATATGAAGAGTTTGATGGTGGAAAGGTGTACTTGGGTGATGATTCTCACCTAAAGATAGTTGGATACGGAAGGGTCACTATCAGATTTTCTGATGGATGAGTAAAGGGAATCAACAAAGTTATGCACATTCTGGGTTTGGCACAAAACCTATTATCTGTAAGTATGCTGAATGATGTAGGTGTGCAAGTTGTCTTTTTGAAAGATGGATGCAAGATGATGAGAGGTTCTATGGTGCTCGCTAGAGGTACTAGGAGAGGTACTTTGTTTCAACTTGATGCATGCATTGCTCAGTGCAATATTATTCTATTCCAAAGTAGAGAGCGGCTATCACTTCATCCCCACCATCTGAATGAGTAGTAAAGAAGACTATGGAAATGGGTTCCGATCGCAGTGCAGTAAGTGTACCTAAGGGTGAAAACACTATGGAAGGAAAGCTTCCTACAAAAAAGACAATGTTGTGGCATATGAGATTTGACCACATTGGTGAGAAGGGTCTTAGGACCTTGAAAACTAAAAATCTCATCAAGGGGCTAAATGATTGTAATCTCAAGTTTGATTTCTGTGAACACTATGTTTATGGTAAGCAAAATCATGTTCAGTTCTACTCCAGTTGTCACAAGTCTTCTAGACTTTTGGATCTTATCCATTTTGATGTTTTTGGTCTTATAAAAGTTCCTTCTATCTCTAGTTCTCTATATTTTGTATATTTTATACATGATTATAGTAGAAGGACTTGGATTTATTTCCTTAAAAGTAAGACACAAGTCTTTAGTCGGTTCAAAGAATTTAAAGCTCTTGTAGAGAATTAGACTAGTAAGAAGATTAAGTGTGTGAGAACTGACAATGGTGGTGAGTTTTTCTCAATAGAGTTTGAACAGTTCTGTAAATAATGAGGTATCAAGAGGCATAAGACAACTCCTTATACCCGGCAAAAAAATGGAGTTGCAGAGAGAATGAACAAGACACTGATGGAGAAGGCTAGGAGTATGCTTAGTGGAGCTAGTTTAGAACAAAGGTTTTGGGCTGAAGCTATGGCCACTACTTGCTATCTGGTTAACAGATCTCCTACATTAGCTCTTGTTGGTAAGACACCCATGGAGGTGTGGTATGGTAAGAAGCCTTCAATTAGACATCTTCATGTTTTTGGTTGTGAAGCTTATGCACATGTTCCAAAGGAGAAAAGATCTAAGTTGAAAAATAAAGCTGTCAAATGTATTTTCATCGGATACAGTGTTGGTGTGAAAGGATATATGCTTTGGGATCCTATGACTAGTAAGGTGTTGCATAGTAGAAATATTATTTTCAAAGAGCTAACACCTTCTCCTATTGTGCTACAACTAGATGAAAAAGAAAAGGAAAAAGATGTTGTTTAGTTGCCTCCTACCCCTGAGAAGACTGAACAGAGAGACCATGTTGGGTCTAATGATGAGGAGAGCTCTAGAAGCTCTGATAGTTTGGAAGAAGAGGAAGAACAACCTCAACCTCAGCCCTTGAGGAGATCCATGAGAGAAAGAAAGAAACCAGAAAGGTTTGGTTATTCTATGTTAGATTCTAGTTGTGTTTTTTCTTTGATTACTAACATTGATGAGCCTAGATCTGTGAAAGAGGCTTTGGGCATGGAAGATGCAGGTTCTTGGATTGAGGCTATGGATGATGAAATGGCTTCATTGGAGAAAAATAAAACTTGGGACCTTGTACCTTTGCCTAAAGGGAGAAAATCCATTGGCTATAAATGGGTGTTCAAGAGGAAATTTTGTGCAGATGGCAGTGTTGAAAGGTACAAAGCTAGATTGGTTGCAAAGGGGTATTCATAGGTAGAGGGAATAGATTATGGTGAAATATTCTCTCCTGTTGCAAAGTTGACATCCATTAGATTTATGTTATCTCTTTCTACATCATATGATTTAGAGATAGAACAGATGGATGTGAAGACAACTTTCCTTCATGGTGATTTGGAGGAAGAGATATATATGTCATAGCCTGAGCACTACATTGTTAAAGGTAAAGAATCCTTAGTTTGTAGATTAAAGAAATATTTGTATGTTTGAAGCAATCTCCTAGGATGTGGTACCTTAATTTTGATGCCTTTGTGTTGTCAATTGGATTTGTAAGATCAAAATTAGATCATTGTGTTTATTTCAGAGTTGAAAATGATCACCTTGTTATTGTTGCATTATATGTTGATGATATGTTGCTATTTGGGAAGGGTAAGGGTATGATTTCTAGTTTTAAATCTTAGTTGTCAGCATAGTTTGAGATGAAAGATCTTGGGGCAGCAACATACATCTTGGGTATGGAAATCGATAGAGATGGGTCTAACAAAAAACTTTGGTTGAGTCAGAGTAAGTATGTGAAGTCTATGTTGGACAAGTTTAGTATGGGAGATTGTAGACCACTATGTGTTCCTATTTTTGTGGGAACAAAGTTATCTATAAATGATTGTCCAAAATATCCTAGTGAGGTGGAGGACATGAGTAGAGTACCTTATGCTAGTGTAGTTGGTAGTCTTATGTATGCTATGGTCTATACTAGACCAGACATTGCCCAAGCAGTGAGAGTCCTGAGTAGGTTTATGGCTAACCTTGGATGGGTACATTGGGATGCAGTTAAGCGAGTATTTAGATATTTGAGGGGTACATCAGATTACTCCATATGTTACCATGGTAACTCTTCTAGATCTCCACATTCAATTTGTATTCATGGGTTTGTGGATTCAAATTGGGTAGGTGATATTGATAGCAGGAGATCCACCAGTCCTTATGTAATCACTATGTTTGGTGGTGCTATCAGTTGGATGAGTAAGTGACAACCTATGGTTGCTTTATCCACTATAGAAGTCGAGTACATGGCTACTACTCATGCTTGTAAGGAAGCCATTTGGCTTAGGAGATTGTGTTCTGATGTTGGTGTTGATGCATAATAGATTAATATTTGGTGTGACAGTCAGAGTGCTATTTGCCTTGCAAAGAATCCAACTTTTCATGCCAGAACGAAGCACATTGATGTGCAGTTTCACTTTGTGAGAGATATGGTGGAAGATGGAAAGGTAAATTTGGAGAAGGTAGATACTGTGAAGAATGTTGCAGATGCATTAACAAAACCAGTGGGCACTGAGAAGTTCAGATGGTGTTTGGAGTCTATGGGCCTTTTGGCCTATAGCAGTTAGTTCATGTTATGTTCCTATTTCTCTTACAAGATGTTCGACAAGTGGGAGAATGTTAGGAATAAGGTGTCTCAACCTTCGATAATTCCTATTCTTTTTTTTTTTTTGTAAAATATATTTCTTGCAAATAATGTAATTAAGTGTGAGTGTACATGTCCAGTTGGCATGTTGATGTGTCACTCCACTTGATGTGTCAGTATCTTGAATTGTGTGTAAGGAGATCATGGCTGAAATGGTTATGACGGATTCTTGTGACACATAAGAGCTATGTATGGAAGATTCAATGATGGGTGAAGACATGTGGTAACTGATAAAGCTGAGTACTATACAGTCTTCCTCAATCATGGGGTGAGGGGCATCTTCCTGAAAAAAAAAATTAGGTTCCTATTTTCTCAGAGAATGGTAAAACCCTAATATGACTATCTTTGGAAGTTTCCCTAAAAAGGGAAGCGTGTGATATAAGCATTTTTTAGGGTTGTGAAGATAGGAGAATTTTGTGTATTGTTGGAATGTTTTACGCTGCCGCGATTTGTCTTCAAGAGTTGGAAAATCTTCTGAAAGAACTTGCATTGCAAGTGTATTGTAAACTGTAATAGTTTTGATTACTACACTATGCAGGTTTTAGAGTGTTGGGGTTTTTACCGAAAGGTTTTCCTCAGGGTAAATCATTGTGTCATTCTTTATTTTCTGTATGCATGGTATATGGATGCAATATCATTGTTAAAGTAGTTAACAAATTTGAAATTGTAAGGATTTAAAGGAATTTGCACAATACTTTCCTTTAGAGATTAGTGTAGGAAGTTGTTTTCGCACCTGAGTTTCCTTACCATTTTAGCTAATTTTGAACTTTTTTTATTGTGTGGAATCATGCTATTTTATTGTTTGATATTATTGCAATAATTATTTTTCTGAGCTAGAATTGTTACTTCTACTCCATTATGAGGGAATTTTACACACTTATGGTATGTAGAACATACCACTTGCATCATGTGAATCTATGGCCTACCAAGAAGAATATTATATGAAAGAGATAAATCAAGGACTTGACACACAAAATATCTTTCCATTGGTCCTACTAGGTAAAACAACAAACCCTTTGGAAGATCTATCCTCTTCATCATAATCTTTGATTGTGATCTTTCTTCTTGGGTCAATAGAATGTTATGAAAATCCTAGTTGTTTCACAAGATTAAATACGCATATGTTCAAACTAGTACCTCCATCTATCAAGACATGCTTAACTCAATGTTTATGAATTAATACTTCAATTTGTAATGGCTGATTATGTGGATGATCCAATGATTTATCATCATCTTCAGAAAAGGATAAATAGTATGGGGAATTCAAATTACCAACCATAGTTTGGAATCTATCCACATCTAGGTCTGTTGGAACATTGGTCTTAAGTAAGGCTTGATCAAGAATATCTCTATGAACTAGAGAAATTTTTAGCAATAATAGAATAGAAATTTGAGCATGGGTACATTGTAACTAATCCACTAGGTTGTAGTTTTATGTTGCAGGTGATGTCATTTTTTTTCAATATTGTTTTAGTAGCTATTGTTGTAGAAGGTTGTTTTGATGTGGAAGCTCCTTTAAGCTTGAGCTTAGCTTGACTCCTCATCATAGTGTTAGAAGATTCTACTTTTTCTCATACTCCCTTGAGAATAATCATGTTGATATATTATTCACATGGTTCCAACATATTGATCACATTATCACTTTCAGTGTATCTGTAATTGATCTTATTTCCTTTAGATGATTCATCTTTCTCATAGTTAGGAAATGGTTGTTGGAATACTTTGTGATCATTGTTTTTATGAGTCAATCAACTTTACCTTACTATATTCTATTAAATCCAGGAATATATGCCTCAACTTCATACAATTATTAGTCCTGTATCCTTTATTCTGATGGAAATCACAATAGTCATTATCATTCCACCATTTTGGTTTCACTTTTGGCTCCCATGGTTTTGATTCAAGGAGTTTAATGATTTATTTTTTCTAGAAGTGATTATAGAACCACCTCAAGTATATCTCCCAAAGGTGTAAATGTAAGTTTAGTTTTTGATGACCAGGGATCAATGCAATTGATGGATTTGTTGAAATTCTTAGGAGTCATTGGTGTCATTATTGTTGTATTGGAACTCTTGCTTGCTTGTAAACTTCTAGAAAGATTGAACACCTCAGGTTTTGACCTTGTGTTAGGTGTGTCCACAACTCCATCATTGACCACATGTTTATTTTTGTTCCAATATTTGTATTAATATTTTTTGTTATTAGATTAGTACTTATCTTTTGTTTTTTTATAGATACTAATTTCTCCTCTTTTAATTGGCACTTCCTCAATCTTGAGCGCACTGTTTGTCATTTTATCTAAACTTAGTGGACCTTGTAGTTGTATTAGGTAGTTCATTTTAGGAGCTATATTATTAATGAATATATGCATCTTTTCACTTTCAGGTATTTGTCTTGAATATCTTGTGAAGATTCTTCTCCATCTTTATAAAAATGATAGGAATGATTCACCATATTTTTGTTTTGTGTTACACAGATCTAGCATAGTCACCATGAGTTTTATGTTATCTAGAGGATTGTTGGATAAATTTCTTGACCAACTCTTTGAACATTTTGATTCCTATGGATAACTTAGAAAACCAGTCCATTTCATTTTCTCCCAATGTTCTTCAAAACAACCTCATCAAATAAGTTTATTCATGCATGAACTTCATACTTAGGGTGAAAAATTATCTTACATGATCTTGTGGATCTAAATTTCTATTATACTTATTATATTTGCAAATCTCTAACATGTTGTGTAAATGGAATCATATGCACATCCTTGTCAAATGGGAAAGGAAAAATGTATTCCAAGGAGTATTGTTTTGATAGATTATCTTTCTCCTTCTTTATGTCTTGGATCTCAGTTTGCATGGAAAGAAATTATCAAGTCAATATGGATATAGGAGTATCAATTTCTCTTTTCTTTAATTTATTTACATCAAAGTCTCTGGGTAACTTTACTCCTAAAGATGCCAAGTCTAAAAAGTATTTTCTTTATTCTCCTCTAAGGTTCTTTCAAGAAGTTTTTGGAACCTCTTACTCATTTGGAATGTTTGGTAATCTTCTTCCATTATTTCTTCATCTCTATTAGAGTTATAAAAATGAATATGATTATCTTCATTTCCCTTATTTTCTTGATGCTCTTGATCTTCTTGATCATCTTGATTTTTATTTATTTCATCCCAATCATAGTTAAGATTTGACATAATGGTAGTATTAGGGATCATTGTCTGAGTAGTACTTTGAGTAGGTGTCTTTGTTCCAAATAATTATAATTTCTCCTTGTCCAAAGATAGGAAGTCTTGGGATCTCTTCTAAAATAGGATCTTGTTTCAAATTATATGCTTTGTGTCTGGTATTAACCATGAAAGCATGATAGGATAATTTCCAAAGTGTCTCAATGTGTTAAAAATGTCTGATAGTCTCAAAGTGTGTTCGTCCAAGATTGCAAATATGGGTTTGATAAGGTAATGTGATTGTGACTAATAAGTTTCAGCAATAGAGGGTTAGAGTGCCCTAATGTTGAGCTAGGAACCAAGTATATTTGATTTTTGATAAGACAACATGACTTGACAAGGATCAAAACCAAATAGACATGTAGGGAACACTCAAGAGTTAATTAATGCAAACTTCCAGGTTAATTGACTATAACAATTTAACCTAATAGAGGGTACAAAAGGGTATCCAAAATTGAAGAGATACTAATTTTGACATGTGTGCAAATACCCACTATCCCAGATGTGACACTGTAGATGTGATGCTTTAGAGTTTTACTAGATGCGATAAAAGATATTCCAGATTTTATATTTCTCCTAGATGTGACCCAGGATTAACCAAATAAGACACTATAATTACAATATGCAACTTTATTTTCCAAATGTGACTCTTTGCACCATATGTGACATTTTGTGGGGTTTTATTATTTTTTACAATTTGTTTAGGATTTTGAGGAATTTTGCTAACTATCAGCGTTTATCTATCAACTTCTAGTGGGTCTGATTACTTGATTATTGATTATAACCATCCGATAGGTTGTTCTTTGAGGTAGTTTCTCTTAATTGTTAATTCAAACACTTCAAACAGGGTGTTTAGACACCAAGCAGACATAATTGCCTTATAAACTTGGTAGAGATTGGGAATACTTGATCACTAATCCATTCATAACTATCTCCTTGGTAAGCTACCCAAGATGGTGTGCAAATGATACTCCTAAGATTATTTTTTTTTCATTAGTTATGAGGAAGTCATATTGACTCTTAAACTCATTTGGTAATAAAGGAAAGATAAGTCAGTAAAGAAGAGAAAACTATTCGGTGAAAGGAAAAGAAAGCATAGGCACCAAAAAAGGAAGAACTGAGCACCAAGAAACAATTTGTATCAAGCTAAAACATCAACTAAACTAAGAAGAGAAGATAGTTACCATGTTAAGGAAAACTTATTACCGATCATAGAAGGATGCCACTAGAAGAATCTTTAAGTACATTGAATTTAGACATCACAGAGAAAATAGTTTACTAATCTCAAGGAGATCGTATAACAGAATATTAGAGATTGGAACATGATGATTACACATTATTATGAGGTGAGATCTACTAATAAGAATAAAGGATGAAATATACGTTAGAGAAGTAACCAATTGTAGAACCACTTGAAGAGATGATTCTAGAACACCTAGAACCACTTCTAGAATTATATAAATGGATTAGAGAAGCATAGAATCACCGTTACATTTATGAATGCAAGAAGAGATTGCATGTATGAAGAATATTATTGAGAAGGTAATGAATAGTTAAGTCATCAAGTATAGATAAATGAAGAATAGTTAGAGATTTTGATTCATAAGTGAATCTACCAAGTACTGAATTTTGTGTTAAAAGTACACAATATAAGGTAATGAGTTAATGAGCATAAACTATCTGATAGTAATATGTTTGATGCAAGTTTGATAGACATATTTAGTGTTACTGATTAAATATCAATCACATTTGTAAAGTATCTTAACCGAGAACATCCTAATAGATATTATTTGTAAATCCTTTAACTAGGTGCAATTCTTAGATTAGAATTGTAAAATCCTTTCACAAGGTAGACCTAGTAGTCTAAACATTCTTAATTGGGTTAATACTCTTAACAAGGTGAGATATCATAAATAGCTAAAAATTGTATCTCTAACCAAGTAAACTTTATCATTAATTAATGTTACAAGTAGTGGTTATTTTTGCACCAAAATATTGACCTGTTAATGTCCAATACAACCACAAGACTTATAGAAGACATAGGAGGCAGTTAATCCATGTCATGAATCCCTAGGGGAGCGCTGACCATTTTTCCAATAATCTCCCTGTCACTGTTACCCAAGGGGATTTGAACCTGTGACCAAGCTTTGATACCACTTGTTACAAGCAGTGGTTTTTGTTGCACCAAAAGATCTGTTAGCTATTTTTCTTGCACGGGTAAATAACTAGATCATAACCTGATCTCTCCCCTTTGATGCTCTTTTCCTGGCAAGATAAATGCTAATTGACAAGGATTAAATCCTTCTTCACTTCGGGCTCCATAGACCTAGGCGGGTGTACCTCACTTCTCTGCTTATGCAAACTGATATGAACTAGTACAAACACCTAATAAGCAGATTTCACAAATGGATTAAATAGAATAAATAGGTCTTGCAACAGGATTCATAACTGAGATGAACCTATCTTATGGGAAGCCTACCCACATGCTCAATCTATCTTTCAAACTCATCAACAGGAAGGGAAAGTTGATTGATTAAATTGATGCTAGTTTGGCAAATGACTTCTAATAGTACAGATCAGTGCCTTCAATCCAGGCATGGAGTCAAAATCAGTAAATATAAACCCAAACTACAAACCATGTTTCATTGATTAATATCCCTGCGTTAATGCCTTACATTAACACATTTCCACCGCTCAATATGAAGAATCATACAAATTCATAGCACTGATCAATTTCCAATCTGCATTTAAGGATTTTACAATCCTTCCTTGAAGGATATCCAAATACAAACAGATACATTCTCCCTTGGAGAAGACAAACTCAATATCCCTTGAACACTGAATTCATACTGAAATTGAAACTCAATACAATGAAGACAATTCTCTGAAAACCATACATGCCTTACATGTATTTCGATTTGCAATCAAATGTAAAAACACTTGTATTGAATCTATGATAGAAAATGAAACACATAGAAAACCATTATGCTAGACAATCATGAACCAAAATTGGAACTCAAGCTTGCAGAGCTCTGTTCATGCAAAAAATTGGAACCCGACAAACTGAAAAGAAACCAGACTAAGAAGAGAAGGGGGAAACACCAGAAAGCATCACCAACTGACACTTGTCAAACTCTGAACTACTCACTGAATGAGTCATGAAGTCTGGAACAACAAACTTGATCTGCTCTATCCCCTTGAAAACACATGAGTCACCGGACATAACAAATCAAATATCTCAAAAATATCTTCCTGGCCCCCCTGAAACTTAAACTGCAAATATCTCAAAACCAGCATGACCTGCATTGAAACTGACCTCAAAAATGGATTCCTCATCTTCTCACCTTTCTGGCGGTATATAACACTTGATATCTGGGCGAAAAATAAAGCCCCCAGTAATTAATTTTGTCCCCCATGCTCTGCAACTTCAAATATTCAAATTTTTATATAGTCAAAACTATATAAAAATATATTTATAATTTTGATTTTTTGGCCTTGAATGTGCACAAGAATCTGAATAAAATATTATTTTATTTTCTCCCGGAGCGGGACCCACATGCCACATGGCACCGGCCTACCACCTCACCTGCCAACTCACCTAGTCGCATGATCGCATGCGCCAGAAATGGCGCATGCGACCACTTCACAAAACTTTACTTCTGTCTGGGTGCAAGCACGGAAATCAAGGTGAGCGTGCATGAGAAGAGCCTCTAGCTCTTCAATCTATTTCATACGTGAGCTTGGTTGTATATATTCATTACAATTTCCCCATTCCGGATGAATGTGGGACTAATATCTTTGAGGTTTTAAAGACTTTGCAATAAAATATTGTCTCTTACGGCCAGCTGGCGCACATGTTTTGAGGTGGGACCACAAGGCACAAACCTTTCCTCCTTCTTCAACTTACACTATACTTGAGCGGCCTTGTATTTGAACATATCATTGACATGAAACTTAATGAATGTGGGATAAATGTCGTGGACAAATCTTATAGGCAGTTTTGATAGTGACTCACTCAGTCACCTGTATCTCACGAACTAGGAGGAATTTTTAAAATCTCTCTGGTGAGAATGTAGAGAACTTAATTTGCGACAACATATCCAAAAATTAGCTCAATCCAACAGTTCAAAAAAAAGTTATGCCCCCCGCAATATGACTATTTTTTCTTCTTCTACAAATCCGTGACTTCACAAATTCATGTTTGCAAAAATAAATCATTATGTGGATGGTATTTCTTTTAGCATCCTCCTTTCTTCAAAACGTCCCTCTATAATATATTAGCTTCCCTTTACATGCTCAAAATGTGCCTCTATCCTTCACATGAGGCTCTCTGGTACCTTCATAAAACCTCCATTTTGCAGGCTTTTGTATCAATGCACAGACCCTCCAATTCGGGTATGAGATCCCTGCAAATATTGTGTGAGTCCCCTCTCTTATATTTCCCACTAATAGAAGTAGAGCCCCCATTGCCAATCCTTCTTTCAAGATTAATGCCACTTTTTCTTGTGACAGGAAAAATACTAGAGAATTTTGTCAAAATTATCAATGCATTATGAATATCCATGTATTCATTTGATTCCAAACATTGGGAATCAGTGTACACTTAAAACATGTAACCATTGATGCTCTCTAAGCATCATTCACCTCCGACAAAGTATGACCATGATTTAACAAAATTTTAAACATACTTCTCACCATTTACACTTTTGCAAAGTCACCATGAATGCTGACTGACCTCTAGAAGTGGCCTTAAAATTGACAAAAAGCAAACATAGGATCACGCCATTGGGAGCATAAACTCCTCTCCAACTTCTCAACACACCGGTCAAAGGAAGATGCTCAGAAAGATTTGGGCCAAAAGAGTTCAACAATCAAACAATTCCCTTTGAAATCATTGCCTATTCGCACTTGTCAAAGTACATAAATTTCATCCGGAACTGGCCTAGAAAATTGAATGTATCACCTAACTGGGTGCCACCACTGAACATGCACATTCCCTGCTACATACTCATCTACCCTGCAAAACGGTGTCCCATGACGACAACTGAGGCAAAAGTTACAAGCCTTCAAAGCTGCCCCTTTCATTTTGTTTTCTGCAAACACACTGTCAAAACTTGATAAATTGCATCCGAAATCACCCTAGAAAAATACCAAATAGAGTCCGAGGAGGCTGTAAACTAGCATAGAAGTTCATTTAGATACAAACAACATGATTCAATCACTGCTTGGAACTGGACACCAGCGGGGAAAAAGATATGGCCTCACAAAAATAGGTACTTGCAGAGATAGACCAAGAAAATGCAGAAAACTCTTAAAAGTTGCAGTTGGAATTGGTTTCAAAAAGACATCAAACAGATTGACAGAAAGCTCAAATCTGAACTGGAAGTGATATGTCAACTTTTCAATGCAGACCAACAAAAATTTCACTGATAGGTTTGACTAGTCAAAAGTTATAACCGAGAAAATTTGGCCTCCGGCAAACTGATGCACTTCACAATCTTTGCAAACAGCAGAAACTGCAAATGGAATCACATTGGGAAACTCATCCAATGGATTCGTCATGAGCTGAAAACTGACAGGGATGAAGTAAAACTCATTTATAATGTAGGGACATGACCATCACTTCATTTTAAATCACTGGGCAAAAGATACAAGCTGTCAAACAGGGCCTTCGACAAACAAATGAACAAGTGCATAAGTGCAAAATTAAGAAAACACCTCCGGAAGGGGATGAATAAATAGGGTTAAAACTCATCACTGGGACCTGAAACCTAATACATAGAGATTATGCAATGTGTACAACAAGACGTCAGGCTCAGATTTTCATGACACTCTCTAGGATGCATATTATTCAACCTCAAAGTGGCCCTTCCCGGTGATTTATAGACTTAGCAATTTCTGAATTTCTGATTTTGAGACCCCTTAGGAATGAGCTGATGAAAACCCATTTGAAAATGCCATCTAAGGACTCCAATCAACTCAATGGGCTGTTTGAAAGGCAATGAACACATATACTTCATGACATGACTTCAAATATGTCCATGCCAGCATGCAATACAAAGCCAAAAAGTGAGCACTAATCAAGAATTTTACATGGTACCTCAAAACTGTATTTTGAGTACCAACAAGATCGACCTATTACTGTCTGATACAACCACTAGACTTATAGAAGATATAGGAGGTGGTTAAGCCATGTCATGAATCCCTAGGGGAGCACTAAATATTTTGCTAATAGTGAAATCTTGTGGTGTCATCCCCATCACATTTTTTATCTTCTAACAAGGATTTATGTGATACCAAATATTTGAATTATGTGTTATTTGTTATATCTTTTATATATTTCATATGATGCATGCAAATGTTAAGGAATCGGTAAATGGTTAGAAAGGAGAGTTTCATTTGTTTAAAAGTGTTTTATAGTACTAATTCACCCCTCCCCTTTTAGTACTCACCTTTGCATACTTAGTCCAACAATTGGTATCAGAGCTAAGTCTCTTATTAAGAGGTTTAATCACTTGAGAGGAAATATCTAGAGGAATGGAGATCTATAGGTATGAAAGGGTGATTGATAATATGGAAATGGAACTAAAGATCACCAATGATAAAATTGATGAAGGAGAAAATTGATGCATTCAATCAACAAGAGGAAGGATCTTGTGTTGGAGATTTACCAGCAAGCCAGTGCTGACTGTATGTTTGTCATTGATGAAAACTTATGGTAAGTAGCATGTGTTGAAGAATTGTACAATAATCTTTGAGTTTATGTAGCATGGACATGTTATCAGCATGATATTTTGGACACAGAGGTTAATTGCTAGAATAAATAGTTATGCAACAGCTTGTGTCAGCAGTGTTCCTGACAAAGTTGCAGGTAGTTTTATGTGAGTGATTGTCCGTATAGTCATCATGGAGCCTTGCACCTTTGGATATGTGATGAAGACATGTTATGGTGTTAAATTCATGGATGTAGAGTCTGATGATCAATAGAAATGAAGTTATGCAATCATTGTTCACCAGTAGCAGTTTCTTGTGTTTATTCAGAAGAGCTGACAAAGATTGTATTGGTTCTAGAGTTACGCCTATCATTTTCATATGTGCCCTTGGATTAAAAATTGGAGAAGAGTTACGGATGCTTGGTTAAGAGCACATGATTTAATTCATCTTGAGGAGAAAGTTTTAGTTACTTTGGTAGAGCCAACAGTATGTAGCATGTGTCTACATTTATTAACATTGGACAGGCCCCAGATTGTGTTGCGTGCTTAGTAGAGTTAACAGAATCATTATTGGAGTATGTTATGGTTTCTCTAATATGATTTCAAGATGGTTCTAATAGGCTGACTTGATTATATCATTTGGAGGAAAGATATTTATAGGAAGTCATTTGTGATTGCTAAGCGTGGTTCAAAGTGGATTGAAAAGAGCAGAGTAGAGTGTGTGAAGTGTTGAGCCATCAACGAAAGGTCTATGTGACCAAGTAAAGTGTTTGTGCTATACATTAGAACTGATCCAGATAGTAGGTCAAAGCACAATTCACCAAGATCTAGATATAGTGTGTATCTATTATTCAAAAGGTTGTAGCCTTCACCCCTTTGAGCAGTGTGCTCTCAAATAGTGTGTCCTCACCCCTAACAAGGTTAATTGTAAAATACTCCTAATAGGGTCTGACCCTTGACTAGGTCACTATACTAAATATATTTTAAAGAAACTCTTGAAAGGGTTAAGGATCTTCTAACAAGGATCATAAAAAACTAGTGTAGATTATTAGTGGGTGTCAATTCCCACTAGGGTTTTCTACCTATTTGGGTTTCCCCATAACCAAAATATTGGTGTTGTGTTCAAGTGTTCTTTCATTGTGTTTATGCTTTATGTTTAAGTATGCTTAATTGGATAAATAATTGAAACTTGTAGATAACTAATTCACCCCCCCCCTCTCTCAGTTATCTCTTGGGACTATTCCTAACAACTGGTATCAAAGTTGTGGTCCTCAGCAAAGAAGTTTAACCACTTGAGGAGATCATGGACAAAGAAGAAATGAAACATCTGAAAATAAATCTTGAAGTTGCTCTTGAAGACCTGGACAGATCTGAACAAGAAATTGAAGAACTAAAAGAAAATGTCAGTGATGCTGAAGTAGTCATCAAAAGGATAAGAACGGATTTAAAAGAGTGCTCTACTAGTGATTTAGGGATAATGATCAAGAAGCTGAATGAAGAAAATTCATCTCTGAAAGAACAGATTGAAGAATTGGATGATAAGATGACTAACAATTAGGAAATCTATGATGAACAGATCAAACAAAACCTTGAACTCAATGAATAATTGAGGCAAGAAAACATGGAAATCTTGGAGCTAAGGAACAAAAAAGAAAGCTTGGAATCCAAATTGAAAGAGGAAAAGAATCACATTGATAAATTGCACACTAGTTCTGATTTGATAGAATCTCAATTGTATGCAAGAATAGTTAAAGGAGATACTAGCTGCATTGGATACAATGAAGCACAAAATTAGATTGACAACATGGGAGAAAGAATGAAAGCACCAAAAGACACCTCAGATGCTAAGGAGACTGAAAGTCAGACTAAAGATCATGTTGAACCTTCCAAGAATGAGTGCAAGCCAGTAGATCAAACTTGTTATTCATGTAACAAGCATGGACATATAGCAAGTAACTGTACAGAGGTAAGACCTTTCAATGGTTACTATTATTCATGCAATAAATTTGGTCATAGAGCTATGAATTGTAAGACAATTTAGAATAATGAGACTCGGCATAATCAGAGAAATTAGAATCAGCCAAATGTAAGAAGTTCTCAAAATGTTACATGTCAGATATGTAACTATAATGGTCACTTAGCAAGGAAATGTAAAATGGTGACCCATGTCAATGCACCAAGGAATATAAGGCCTCCAGTCATTTGTCACTCTTTTAACAAGGCTAGACACATCTCAAAGTTTTGTAGATCAAGGATGCAAGGTCGGGAAAGCCCAAAGAACCAGTATTGGATACCGAAGGAGAAGTCAAGTTTATGAAAGCTTCAGAGGATGCAAGCTTGATTTGGTTAGAGGTGAAGATGGATAATGTTGATGAGAATGTATTGGATGCATCCATAGTGGACACACCCTCTACATCAGGATGAATGGCCCTCAGGGTCATAGGGGGAGCTAATTTAGCTCTAGACCCCTACATGGCTGGTATACTCACCCTCAGAGTATGCACCTTTGGACTTAAGCTTTTGGAGACTAGAAGAACCTATTTGCAAGAGTGCACAAGTTGATTGTTTACATAATGAAAGTTACAAATTTTCAGTGATAGCTTGGTTTACGCGGCAAGCATTAGTGGCAAAAAGATTATTGCTGACTATATGGATCAGGACAAGTTAATTGATGACCATGTCAAAAAGATACAAGAGGTAGAAGCTATGATAGATAAAGTAAATAAATTAGTGAAAGACCCATCCACTGATGTAAATATGTGCAATAATGTATATCAAGGAAAAATTGACAAGATTGAGAAGGCAGAAAAGTAGATGTCAAAAATAAGGGCTAGGCAGACTCAACTTAGAAATGCTCTTGCGCCCTCACTAGATATACTTCATCATAATATCAAGGAGATCGATGCCACCATGGTGCAATATGATCAAGGTCCTAGCATAGACTTGGAGAAGATGGACAAGCTATAGTATGCTCTCTACGCCCATCTCCAGATTGTTAATTCATTGATCACATTTTGGAAGAAAGAGATCCAAAACTTACATATAGTGTATACTAAGAAAAGTATCTTCATAGAATTAAGGTTAATCATCAATAAAATAGTAACTAAATAAACCACAAAGCACAATAGAGCAATTATTTAGCAAAATAATGACTAATTGAGCATCCTATGGCTCTCTAACTAAGACTGTTAATGAATAGCTCTCAGTAAGCTTCCATTAATGACAGTCCTAGAATGAGAATGATAAAGATAAACAAGCTATTGATAAAAATTATCAAAGTAAATGCTAATTATACTCTCAAATGCCTTTCTAAGCTCAAATTTCAAGACGTTCAATGCAATTCTCAGATGTGTGGTTTTTTATTATGAAGGAATTAGGCCTTCCTTTTATAGATTTTCCAATGGTAGGGGGTGTAGTTATATTTGATCATGATTAAGGTTGAGTTGAGTCTTTGGTTCCACCCTTTGAAGACAATGCAAAGTTTGTGTCCTCAAATCTTGGGCCAAGTAGACAAGATCAATGGCCAAGATTCCCTTTCACTTTGAGTGATTGAGATTCAATTTGGCTTGATCCATGTGAATGCCTTTCCTCAAATCTCATTGGTTGATTGATTTTCCTCCCTTTGTGGTTGTTGAGAGTAACTGAGATTTATTAATTGATTTATTTTAGCCATGTACCCATTGAATGGGTTGAATTTTATTTAATCCAAGACTATACAATTAATTGATTTAATTGTATTTTGATTTGATTGCATTTGATTAAAATACTCTCAATTTTGATTGACCTTGAATTAGGACTTGATTTTAATTTTGATTGGCTAATTATGCATTGTGATTCAATTGATTCAATTATGTCCTTGATTTTCTTTGATTTGATCTTTGTCCATTTTCAGGTGATTACAAATGCCCCTCTTTGATTTGATGTGGGAAGCATGTTGATTCAAAGAATACTCTGATTTTGCTTGATTGATAGGTCCTAATTCATTGATGGTCAATCTTTGATGTCATTTAATGTCTTTCAATGGTCGATCCCTAATTTTTGATATGAGATTGATGTAGATATGATTGATATGAAACTCTTGATGTAAATATTATTGATATGAAACTCTCAATTGATATGGTTCTGATGATCATTCTGATATGATGGTCAATTTTGATGTGATGCCCCATTCATTTGATTATGAAATTTTTCTTGATAAAAGCTTTCATTTTGATTCAATGATTGGTTTCTTGATTTTCAATGATGATACTGATGATTATCCAATGGTATGCCCCCTCCGAAAAGGAATCAAAATGATTTTGGATGATTTGGTTTAGACTGGGAAATTTTGATTTGTTTCCTGATATAGAAATTTGGATATGCCCCTATCATGAGAGAATTTGATGATAAAAGATGTGACTGATAAGATGTTGATGCTCCAAATAAGTTGATGATGGTTTGCTATCATTTGATGTTAGTTATAATCACTTGGTTGATGTTGATTTCAATCTGATAAGATAATTTGATGGGTTGATATTTCGCTCTCAAGATCTAGAGAGACAAAACAATAATTTTCCTTCCTCACGATATAGAGTTAGGATATTTGATGCATGCAAGATGAGAAAATGGATGATAGGATAACTTGATTGATGTTAGATGATCACTTGGATGATTTGACTAATTGATATTTGATACATGATATGATTAGATGTTTTGATGATACGAGGTTGATTGGATGTTCTCATGATGCGAAATTATGGACTGATAAAAGAGAAGATAATGAACAAAATTAGGTTGCCCCTTTTTGATTAGCATGATTGATTATTGATAATGTCCTTGATGAAGCATGAATCATTTGATGGATCAGACATTTCCTTTTTGATGGTGTATCTTTCTGATATTGATGTACCTTTGATGATGATTTTTAAGGATGAATATTTCAAGCATTGATGATGTTGATCAGGACTTTGATGATATTGATGGACATTTGATGATGTAGATCTCAAGAAATTTTATGATGGACCATTGATGATAGCATTGATCATTTGATGTATCTTGGTTTGGTCTTTTGATGATGTAGATTTCAAGAAATTTAATGATGTACCATTGATGATATCATTGATCATTTGATGTATCTTGATTTGGTCTTTTGATGATGATAACTCCACCCCCTTCTTCAATTTTTTTATGTTTCAAATTAAGCTAAGAAAGGAAAAACAATATATAAAATGCACTTAATCTAAGATGTATGAAGCTAACTGTCATTATTTAGGATTTGGAAGCTTATTTTCATCATCAAGCTTTTGGAACATGAAATTGGTACAACCCTCACTGGCTCAACCATGATGATATGAATACCTATTTCCTCAGATTTTAATATTGCAAGTAAATAGACAAAGAATTGATCCCTTTCATATACAAATGTCCTCAATGATTCTTTTATGATCATGTCATTAGACAAATTCACATAATGGTATGAATCAACCTGACAAGCACTCAAGTAGCAATCAAGAAAATATCATGTCTTCATCATCGCTCATCTAGTCCAAGACTTCATCGATTTGCTAAAAAGACATGATTCCAAAAATTAAGTAATGCTTTGAACATTTTTGCTTTTGTTTGTAGATCCATATTTCAAAAAAACTTTATCCACTTTGATCCTTAGTTATGTTTAAGCCTTTTTAGATTTTGATCTAATTTGTCATTTTGAAGATTTTTTTATTTGATTAAGCTTTTTAGATTTTGATTTGATTTTTCAAATGTTGTTGTTTAGCTAAAGTATTTGGATGTTTGAAATATAATATTGATCATGAAGTTCAAGTGTAGCAATTTTCTGATTTTGATGCAATGATTTTGAGCCAACTTGTGTTTATTTTGATAAGCTCATTGAATTCAGATTGGTGCCCCCAGTTTGATTTGGAAAAGATAATGCTTTGTTGGGAAATTCCAACCTTTGAGAGTAATTTCAGATTTGCAATTTTTTAGATTTATAAAATATTTTCAATGTTTTTGGATTTTAAAAATATTTTATGTTTTTGGATTTTAGAAATTTTTAGAGATTTTTTATGTTTTTGAATTTATTTGAGGAACATTTTCACTTTTTTTTTTTAGGTTTTTAGAAATCACTAGCTCTCAAGCAAGATCACATTGAATTCCCCAAATGTCTTGCAAGGTATAGGACATGAAAGATGAATTTGAAAACTGTTGGAGGTTGGATGAATAGGCCATGATGGATGAAGCGAGTCAATACAACCTGTAGGACCATCTCCTCAAGATTATCCAAGCTAGGGAAAAATAATCTCTCAATATAAGCCAATGATGTGTTGTTGGATAGCATATGGAATAATGACCTGGTGTCATGACAATGGTCCAAAGGAGTGGACATGTCAAGAGACTTTCTATAACATTTTTTTTTTCATTTCTTTTATTCTTTTTCTTCTTTTTTCATTTTTTTCTTTTTTTGGATGGACTCAAGCCTCATGCTCTTTGGATACTCCTTAAAAAGGTATGATATGATGTGCCAAGGCTGTTGAAAGGTATGCTCAAAGATGTTGATAGGGTGATGGAAAGGTGATATGTGGATAAGGTAGAGGGTGGCTAAAGCTTTATGTGATGGATTGGATAATGGAAATGGAAGGATAATGAATGGGAGGATAATAAGTCTTTCCATGCATGGGCATGAAAAAGGGAATGGAAGGATAATGAATTGGAGGATAAGAAGTATTATCAAGATCAAAATTGATACACGCCTTGAAGGGTAGTGGAATGATGGAAAAACAAATGGGTGAGATAGCTTGGGATTTTGATGTAAGAGAGGATATGGATCTTGGGATACAAGGACTCAAAATGAATGGATGAGATGGAATATGTTTGGGAGAATGTGGAGTGGAAGCCTTTGGAATCTTGAATGTCAACTTTGATTTCTCTTTTATGTGTAAGTCCTTCAAAAGTGACTTGGGAATCCATACTTTCTTTGATTTGTCTTTCCTTTTGGATGCTTTAGAATGCATTTCTTCAATGAGGGATTTAGGAACCCACATTTTCTTTGATTTTTCTTTTTTCTTGATGGACCTTTTTGGTCTCTTAAATATTTCTTTTTTTCTTGAATTCACATGACGATTAGATGGGACATGGTTCTCTTCATACATAAGTGGATTCTTGATTTTTTGATTTTCATATTGCACATTCAAATTTCTTCCAAAGGACTTGGGATTGGTGGATGAATAAGGTAAATATGGATGGCTCATATGGAGGATTGACATGGATGGGTGCTTGGTTTCTCAAGTATGTATGTCTTTGTTGATCTTGATAGGGTATAGGGTAAGTGGATTGTGGGATAGGGATGGTAGGAAAGGTTGATGGAGGGATATAGGGACCAAATATGGATGGAAGATATGAAGGTTTCAATTTTGGGATATAGGTACCAAGGATGGATTTGGATGATCTAGAAGGATGATGCTTATGAACAAATGGAGGTAAATGGGATGTGGAAAGGATATTGACATCTTTATTTTGAGCTGCATGGCCAAGGCTTTCATCTTTTGGATTTATCTTTGTACCAATAAGCTTATATGTAGCTTTGATAGGAGTGACTTTGATATGAGCAGTTGAAGCTTGAGGTAGATATGGAGGCTTATGAAAAGTGGATGTTGGGGTACTTTGATCTTGACAAGGATCTTTTGATAGCCTAGGAAAAATACTTTCCTTTTGATTTTCAATAAGTTAATTATAGATGGAAGGAATATCTTGATCTTGCTTAGGAGATGGGTTGGATATAAGAGGTGAAGGAATATGGGGTGCTTGAGATGGAAGGCTATCTTCTTGAAAGAAATGGAAGGGTATGAAGGGTTCACCATCAGACTCTTGGGATATGGGACTTTGGTCAACTATAGGATAAGAAGAGATATTATCTTGATCTTGATCCTTAATAAGACTTGTTTCTTTGCACTTTTGATTAGTCTCTTGACATGGAGCCACTTCTAAGGATAAGGTAGGAGTTGTGATCCTTATGAGGGATTCTTCAATGGCTAATGAAGGTTCATTTGAAATAGGAATGATAGGCATTGTAGCAAATGAAGGCTTGGAGTCTATATCCTTTGAAGCATGAAATAATTTTGTAGAAAGATGTAGGTTAGCTTGGATCTCTTTTAGAGGTAGCCCTTAAGGGTATACATAGTTATTATGAAAACTGTTTGGATCTTTGTTTGATGGAGGAATATTGGATAGCTTTTCTTCTATATTAAATGGGGGAATGGTGGAATAGGTGAAAGTTATAAGAGGACCACTACTAGACATGTGTTCATAAGTTTGATCTTGCTTGAGAGTAGTATCTTCTTTAGATGATTCATTAGGATTTTCAATTTCAATTTCAATAAGATGTTGGATTTTATGTTTCAACTCCATGAAGTCTAAAGTTTCATGCTCATTATGTCTATGATATGCACAATAGTTACTAAAAAAGATAAAACCACATGAAGTGGTTTGAGGCAACATGATGAGATCATTTTCAAGGAGTTTTTCCAAAGTTGATTCATATGAAATTCCCAAAGGAGTAAATGATCTATCCCAAGGATATTTGGATGTATTTATGTTTCTCCAAGAGTTGCCATATGATGAATATTGTTGAGATGGGACTACTTCCTCTTGACTTCCTTGATCAAAGATGAGATTCTCTTGATATCTTGAAATAGGTTCTTCATCAAATATTGGTTTATCACTAGGATATTCTTGATCAAATATAGGGTCTTCATGATATTCTTTTTGATCAAATTTTGAATTATCAAAGATATGGAATTCATGATGTTTTTCTTGATCATAAAGGTAAGGAAACAATGTTCTTAATGAGAATTGGTTGGCTAATGTTTCCCTTTCTTTTTCCATTTGTTGAATTCTTATTGTTAATTGATTTTTGGATCTTAATGAATGTTTTCTTTTTGTAATCAAAGATCTTCAAGCACAACACAATAATTTTATATATTAACACAAGAAATTCTTCCAAGCAATCTACCTAAGATCAAATTTGTCTTTTAAAGATGGCTCTAATGAGGTAGCCTTGCTAGTTTATCAAGGATTTAGTATGGATTCCATTCAAAATGGACTTTAATCTCTCATCCCCCAAGTATGTTAAGGGGCTTCCCATACGCACCAAGGTATGATTTTGCGCAATCCGTGAGGACTACTAGAGGAAGTTCAAAAAAATTAAAATCCTTTTGTCACACACCCCATTAAGGATGCATGCATTTCATTTTATAGTGGGTTGGATTCTCGTAGAAAAAGCAAGTGTATCCCACTTTGGGCTATCCCTCTCACCAGCCTCATTAAGGCAAAACTTGGGAGGTGAGCCCACTAATGTTCTAGCATGGTATTCTCTGTAGGATGTTATTATTTGTTTCTTTTTTGCATGCAAAAAAGAAAAAAGAAAAATTAGCACTTTTTAACAAACATACTTAACAAGGTTCAATTTCCAACCCACTAACTAATGAGAATCGAGTATTGCTACTCTTTTCTACAAACAAGGGGTTTTCCAATTAAGTGTTTGGTTTATTCCTTTAAGCTATCCAAATTATAAGATTTTGAAAGGACAAAGCCATAATTTAAGCACACAAATCACCAAGTTTTAAGGCTTACCTTTCCTTGTAGCTAACAAAAGTTAGGGGTATTTTTGAGTTATCTCCATGATTTTATGTTTACCTTGGATATAGTTCTTATCAAAGCTTTGCCTTCTCTATTGAATCTGCTTTCTGGCTTTTTTTTCCTTTTTATGACCTGTCATCTTGTAGAATATCAAAAGTCATTTTTCCACAGTCAGATTAATCAAATTATGAACTTATGCAAAAGCACACCTAAACTAGTTAAAAGCGTTGTTTTACTGCTCAAAAGCATAGCTACTCTGATTCAAAGCGCTACTTTAGTTTGTCATTAAAATGAAGAAGCACACAAATAACTTTCAAAAGTGCTACTAAATTAAGCAAAGGTAGCAAAATTTAAGCAAAAGCACTCAGGAAACTTGTAAAAGCGCCTAGTAGTTAGGAGCAAAGCACTCTTTTGTTTTTTGAAAGCACTGAAAGATAGGAAGATTGAGAATAGAAGTTGCAAAGGTGCTACAGATCTACCCAAAGGTGCACAAATTTGTCGTAGAAGTGCTGGAACAGTGCTCAAAAGTGTCATTTGACCTGGTGAAAGCATTACTTAACCTATCAAAAGCGCTACTTCCTGAAAAAGATGAGAGTTAATCACATGAAAATTTGGAAATAATGATAAATTTTTGTACGATTAGTAAAGTAGAGCATTATGCCCCATGGTGGGTGCCATTTTGTATACTAAGAAAAGTATCTTCATAGAATTAAGGTTAATCATCAATAAAATAGTAACTAAATAAACCACAAAGCACAATAGAGAAACTATTTAGCAAAGTAATGACTAATTGAGCATCCTATGGCTCTCTAACTAAGAATGTTAATGAATAGCTCTTAGCAAGCTTCCATTAATGACAGTCCTAGAATGAGAATGATAAAGATAAACAAGCTATTGCTAACAATTATCAAAGTAAATGCTAATTATACTCTCAAATGCCTTTCTAAGCTCAAATTGTGAGAGGTTCAATGCAATTCTCAGATGTGTGGTTGTTTATTATGAAGGAATCATGCCTTCCTTTTATAGATTTTCCAATGGTAGGGGGTGTAGTTGTATTTGATCATGATTAAGGTTGAGTTGAGTCTTTGGTTCCACCCTTTGGAGACAATGCAAAGTTTGTGTCCTCAAAGCTTGGGACAAGTACACAAGATCAATGGTCAAGATTCCCTTTCACTTTGAGTGATTGAGATTCAATTTGGCTTGATCCATGTGAATGCCTTTCCTCAAATCTCATTGGTTGATTGATTTTCCTCCCTTTGTGGTTGTTGAGAGTAATTGAGATTTCTTAATTGATTTAATTGATTTATTTTAGCCATGTACCCCTTGAATGGGTTGAATTTTATTTAATCCAAGACTATACAATTAATTGATTTAATTGCATTTTGATTTGATTGCATTTGATTAAAATACTCTTAATTTTGATTAATCTTGAATTAGGACTTGATTTTAATTTTGATTGGATAAATATGCATTGTGATTCAATTGATTGAATTATGTCCTTGATTTGATTTGATTTGATCTTTGTCCATTTTTAGGTGATTACAGATAGTATATATGAATATTCTCTCACTGTAAGTATTTGTAGATACAGTTTTGAAGCACCTTTTTCATTAATGTCAAAGGGGGAGTATGTATATAATATGAAGTTGTAGATATGTATAAGAGAAATATAAGATAGAAGTTTTTTGTATAAGAGATCAGTTAGCAACTGTGCCATATTCCTTTGTTGCCATCAATGACAAAGGGGGATATTGTTTGCAAGTTGTCTACACTAGTGTATATGACTTAATATAGTATTTTCGTTATGGTAAAAAAGTTATATAGTGTTTTGGAGTCAATGCACTTGATGAGAAGATAAAAAATTGGTTAAGTGTTGAAGATGCATGTAATGATTCTGATTGACATGATACTATGAAAGAAGAACTAGATCAGATTATCAAGAATGATACTTGGGAACTTGGTCCCAAGACCTAGTGACAAGAATATGATTGGAACAAAGTGGATATTTAGAAACAAGATGAATGAAGATGGCATAGTAGTAAGGAACAAAGAAAGGTTAGTATGTGAGGGATATGCACAAAGAGAAGGTGTTGATTATTCAGACACATTTGGACCTATGAGTAGACCATAAGCTATTAAGTTGTTTCTAGCTTATGCAATAGTAAAAAAATTCAAAGTCTATCAAATGGATGTCAAGTCATCATTCTTGAATGGAAAGCTAAAAGAAGAAGTATACATTGAACAGCCAGAAGGATTCACCCTATCATACAGACCTAATATGGTATGAAGATTGAAGAAAGACCTTGATGGACTTAAGCAAGCCCCTAGAGCATGGTATGAGAGACTTGATGGATATCTAACTAAAATTGGGTTCAAGAAAGAAGCAAAAAATTGTAATCTATTCATAAGAGAGACATCTGAAGGACTACTACTTGTAGCTATATTTTTTTATGACATTATCTTTGGAGGTAATGATAAACTTAGTGCAAAATTTGCTAAGGAGATGCAAAGTGAGTTTGAGATGAACATTATTGGACCTATCAAATACTTCTTGGGATTAAATGTGCAGTAGATAGAGAAAGGTATTTTCATTAATCAGTTTAAATATGTAAAAGACATATTGAAGAAGTTCAAGATGGATGATTGCAAACTAGTGGGTACACCTATGATAACAAGATGCAAACTTACAAAAGAAGATAATTCACCAGCAATAGATATAACATTGTACAAGTCTATGATTGGAAAACTTATTTATCTTACTCAAACCATACCAGATATTTCCAATGCAGCTGACATAGTTGGAAGATTTGTAGCAGAGCCTAAACAAAGTCACTTGATGGCAGTAAAAAGAATATTTAGATACTTGAAAGGAAATATAGATTATGGTCTATGGTATCCTAATTTAGAAAATGTTGAGCTTCATGTATATACTGATGCAAATTGGGCAGGATGCATTGATGATAGAAAAAGTACATCAGGATAAGTGTTTCTCGGTGACAGGCTTGTCACTTGGACAAGCAAGAAGAAAAATTGTATCTCTTAGTCAACAATAGAAGCAGAGTATGTTGTAGCAGCCTTGAATTATTCTACAATTATTTGGATCAAGCAAATGATAAAGGACTTTGGAATTCAGATTGACTATCTTATTGTTATTCATTGTGATAACACTAGCACTATCAATATGTCAAAGAACCCTATGATGCATGCAAAGACAAAACACATTGAGATCAAGTATCACTTCTTAAGAGAGTGCATCATCTTAAAATAGAAGCACTTCCATGTTAAGAGTGTTTAGCCCTCTGGGTGAGTGGTCCGGGTCATGTCATGCACCTTGAATCAGCCCTTTGCTCAGATCTGACTTGTTCTGCTACTATCTGTCCCTATTTTCAGTATATTTCTACATTTCCTAGCATTATGGACTGAGGTCCTAAGGTTTTTGACCTAGCCATCACAGTGGTGTGATCTTCCTTCAAGATCCTTTGTTCATCTTCTAAGATCCATTCATTCCTCTATCAAGGTGTATTCCAAGCATACACGCATGGAGGTTTTGTATTTAATTTCATGGTTTTGATTTACATTTTCCATTGTTGTGGTCAAGCTTTCATATCAATACATGTGTTTACATTTGAAATACAATTGCATATCTATTGAATTGCATAGCTTCATTGTTAGATAAATTTCTACTACTTTATAGCATTCTCATTTCAATTTTAATATTAAGGTTGATTCCAAACCGGGGTTTTACCAAGGCAAACCCCTTAAACAAACAACAAAAACCCTCCTTTTCTTATAGGTATAGGTGTGGATTTTTAGATCTAAGATTGGATTTGGATACCCTTTTTGGAAAACTTCCAAGATCTGTGAACAAAGTCAAAGTCGACCTTTAGAATAAGAATGTAGCATTTGACCTTTTATGAGGGTCAAAGACTACCTGTTGTCAGAAAGATAAAAGATTTCTAGGTTTTCTTTGTCTCAGCATTTCCAGTCTGAAATAGGTTGGAGAATTGCCTGAAAGTACACAGACATCAGAAATTGGCATTTTCCATACTTGCCCTATTTTGAGGTTAGTATTTGCATTTCAATTATTTTAGATTTCAAGCACAATTCCTTTATAGGGAAATATAGGGTTTCCTTCCTTTTTCATATTCTCCATAGATTGATTCGATTTTGCATTAACCTTTTGGTTGATCAAATTGGATCTCTCCTTTGGGAGTTTGGATTTAGAAGTGGATCTCATATTTCCCCCATACATACATTATAGAAGGGAACACTATTTCCTTCTATTCATTTTGGTGAGCCTGACATACTTACCCCTTTTCTTTTGTGGATTTAAATGACTTATTGTGTTAGATTTTAGTTTATGCTCTTGCATTTTAAAATAAAAAATACAAAAAAATCTATATATTCAATAAAATCCAAAAACATTTCTAGCATTTCATTTACTATGCAGATTGTTAAGATGCTTTGGTGTGTGGTCATGTTCCTTATTACCCTTATTTTAGCATCTCTTTACAATACCTATGATGTTTATGAGAGTATCATTCACTTCATTATGTTGATGATCCTTCACTTTTCTCTTGCCTATGCTTTTGTGAAGTTAACCAATACTAGACTTCCTACATTCAAAAATTTCATTAAAGATTTATGTGGTAGCCTTATTACTCTTTTGGATTATGTAAAGAATTTGGTAGATGATACACCATCTCCTAATCTTCCTAATCTAAATCCTATCAATAATAATCATAATCCTAATCTGAATCCTATCAATCCTAATCTTCCTAATCCTATTTTGATACCTAATTATCCATCTATTCATCCTCACTCTTCAAGTACTTATGATGGGATTCAAGCTATAGTTCAGGATGCAGATGTCCAAGATTTCTTTGATTTACCTTCTCCTCCGATTCATGATGATATTAAAGGAAAGGGTAAAGAAACTTCTTCAAAACCTATTATCCCACCTTATACAACCTTTACTCATGAACATGATAAACAATCACCTCCTGTAGAAGCTTTACATAATATGTACACTACTAGATATAATATGGTGACTAAACAAGGTTATAAAGGTTTAGGGCTTGGAGTTAATGAGCATGGTATTAGGTTTCCAGTTCATATACCCCCTAAACCAGATATGTATGGTGTTGGATGTTCAAAATCTCAAGTCAAGGTAGGTGATGTTAATCATCATCCTCCTCTTCACATTCTTCTCCCCACACCTATCTTAGATAACCTTAATACTCATCAAGAAGTGGCTAAGAAGGTATATGTTGAACTAATGAATTCCAAGATAGAAATCTTTAGACCTATGCTGATAGATGCGTTATACAAATATAAATTTCCTTTTCATTATAGTAATACACATTTACTTGCTGATTGTAAACATTTCAAGTTACATGTTAGAGAAAGAGCTGCTTTAGGAATTTTATCTCACTCTCATGCAGTTTTACAATTCCTTCATAATTTTGATATAGGGGATTCCCCTCCTTCTGATGTAATGTAGATTTTCTTCCCCTCTTGTCTCATGACTGGGGGGCAAGAGGTGTATTTTCATCTAGTTTCCTAGGATCCATTAATTCTTTTATTGGGGCTTAATTGGTATTCTTCCTCTCCTATTTTTCTATGGTTTTGCATTATATTTATAATCATCCACAGAATCTATTTTTCAAGATATCTTCTTTAAGACATTCATTTTGCGAAGGTATCCCTTGTCTCTATCCTTGGGGGGAAAGGTACCTCCTTCTTTCTCTTTGTCTAGGGAACTGCTTTCCTTAGCTTAGTGGTCTTTGTTTATATTGCAATATTATTTCAGCATATTGATAGATGTTTTGACTATGGATAACTTTCTTACATGAGAGGTTGTTTTCCTAGGTCGACACTTCTTCTCTATGTTGCAAATTATGTTCATTATAAGCTCTCACCCTTTCTTTGGTGTTAGAGTTGTTTCCTTCATTCCAAAGATTCATTTTCCTCTTATTCGTAGGGGACTTGATGATTGAATATTTGTTCCCGCTGTTGAAAGATGATATTTTATCTAAAACACTCCTCTTTGGTGGGGGTCTTGTTGATAAGATCTCTTTCTTTGAGGATCCTTTTTCCATGAGTGACATATTCTTTTCATGATTATCTATTCTCTTGGATGTTGGGGTCAATATCCCTCGCTAAGAATATGGTGTACATTGTTGTAAACAAGAAATCTCCTTGCATTATGAAGTAGGTATCCTCTTCCATCTTTATTTCTACACTTGGGAGGGAAGGATACTTTCTCCTTCTTTTCTGTCTTTCTAGGATTCACCTCTTTCCTTCGTTAAGAAATATCTATCTATTATGTGATATCCAATCATACATGAAAATTTTGGTTTGCATTGAGGATCTATGTCCTTGATAACAACCTCTTTTGTGGTTTGACATTGGGTTTCCATAGTTGATATATCTCTCACATTGGAAACTAAATAGTGTGCTATCCCTCATAAGGGTTACTTTATTTTCACTTCTTACGTGATATCTCTTTACATTCATCCCTTCCATGGTCTCATAGGAGTTGTGACCTTCTTGGCTTGGAGTGGGTGTTGTTTGTGGATATTATCTTGATGTTGAAGAAGGCTTTATCCTTGTTCTTTCCTTTCCTTAACATGTCAAAATAGTATGTTTTTTCCATATTAAGGAGGGGGGCATATATAGGGTCTCCCTTGTACAATATTTTTTTATTTTTTTGTATATGCTAAATCTTGGAAGGTAACGCACATAAGTTGCTAAATCCTAAAAAGACACACATCTATATTGTAAATCTTCTGAAGGTAATGCACATAAGTTGGTAAATCCTGAGGAGACGTGCATTTTTCAAAATTTTCAATATGCTAAATCTACTGAAGGTAACACACATAAGTTTCTAAATCCTAAAGGGACACACATTTATATGTTAAATCTTCTGAAGGTAACGCACATAAGTTGCTAAATCCTGAGGAGACACACATTTCATATTCATAGTGATACAAGAAAGTGGACCTATGAGTATTCTAGAAGTCATCAAAAGAAGCATTACAATTGCAAGCACATTGTATGGGTGAACCTGTTGGGCTCTCCCTCTAGGGTGATTCATGGCAAGGTGGACATCTTACTAGGTGAGGTAATCACTCTTTTCCTTTTCTCTCTTTTTTGCTTTCATGCTAGTAGGACTAGATCATGAAGCTATATTATTTATAGTGTTTCTCTTGTCTTTCTTATGTAATCATTTATGCTTTTATGATAGCTTTCCTAATATGATATTAGTATGAGAAGTCTTTCTTAGTAAGGTTTCTTGTGCTAGTTGATTTGGGTTTGTTTTAGTGCTAACCCCTCTTTTGTGTCTTTTTTTGTTTTCGCACCCTCATGCATGTATGTTGAGTTAGAATCCTTAGCCTGGGGGCTTGTGTCCCTAACTAAGTGTTATCCTATCTCATTTCGAATCCACTTGGATCTCCTCTTTCTTCTCCTTTACCAAGAGTTTGCATCAAATCCATACTCTTACTAAAGTGGTCATCTTAAACTGGAAGCACTTCCACATTAAGAGTGTTTAGCCCTCCGAGTGAGTGGTCTGGGTCATGTCAAGCACCTTGAATTAGACCTTTTCTCGGATCTAACTTGTTCTACTGCTATCTATCCCTATTTTTAGTATATTTCTACATTTCTTGGCATTATGGACTGAGGTCCTGAGGTTTTTGACCTCAAGGTCAAAGTTGACCTTGAGGGTCAAAGTTGACCTAGACTCTGACCTAGGTCAGGGTTGACCTCAAATCTGACCTAGGGCAGAGTCGATCTCATCCTTGACCCACAGTTTAGATTTTAGTTCCCATGATTTCTGGGTGTCAGGTTTCAAAGATATTTATTTTCTCACCTTCGGGTCAGCCATTTCAGGTTTTAGAATGGAAAATCCTTAAATTGCATTTAATTTAGGTCCATTTCTAGGGGTTAAGGTTAATTGGGATTTAATTCCCCAATGTCAGCCTTCTCTAGAGGTTTGTGCCCTAGATCACTATAAAAGGAAGCCTTCCTCTCTCATTTTCACATCTCATCTCACCATCTCTTTTTTCCATCAAGCACTCAAGTTCTCAAGAAAAGGTCAACCAAGCATTTCATCAAGAATTTTCAAGGAAGCATTCAAGTCCTCTTCTCCATTCAAGTTCTCCATTGAAGATCAAGGATTCAAGGTTTCAAGCCATTGAAGGGATTTGATTCAATCATGCAAGATTCATCATTCAAACCCTAGATCTAGCCATCATGGTGGTGTGATCTTCCTTCAAGATCCTTTATTCATCTTCTAAGATCCATTCATTCTTCTATCAAGGTGGATTCCATGCATACAAGCATGGAGGTTTTGTATTTACTTTCATGGTTTTGATTTACATTTTCCATTATTGTGTTCAAGCTTTCATATCAATACATTTGTTTACATTCGAAATACAATTGCATATCTATTGAATTGCATAGCTTCATTGTTAGATCTATTTCTACTACTTGCTAGCATTCTCATTTCAATTTTAATATTAAGGTTTATTCCAATCTGGGGTTTGACCAAGGCAAACCTCTTAAACAAACAATAAAAACCCTCATTTTCTTGTAGGTACAGGTGCGTAGTTTAAGATCTAAGATTGGATTTGGATACCCTTTTTGTAAAACTTCTGAGATCTATGAACAAAGTCAAAGTCAACCTTCAGAATAAGAATGTAGCCTTTAACCTTTTATGAGGGTCAAAGACTACCTGCTATCAGAAAGATAAAAGATTTCTAGGTTTTCTTTGTCTCAGTATTTCCAGTTTGAAATAGGTTACAGAATTTCCTGAAAATACACACAGACATCAGAAATTGGCATTTTCTTGATTTTCCCTATTTTGAGGTTAGTATTTGCATTTCAATTATTTCAGATTTTAAGCACAATTCCCTTATAGGGAAATATAGGGTTTTCTTCCTTTTTCATATTCTCCATAGATTGATTTGATTGTGCATTAACCTTTTGGTTGATCAAATTGGATCTCTCCTTTGAGAATTTGGATTTAGAAGTGGATCTCATATTTCCCCCATACATACATTATAGAAGGGAACACTATTTCCTTCTATTTAGAGAGAAAGTGGCAGAGAAAGAAGTCAAATTGGACTATGTGAGTACTAAAGATCAGTTATTAGACATATTCACAAAGCCCTTGCCAAAGGATAGTTTTGAGTATCTTAGGAAGAAGTTGGGAGTAATTCCCTTCCCTGATTCTTCTTAGAAGAAAGAAGATAGAGCATCAGTCCTCAGGGACTAGTGGATGGTTGACTACTCTACTTCAGAAGTAGTACCAGTGCTTAAAAGAGTTGGCACCCCTTGCCATTGATGTCAAAGGGGGAGTAATATATAGAGTCATGAAAAATAGAATAAAAAAAGGAGTAATGTACTAAGGGGGAGTAGTATCCAGTCATGGAAGCAGTTTAGTTGAGGAAATGGAGAATATTGAACAAATATTGTAGTAGATGGAGGATTCATCCTTGGGGGGGTTTTGATGAGAAAATGGAGAATGTTATAAAATAATTTCTCATTGGGGTCGGTAGTGTTTTTCATTCCATATGTTTCCATCAATGCCAAAGGGGGAGATTGTTGGAGATTTGCTAGCAAGTGAGTGCTGACTGTATGTTTGTCATTGATGAAAACATATGGTAAGTAGCATGTGTTGAAGACTTATGAAGTAATATTTGAGTTTATGTAGCATGGACATGTTATCATCATGATATCATGGACGTAGAGGTTAATTGCTAGAATAAATAGTTATGCGACAGCTTGTGTCAGCAATGTTCCTGATAGAGTTACAGGTAGTGTTCTGTGAGTGATTGTCCATACAGTCATCATGGAGCCTTGTACCTTTGGATATGTGATCAAGAAATGTTAGTGGTGTTACATTCATTGATGCAAAGTCTAATGATTAGTAGAAATGAAGTTATGCAGTCGTTGTTCACCAGTAGTAGTTTCTTGTGTTTATTCAGAAGAGCCAACAAAGATTGTATTGGTTCTAGAGTTGCACCTATCATTTCGGTATGCACTCTTGGATTATGGATTGGAGAAGAGTTAAGAATGCTTGGTTAAGATTGCATGATGTAATTCATCTTAAGGAGAAAATTTTAGTTACTTTAGTAGAGCTGACAGTATGTAGTGTGCGTCTACATTTATTAATATTGGACAGGTCCTAGATTGTGTTGCATTCTTAGTAGAGCCAACAAAATCATTATTGAAGTATGTTATGGTTTGTCTAATATGATTTCAAGATGGTTCTAAAAGGCCAAATTGATTATATCATTTGGAGGAAAGATATTTATAAGCAATCATTTGTGATTGCTAAGTGTGGTTTAGAGTGCATTGAAAAGAGCAGAGTAGAGTGTGTGAAGTGTTGAGCCATTAGCAGAAGGTCTACGTGACCAAGTAAAGTGTTTGTGCTATACATTGGAACTAATCTAGATAGTAGGTTAAAGTACAGTTCACCAAGATCCAAATATAGTGTGTATCTATTATTTAGAAGGTTGTAGCCTTCACCCCTTTGAGCAGTGTGCTCTCGAATAGTGTGTCCTCACTCCTAACAGGGTTAATTGTAAAAGACTCCTAACAGGGTCTGGCCCTTGACTAGGTCACTATACTAAATATATTGTAAAGCAAATCCTAACAGGGTTAAGGATCTTCTAATAAGGATCATAAAACACTAGTGCATATTATTAGTGGGTGTCAATTCCCACTAGGGTTTTCTACCTATTTGGGTTTCCCCGTAACCAAAATATTGGTGTTGTGTTCAAGTGTGCTTTCATTGTTTTTATGATTTATGTTTAACTATACTTAATTGGATAAAGAATTGAAACTTGTAGATAATTGATTCACCCCCCCCCCCTCTCAATTATCTCTTGAGGCTATTCTTGACATCTTGCACACCAACTAAAAGATACTCAAGATCATTGTGAGGCCTCACCTCAAGCCTATCATAGCCATTCAGTTCTGCATTTGAGATAGACATATTTATGGACTATATTTTGATGCTCTATGGTTTTTACTTTTACTTTATGTTGTGGTTTTATCACTTTAGTAGCTTGATGCACATTATATTATGATTTGGATAATGATTACTGAGACATCAGTTTGGAACTTACATGTGTGTTCTTAATTCTATTTAATGAATGAATTATGATGTCATGAGGATATTTAATTTCCAATTAGATTATATGTGTATGCGATGATTAAGTTTTTAATTAATTTAGTGATGAATTATATATTTCATGATGAGATGAATGTAGGTTATGGATGAACAATTATTGTCATGTGAATTATGAATTGACAAATGAATTATCTCGATTATTAATGTTATGAATTTACACGTTTTATTTTCTTGGACTACTGATATTGGACTTGAGTGTGTAGGGAAATAGGCCATGGTAAATTCAAGGAATCATCACATAGACTTTTGTTAATCAATTTGAGCCAAGGTTGCTTCTAGTGAGAAGCCAAGAACCTCATTGTATCATGTTTATTTCATGGAAGTAATGTGCATGGGTGTATTTTATTTATATGTAAATTGTTAATGTAATTTATGTTGTGTAGATCCAAGTGGATATGCCACATGGCTTGTGATGTGTCTTTCTTGTTGTGTCACTTGACACATGTGTGTACTTAAGGCCATGACATGTCTACTTGAGATTTGATGTTATCAATCTAGGATGGTACCACCTTCAGGTTTTCCTTGTAAATTCTTGGTTAAGAAGCCTTAAAGTAGGTCAAACCATGTTGAACCCGAATTCAAACTTCAAGTGCAGTTTAGGGAGGTTAAATGAGCCCCTAGGGAGTAATTAGGGTACTTTTTAGCCACCTCACTTGATGTACCTTAGTTTGGGTGTTTAATTTTTTTTCAAACTTAAGCCCATAACTCATTTATGGTCCCTCAAGAGTCCCTCTCAAGGGAAATTTTGAAAATGGAGGGATGGCAAGTGAAGACAAGCCCATTCCTCTTTCCCCATTCTTGGTCTCCATCTCATTTATGAAGGGAGACAAGGAGGGATGGAAGATCTCCATGAGCCATACCTATTAATGAGGGTTTGGTGAAAAATCTCTTTTAGTAGGAGTTTTGGGGAAGGTATTGGGTTGACACCCACTCTCCAAATTTGGAGACTTAGCTATTTTGGAGAACCTTGGAAAGTGGAAAGCTCTTCATCAACTTTCTTCCATTAGCTTGGATCAAGGTTGGTGGCATACTTCTCTTTGTTAGTTTTAGTTTTCATGTTGAGAGAAAGAACTCTCTTGTATGTTATTTTTTTCTGTGTATGCAAAATCTAGTTATCATTTCTCTTGTAGTGTATGTGTTGAGAGCTTGATGTTTTTGTGATAATGGAGGATTTTTTATTCTTATTGTAGTTTTATTTCCTTTTGTTTTGAATGTGTAGTTCTTTATAGATGTTATGAGAATCATGATCTTATTGTTGAGCATGATTTCTTGTATTGTAAATGTGTAGTTTCATTGTTGATTCTTGAAGTTTTTCTTTCATGTGTTGTAGTGTTTTGTTGAGGGAGTTCTCAAGGCCATACTCACCCTTGGGAGGGAAGAGTAGCCTTGAGGGTGAAGGGAATTTTTAGGACATTCAAGAGTGTAGAGTCTCTCCTTGGATAGGCGAGGGATGAACATGGATGTATGGGCTCCATGTAGACATCTTCATTTTATGTTTTGTTTATTGGGGGTCATAAAGATTTTGTGGAGATTGTGTTTGTGGAGAGATATGTATGATGAGGAAGCCAAGTGATGGCTTAGCTCTCATCAAGAGATCTGCTTCTCCTCTTGGATTTGGTTCCACCTTCACCCTATTTGAGTCATGTTGTGACTCTTTGTGATAAACTTGGAAAGGAGATTTCTTGTAATTTATGTTTTATGTTGTTGTGTTTGTGGGTTTGCATGAGTGTTCTCCTTGTCTTGTGATGGTTCCCCTAGCTCAAAGGTGGCTTCTTAGAAGCCTAGGTTGGGAGGTGAGCTTCCCATGGCCTTCCATAAAATTTATTTGTAGGTTCGTAGAGGCTATGACCTTGTGGAAAAAAGACTCATGGAGAGGACTACTTTGTTGATTTTGGATCAATAGCATTGTGTAGATTGGAGACTTTAACTCCAATCCAAATCTTGTATATTTGTTGTTTGTATTAAGTTCTTTTGAGTGTTAAATGAGAGTATTTCATCTCTTTGCAATGGATCCTTTGGTTCAAATTTGGTGTTGTTGGAGTTTGAAAGAAACTTGTATTGAACTTTTGATTCCATTCAATATCAATTTGTAGGAAGACTATGAACTTGCTATTATTTCATGAATTCATTAGTATAATGGAAAATTTGTTTCATTTCATTGCAATATAAAGATTTGTTGGCTTATGATGAAAGATGTAGAGTATTTTCCCTCATTATTAAATGGCATTCATATTGAGATAGAAATGATAAAACTTTAGATAATGAAAAAAGAGTTATCAAAACATTTTAATCCTTGTATTGAGATCATTGTATGTAAATGTTAATTGGTTTCAAACAATGAATAAATATCTATCTCTCATCCTCTATCTTGCAAAGTTAATTGATCACTAGATATGTTATTTTGGATGAGAAACTAATATTTTAGTTGCATAAATGAATAAAATTTAGATCTTTAAAGCATTACTATAGGAAACTATAATGTTATAAATGAAATCAATTCAACTATACCTCCTATAGTAAACAAATTCATCAAATTAAATTTAGGTGTATAGGAGAAAAGATTGCAATTTCAAACAAGTCAACACAAAAAAAAAAAACTAAGGAAATGGGCAAATGGAAACCTAGAGGTCTCTGGAAAATGTATGGGAAAATAATTCCCATACATTTCCTTGCCACAGTCAATATAATAATATATAATTTATCTACTTGTATGCAAAAAAATATATATATAATGAACCCCACACTCTTTCATTACTCCCCCCAAAAAGATGGCGCAGGGAATGGGGAGACTAGACTTAGCATTAAATAATTTATCTTTCATTTGCCAATACACTTTCCATCAAAGTGTACTTGGCTGCATATATTTCAATGTTGTCATTCCCATGACAAGTTCATAATTTCTCCTAGCCCTGCGTGAGTGTTTCCTTGGTCTATGTGATTGGGATGGGGTGAGACCCAAACTCCCTTGTCCCCATCAACTCTCCTCTCCTTAGTACATGCTAGTTTTTGTTTAAAAAAAAATTGCCCATTCCTTACCCTACGTGAGCTTTGCTTTGGTAGATGGATCACCTTTTTGGTGGGACCCCCAAGTCAAGTCTAAGTTGTCCCTTGTTTCCAACACATGCTTGTGGGGATATTCTTGGTAGGAATTATATTAGTTTTTATTTATTTAATTGCTACTCAACTTTGACTAGTATATTATTGTTTATAGGAATGATAGTTTAGTAAGTAGATTAGTAGGGTCTAGTAAGGGCTAGTGGAGTTTTATAGGGTCATGATTAGGGACAAATATAGGTTTAGTCTTAGTCTTTTGTTAATTATTGATCTATTAGCTAATAATTGTTTTAGTTGAGATTTAATATTTAATTTTGTTATTAAATGATTAATTAAATAATTTGATTAGCTAATAGTTTATTAATTAGTAGACATTATTAAATAATATAACTATTATTTAAATAATTTATTTACACTTTTATGAAGATATCTAATAATTATGTTAATTATTAACCAAAGTTATAATGGCTTGTAAAAAGAAAAGTTTATTGCTTTCAATGAATAATTAACTAAAAGAGGGATCACTTAATATTGGGGTCATCTAGATAAAACAAATTGAAAGTAGATAATAAGGTTATGACCTAATGTATTGTACTATTAAAATTAAATTAATGTTTTAGAGGGATATAGTATAAACTAGGAGGCTAGTGAAACTTTTATAATCTAATGTTTTGATGATGATTCATGCTATCTCACATTGTCAGGTTATTGTCAAACATAATTCGATCAATAGCATGGTTAACTCAAGAACTAATTTATGTGGTCAAATTATCAAAATTGTCATATAAGTCACACTCGATAGATGAAACCTAAATACATATAATTGAAATTTATATAATTAATTATTTTATTAGGAGGTGTTTGGTTTGTAGTGTAGGAGGTAGTATAGCTAAATGCGTTTAGATAACAATGTGTTCTAGATGACATGTTTAAGTCCTTTGTCATATTATTATTTAAAAGAATTTGATTATCAATATAGTTATTCCTCGGACTTTGATGTAGGGTTGATTTCGTTCATTAAGATAGCTGAAATTTGAACCTTATCCTCTAAACCCTCATTGTTATAATATAACACAATAACTTAACTTGATCCTTGATTGAAGTCGACTTGACTGTTGCCATCATACATATATCCTTGGAAAGTTACTCTTATCCTTTTTATAAAAAAAAATAAAAAAATTGGTGTGTTTTTAGAGTGAAATTTTATGGGCATGACAATCATGTTGAGGAACTTGAAGAATAGTTAAAGGGAAGCATGTCTAATGACTATGATGCTACCATATCATAACTATCTAAAAAGAATAAGACAATTTTTGTTTAGGTGAAAATATTGGAAAGAGAATAAGAAGCACAATTGGTAAGGATGTGTGAAATCCTATAACAAAAGGGAAAAGTTGAAGATGACAAGAGAATAGCTAAAGAAGAGAGAAGGAAAATGAATACAAGACTGGATGAGAAACATAGTCAAATAATGTGGTTGACACAAACTCACTACAACTTGACAGACCAACATGTTAGTGCAAATCAGGATGTTGCAAGGAAATTTGGAGAAATTTATGAATTGAGATCTAAGAATGAACATCTAAAAAATAATCTAAAATCTGAGAGAGATTCTAATGAAGTCTTGAAAGAAATGAATAAGAATTGAAGATTCTTGATGAACAACTGAGAAATCAAAGAAAACTGAGAGACACTTCTGGTCTCGATTACAATGCAAATATTACTACCGAGAAGGGTGAGTCCTCTAAACAAGAATCCAAATGAGATAATGTTCTCACCCCATCAAAGACAAAGATGACTTCATGTTATTATTATGGGAAACTAGGACATAAAAAAATTATCTACAGAAGAAAAAGAGGTAATTTATTGAATACTCCTAAGTTTAATGGTCATTGTTAAAAATGCAATAAGTTTAGTCATAAGGAATTTGAATGTAGAGAAAGAATTTCTAACACTCCAAAGAAGCCAAGATTTGAAGTTTTTTGTAACAACTGCAAGAGATATGGTCACAAATATGGAGAATGTGGGTCTCAAAAGAAAAATGATAAATGGGTCCCTAACTGATAAAATAATGATATCAACTGACAAGGACCTACTCTACCATGGGATTATAATACAAGAATCACTTGTACTGCATGTCGAATATTTGGTCATATTTCTGCAAAATGCTTTAGGATGCTTGGTATGAATAATGGGAAATCATGGAGAAATAATGGAATGGCTTGTTTCCACTATCACAAAGTCAGTCAACTAGCCAATCACTGCAGGTATTGAAATAAGGATTCAACTGAGGACCAATCGAGTGAAAAGACTCAATTTGACATTCATAAAATTAGAGAGAAGATGAATAAGACTTGTAGAAGGAAGACTCAAGATGATGGAACAGAACTTGGTACTAGTGATGGCACCACATCCTCTAGATCGGGTGCACCTATATTCACTTAATCAATCAAAGGTATGCATAGGAGTTGATAACGTTAAGTTTATCTTAAATCAAATCCTAGATTTAGTGCAAAGATCCATATCAACATACAAAGATACATTTGGATATAAGTTGTGAAGTTAACATTTATATGTTGATCCATAAAGTGTATGTGTTATTTTACTCCATTTGGTGAAGGAAAGTGTTGTTCGGTTAATAGTAAAATAAAGTTAGGTAAGAATAATTAAATGTAAATTTTATAGCCGTTGGAAGTCCTAACCAAGGAAAAACTATAAATAGAGGGCATGCTATTTTATTTTTACCTTACACTTTCATGAGTATTTTGAAGCATTGACAGAGATAGGATCATAGAGCAATTTAGAGGAATCAATTGAGCATCCTAAGAATCTGCAAAGATCATCCAAGTTATTTCAAGAATTCATTGAGACGAGTTCATAAATTCTATTACTATTAAACTGGAACCCTAGTATTTTTTGAAACTATTTCAAGATCAAGATGGCACCCAAGATACAAAAACCAATTATAGTTGAGAAGATTGACCCTGTAAATTTGAAGTATAAGCTTCCTCCCACCGTTGCTGGAGAAATTGACAAAGTTGGAGCCTTATCATCAATCCATCTAAGGGTTATATTGATTGAATAGATTCGTGCCTTCATCCACTAAAAATCAAAGACATATGTCAAGGAGAGATTGACACATCTTACAAGAACTTGTGTGTGAATGGGAATTTGAAGAGCGACCACACACATTTGCAGACTAAAGGTTTGGTCCATGTTATGCATGTATCGATGATTTTAATGTATGAATTGGTGAGGATTGTATTGAGCCAAGTGCGTGATCATTTAATGTGGCTCAATGGACTAGTGAAAATCACAAAATATGTCTTGCACATAGTAACATGATTTTCAGTCGATGATAGACTGAGGGCTTATAAGAAAACCGATAAGAACAAGTTATGTGATCATACCAAAGCTAAATGGGATGGTAGAGAACTAAATTTATCTATAGTAGAAGACCCTAAATTGAAGTTTTCATCCAACATCATATCCTACCATATATTCCAATCATCTCAGGTCGACAGTGTACCCTATGGAGCAGTTGACATAGCATGTAAGATTGTCAAAAAGGATATGAAGATAGATCTCTATGAAATACTATTGAAATAGTTGGATGACAACATGAACACCACAAGGAAATAAAAGAAAAATAAATTGAAGTTCGGACCACTATTGGTATGTATTTTTTTTTACTTCCAAAATTCCCTTCCTAAAGTCAATGAAGTAACTTGAAAAGTAGATAAACCGATTGTTTATTAGATTAGTGAATTTATTAGAGGCGTGGGTGATAATTTTGATTTCATCATGAATGATTAATTTAGTAAATTTCAAACTAGAATGCACAAAATATTCAGGATTTCATCTTAGTTAGTGGAAGAGTACAAAGATGAATTATGTTTTGAGGTTGATACATATATATGCATCATAAGGGTTGTGGAACCTAGAATCGAGTGGTTACCACCTATGGGTTATGAGATGAATATAGATGCTGCCATAATTAAAATAAAATGATTATTGGAGAAACTAGTTAATAGAAGTTCAGCTCGATATGGAACATATGAGGAGGTAGAGGAGAAAATAAGGGTAGGTATATTAATATGTAAGGCAATCGAGAAGACTACAAAAATGATAAACACACTATATGAGAGTCTAGGAATTGCTTCCACTAAAGATGAAGAATTTTTTGAGCCTTCAAAGATCAAGGGGAAGAATATTAGAGTAAAGAAGGAAACCCCTATCCCAATTAGTACTAGACCAACAACAAGGTCTACCTCCACACCGAGAGCAACGAAGAAAGAAGTAGAACCAATAAAAAAAAGAGACTTATGTTAGATAAAACAAGGATATTAGAAGGCCTAGAAGGAATTTGAATTTAAAAAAAGAGAATGATACTAAGTTAGATGATCTATCATACTTTAAGGTTGTACTAAGTAAAAAGGTAAAACATCTTGGTGAATTTCTCAAGACACTAGAAAAGTATGTTGGACATATAGTTTTGAAATAGTTAAAATATGACACAATGAATAATGAGGAGAAGAAAAAGATTACAAAGGCAGTCATTACTACATTGCATAAGTTCATAATGACACCTGTTGAAGTGGTACAAAATCTTGAAGGAGAATTGTATCAAAAAATAGATTCCGGAGGAAAGTATGCTCTTTCTGCCAAAAAAGAAATGATAGAAAGGTCCCCTGCAATCACTATCCTTGACCTAACAAAGAGAGGAATCAAAGATACCCTCAAAGAATATTCAAAAATATTTCTAGTAAACTGCAGGGTATTGAGCATCATGGTTGGTAAATTGGAAGAATTCCAAGAAGACACTGATGATCTTTGGAGAAAGATCTTCTCTATGGATCAAAAAACTATTGTAGGAGTCAAGGAGAAAGAGGAAAAATATAAACTTGTAGAATTAATAACAAATCAAGATGAAGTTATCATTGAATATATGACTAAGAAAGATCCAGATGATACAGTCAAAGTTGATGAAGATTTCATGGCAACTGATCCCACAAAGACAAAATTTATGGATATAAATGACTATTCCAAGGAAAGATTGATGGTAGAAGATCCTATAATTGTATAGGTATTAAATTTTCCTGATATAGAGGTTATACGAGATGCACCTACTAAATTTGATAACCCTACCAAGCCAACATAGGATACTAAAACTAAGGAGATGGAGAAAGTAACGGAGACCGAATCTACACAAGGATAGAATGAAGATTCGGTTACTCCTACCGATATTACAGGACAACAGTATTGGCAAGTGATTTTTTGGGGCACTAGGGATCACTTGAGGGTTTTCATTTATGGAAAAACTTATGCTAGAGTGATCACATAATGAAAGATTCAGTACTAGAGTCACAACCATAAAAATGACTAAGTCCAGATTCAGGGTAACAGGGTACAGTGTTACACTTTTGGTCAGCGATGAAGATTTATAAGGTATTATGGCTTGCAAAGTTAACAAAAGGTATTTTATTATGTGTATATGCTTTAGTTAAGAGCGCATAAATTTTGGTGATTAGATAAGTAAGATACAGTATTCAAAAGGTATGCAAAGATAGAAAAATCAGTATAACAGGGAATATGAGCAGTTGCGGTGATTGTGGTAAGGTTACTTGGTATGGTAACCTACTATGTCAGGTGAATAGATTATTTCCAAATCTTTGGTGATATATGATCATTGAATTTATACTTAGCCTTTACATAGTTAATTACCATATTTTGTATGGTATTTGTGAAGCTGACTGGATAAGAGTTTTTGTATAAGTATAGAGTGATTTTCTAAAAGCGATGTGTATTGTTATTATAAGCATGAATCAAGGCTGCAAATCTTAGAGCATAGATCAAATGCAAGATTAGTAAGAAGCAGAGCTATAACTAGAACTACCCAAGCAAGATAAGTACTTTTATTTTTCACATTTTGGAGAACTCTTTGTAACAAGTTTTGATTGTAATAGCAGTTTTCTCACCACCTTTAACTAGGTGTTCTATATACCCCTAATAGGGTTTGCTAATCTTTTAACAAGGAAATATACAATGTAATCATCAGCTCCTAATAGGGCTAGATCTTCTAACAGGGATGTACAATATTTGAGTACATAGTTGTGGGTATCATCCCCACTGGGGTTTTTCCCTTAATAGGGTTTCCTTGAGAACAAATTATGGTGTCATGAGTTATGTGGTGTGCTTATATGTTCTTTTCATTTCAACATTATTTTTATTTATCTATAATTGTTTGAATTTTAAATTAAAGTTCAGTAATACTGATTCACCCCCCCTCTCAGTATTACCTAATACTAACAATTGGTATCAAAGCCATTGGCCCTTAAAGAGAAATCCCAATAGCTTAAGGGAGATTAGAATGGATTTAGAAACTTTGTAAGAGAACTTTGAAGAATCACTTGAAGATCTAGACAAAGAGAAGGCTAAGAATGGCATGATGAAATTCAAATTGAGAAGAGTTGAAGGTTTCATCAAGAAACTAAAGGAACAAGATCTTATGGATAAGATCCAAGAAGAATTAGAAAATGATACATCAAATCAAGTGAAGAGGCTGGAGAAAGAAAAAGAGGATGTCAATCTTTTGATGATAAAAGAAATTCAACATGAAAAAGATGCTAAGAACAAAATTGAAGAAACACTGAAAGTAGAAAATGAGTAGATAGGACTAATGAAGACTAAACTTGACCACTACAAAGATAAATATTAGAAATTGGAGAAGTACAGTCAGATCATTAAAGGTGAACTCACTCAAGCTAGATTACACATTGAAAAGTTGCACATGAGTAGTGACACAATTGATGAGCAAAGAGCAAGATAGAAACCTAAAGGAGACATGATTGGAGTTGGATTCAATGAAGCAAAAATTTCTAAAACTAATGAAGAAGAAAGTGGAGAAAAGAATGAAGAAAGACCTATACATGAAGAAAAATCTACTCATGAAGGACCTAAAGAATAGATCAGACCTTTCAGAGGTAGATGTTGTGGATGCAACAAAGTTGGACACATGAAAAGAGATTGTAGAAGTAAAAGTACCTCTAAACCCTTTACCAGCTACTACTTTAAGTGTTATGAGAATGGACACAAGAAAGTAGATTACAGAAAACTAGATCAGTCTAGGTACAAGCAAGATTATGTCAGAGAAGAAACAACAACCAAAATCGCATGTAAAAAATGTAATAACTTTGGGCATACAAAAAGGTACTATAAATTGCAGACTAATCAAGATAGAAGGAGACCTCCTACTTGTTACAAATGTAACAACCTAGGCTAGATAGCGAAGTTTTGTAGATATAATGGAGAGGAAAAAAGAAGAGGACCAAGAAGATCTAGTGAACCAAGAGGACCACCTCCTATGGTTATAAGAAAGAATGTTGGTGAGAGTGGTAAGAGTCTTAGTCAGTACATGAATGAGTTTGAGGATCACTTCAAGAAATCAGAGAGCAAGGAGGATGACAAGATATGGAAGGTGAAATTTTTAAACAAGGCATCAGTTCAAGGAGAGATAGTTGATGATAGTGTGTCTTTGCATGATGAGTTCTTTGATGCATCAACCTAGAAGGTCGCATGGCCTTAAGGGGAATATTGGATGTAGATAACATAATATATCCAGTCCCTATATATGTGGTTTAAGCTCATGCGAGCCTAGGTATGGTTTATGCAAACACTTTGGAGTATGTGTATGAGAGCACAATACTTGGAGATTCTTTTTGTGTGTTCATGATTTTTGTGTTGATAGAATAGCATGCGAGGTTGATCTACTTGTGTTTAATGCATATACTCAGCTTGTGATAGATAAAAGGACTTAAAAGACTTCATTTCTACATTATTTGTTGATCAGTGATTAAGGCGAGTAGAGTTGAGAAGATTATCAATCATCTAGGAGAGTGATTGTGTGATCGTGTGAAGCAAGTTTTAGATTCAAGCATGTTTAAGGTATTTAGACCTAATCTCATAAAGAAGTTATGGATGCACTAGTGGTTTATGATGTTGTGGATAGACCTAGGTATAAATTTAAGAGACATCCTTTCAAATCTTGCGAGGATGATCCAGAGGGAGCTTTTTCACAAACCCCCATAGGTGTATTACATGTAGAAGATATTAGGGTATACATACACTACAAGTATGAGATCATTTGGGATGTAAATATCTATAGTGAGCTCGATAACATGATAGAAGAAGATGGATCCATGGTTGAAGATTTCAAACACGTATAGGATAAATCCATCATCAAGCTAACCCTACTTATAGAATTCACAGAAATTAAATGGTTTAAGATCATTCTTAGTAGAGTTCATGATTAGTTTATCTAGATTGGAGAACAACCAATAAATATTTGTGCACAGATGATCCATGAAATTACAAGACTTGACAATGAAGGAACGTATGAGAAAATAATTTAAGGAAACTAGAAGAAACCCTAACCCATTCCAAGTGGGATAAGAGGGAGATGATGTTTAATGACATCTTTCAGCAAGATGTTAGGTTGGTAGAAATGTTGTTGGGTTATAAGTTGTTTCACAATAGCTAACCAAACTCTATATCAGTTGGTGTTGTCATGATGGCCTACAAGATGGTCAAGGAAAATAAGAAGTATAACCTCCGCAAATTAATTGCACAATAGTTCCTTGATAATGTAAAAGTGATAAAGAAAGATAGGACTAAATAATTTAGGTTTGGATCCTTACTAGTTCACATGCATATTCATATTATTCATAAGTTCCTTGGAATGCATCCTAGGTAGGGAAGGATAATGTACTCACTAGAATTCAGATTACAGAGTACTACCAAAGACAATATAATAATTGCATTGATGGTGAAGTATTTTCCATGAAAAAGATACTACAGAGGCAAATGAAAGAAAGATATAGGATACCAGAAAACATAGTTGAAAAGTATGAGGACACCATCTATTCATGGTTGAAACTAATTTTGTTTTCTTTGAGGCAGTAGAAATAAGAATGAAATGGTGTTATCCTATCAGATATGAAGTAAGTGATGAGATTATAACCATGTAGGTAGAGCATTTACTGGTAGAAGAAATACAACCAACCCAAGAAAGATGGGGAACATATAGGGAGAAGTATGAAAAAAGGTAGAGAAGAGAAAGAGAAGGTAACAAGGAAAAGGAAAGTTAGCAAAATTGTTGAGGATATCACTACGAAGGTAGGAATCACTAAAAGGTAGTTGATAGACATGAGAAATAAGATGGGAGCATCTTCAAGCATGGCCATTGACACTTCATTTCCTTTAGAAGCATAAAAGACAGTAACTCCTACTGTTGATATTGTATACTTATCAGTTTCACAAGAGGAGGCAATATAAGAAGTTGGGCCTATGATCATTTCTAGAAGGACTACAAGGTATAACAAGCTAGAAAGTCCTAAGGAGAAAGAAGTAGAAGTGAAAGGAAAGAAGAAAGAGGAAAATATTCCTGAGAAAGAAGAGGAAAAATTAGCACCAAAATATTCACGAACCATGTGGAAACCTAATCTTAAGTCACTACAGAAAAGAGTGATTAAAGATGGAAACCTGATAATAGTGGATAGGCACTATGAGAGATATGACTTTGAGAGTTAGTCACTCATTGAAGATACTATCACTTAGTATCTCTTAGTTTTCAAGAAAAATTTGTTAGAGATTGAAGGGAGTATCCCTAAAGAACTATATAACAAATTGGAAATTAGGAAGTAGTTGACATAGTTAGAAGATGAAAACATAAGAAACAAAGCTATTGAGGACATGTTACCTATTGTATCAATACAAGAAAGGGAGAGGATAATAAATGAATTAAAATCTCTATTGAGAACAAACTCCAGACTGGTAAAAATTATGGCAAGGAAATATGATCAAGTAATTTAAGACACTCAAAATGCATTAGATACAATCCTAATGAGTGATATGCCAAAGAAAACATCACCTCCTAAGGTCACTAAACCTATGTCTTTTGGATTGGGAGAGAGTTCCAATATAGCAGATAAAAGTGAAGAAGCTAGCATGCAACCAAATTTCTTTGTCTTTGGTGTGTTTGTGACTCTTGATACTTCACATGATATAAATGATCCATTTTTGGATAATTTGGATAGTGAGATGGAAGTTGAAGTCCAAGTACAAGAAGAGGAAGAGAAAACATAGGAGAAACAAGAAGATAAATCATAGGGAAGGAAGGAAGAAGAGACTAAAACAAAGAAAATAGATGAGATTAGAATAGAGCAAAACTCAAAACCTGACACCTCTTCTACCTTATTGTTGGTAAGCATGGCCAAATTGGTAAGTGCTCATGTAGACAACATGGATGAGGATTAGCTTATGAGGCTATCCTTCATGGCCTTTTCCAAGGCTAAAGAAAGCTCAGTACAAAAAGGTGACAAAAGAGTAAAGGTAATTGCTAGGGTTGTTGAAACAGTAAACAAACTACTTCCCACACCTATTATCTTTCAAGAAAAGGATGAAGCTGAAAATATAGGTATGGTACTAGATAGTTTTGATAGTCATTTTGACTCATTACTAAAATCTGCAAAAGATAAGGCATAAAAGATATTTCTAGAGAAGAAGTTGAGAGAAGTATGTTAGTCCATTTCATGAGACTTAGACATTCTCAAGGCTACTACGCTTAAGGTTAAGAGTTGTGTATCACAAGGAAGGAAGATTTACAGCTAATGCGTAAGTCCTTGCAGGCATGTAAAGAACATTGAGGATATTTTAGCCAAGGATAGGATTACTCTTAATAGCCTGATGGACAATTGTGAATCATCTTCACTAACTGTGGCTAAATTGAACAAAAAAACATCCATACTTTTGGACAAGATAAGTGTACTAGAAATGGAGAAATGGGGAGTTATAGAAAGATTTGGCTTATTAAGAAGCCTACTGACCCCTAGGCTTACAATTCTTGAGTCACATCTTTAAGAGATGGAAAAGGTAGAAGGCTCAATGAATGTACCAACAAAGATTAAGGCAGTGGAGACAACATTATTTTCACTAAATGGATTAATCCATGTCAGTGAGCTATTGTTAAAATCATGGGCTAAGGAAATAAAGGCCCTGGAAAACTCTTTCTAAGATGTCTTAAATCTGGTAAGTAAGCACTAAATCCTTTTTGTGCTTAAGTTTTGAGATTTTGAATGTACATTTTCCATCGATGTCAAAGAGAGAGGAAGAGAAAGAAAAATGAAAAAAAAGTAGCATGTAGAGAAAAGTAAAAGAAAAGGAGACAAGGAAAATAACAAGAAGAATAAAAAGATGTATATAATAAAAAGTAGAAAAGAGAAAAAGAAAACAAGATAGTTGTATTGTGACACTTAGTCATTTTTCTAAGATTTGTCATCAATGCCAAAGGGAGAGATTGTTGGCAAGTGATGTTTTGGTGCACTAGGGATCACTTGAGGGTTGTCATTTATGGAAACACTTATACTGGAGTGATTGCATAATGAAAGGTTCAACTGCTGGAGTCACAAGCATAAAAATGACTAAGTCTAAATTCAGGGTAACAGGGTACAGTGTTATAGTATTGGTCAGCGATGAAGATTTATAAGGTATTATTGCTTGCGAAGTTAACATAAGGTATTTTAGTATGTGTATATGCTTCAGTTAAGATACAGTGTTCGGAAGGTATTCAAAAATAGTAAAATCAATATAGCAAGGCATATGAGCAGTTGTGGTGATTGCGGTAAGGTTACTTTGTATGGTAATGTATTAAGTCACATGAATGGAGTATATTTCTGACTCTTTGGTGATATATGATTACCAACTTCATACTTACCCTTTACAAAATTAATTACTATGTTTTATATGGTATTTGTGAAGCCGACTGGATATAAGTTTTTGTATAAGTATAGAGTGCTTTTCTAAAAGTGATGTGTATTGTTATTATAAGCATGAAGAAAGGTTATGAATCTGAGAGAAAAGATTAGATGCGAGATCAGTAAGAGGTAGAGTTATAACTGGAAATACCCAAGCAAGATAAGTGCTTGTATTATTCACATTTTGGAGAACTCTTTGTAATAATTTTTGATTGTAAGAGCAGTTTTCTCACCACCTTTAACCTGGTGTTATGTATACTCGTAACAAGGTTTTGTAATCCTTTAATAAGGAAATGTACTATGTAATCATCATCTCCTAACAGGGATACAATATTTTAGTACATAGTTGTGGGTATCATCCCCACCGGGGTTTTTCCCTTAACATGGTTTCCTCAAGAACAAATCATGGCGTCATGAGTTATGTGTTGTGCTTATATGTTCTTTTCATTTCAACATTTTTTTTCTTTATCTATAATTGGTTGAATTTTAAATTAAATTTTATTAATAATGATTCACCCCCCCTCTCAGTATTACCTAATCCTAACAAACAGTGGAAACAATAAAAAGAGAAAGAAAAGGTAGAAGAGAAGAAAGAAGAAAAATAGGAGAAGGAACAAAAGAAACAAGAAGAGAAAAAGAAGATAAAACTAAGGATACATCTACACAATCAGATGCAAAGAAGGAATCTACCTCTAAGGGACAATCAAAGAAGAGAAAGTCTGAGAAAGAGGATGACATAATTCAGCCTATTGTTATTCCAAAGGTTGATTACTTAACCGTGAGTCCTAAGGAACTCTCTGAGTTTGGAGATTTAGTGAAGTGGAAAGCTTCTCAAGATAAGTTGATAGCCAAGAAGTAGAAAATGGATATTTTGGAGTAGGTAAAAAGTATTTATAATTAGATTGTACCTGAGGCCACAATAAATGAAAAATGAGATATTTACAGTTAGTTGAGAGAACTAGTTAGTTAGATCAACTAGCCTGACATAGATACAACTGAGTATATGCTAAAATTTCATAAGAAGGAGATGGAGACAAAGGTGATTGAAGAAATTCTTCAAACTTCTACATTAGACAAGGTAACTCTTTCTGAGTTAAAAAATGAACTAGAAAATGAGCTGTAAAAAATTGTCTCATTATTTCAACAGATTTGTATGATTTCCAATTTCATAAAGGAGATAAGAGAAAAAGATAATAATGTGGAAAAAGAGCTCACCAAGCAATTATCTAAAATTTCCACTGAGCCTAAGTCTATAAAAGAATACTATGAGAAGCTAAAGCTATTGATGGTAGTGCAATATGAGTTAATAAAGGAGGATAATTAGATTAGAATCAATCTACTTGAGCTCCAAATAATTTTGATACCACACATAGAATATCTACAGAGACAGATTCACAAGGAAAAATATTTGGTTAGCACACCGGATGTCAGTGCCATGGATAGTATGATAAGTCTTACAGGAAATTTGAGTGATAAAATCATAGTGCTATAGACACTTAAGGATGCACATGATAAGTAAAAAACCATTTTTGACAAGATCCCCACACCGGATAAGAAGTAAGTTAATGTGTTGGAATTTTTAGTTAAAAAGGGGGGAATATTATGTACATATGTCAAAAGGATATATATATGTGTGTGTGTGTGTGTGTGTGTGTATACATACATATATATATATATATATATATATATATATATATATATATATATATATATATATATATATATATATATATATATGTATATATATATATGTATATATATATATGTATATATATGTATATATATGTATATATATATATGTATATATATGTATATATATATATATATATATGTATATATATATATATATGTATATATATGTATGTATATATATATATATATATATATATATATATATATATATATATGTATATATATATATATGTATATATATACATATATATGTATATATATATATATGTATGTATGTATGTATGTATGTATGTATGTATGTATATATATATATATATATATATTGTTTGGATAAGTGTAGAAATGGAAAATATGTATACAGTATGGATATGTAAGAGAAATTACTTCAGGGGCCCGAGTAATACGTTTACCATGGAAGAAGAATGGATAAAGAAAAATTTTGAATTTTGTAAATGACTTTGAGGTTTTTAACAAACATACCAAACTAATGCCAAAGGGGAAGATTGATACTCCTAAGATTTATTTTGTTCTCATTAGTTATGAGGAAGTCATATTTATTGTCAAAGTCATTCGGTAATAAAAGAAAGACAAGTCGGTAAAGCATAGAAAGATATTTGGTAAAAGGAAAAGAAAGTATAGGCACCAAGAAAGATAGAACTGAGCACCAAGAACCAAGTTGTACCAAGCTACAACATCAACTGAAATAAGAAGAGAATATAGTTACCAAGTTAAGAAAAATATTTTACAAAGCATAGCAGGCCGACACCAAAAGAATCTTTAAGTACATTGAATCTGAACACCAAACAGAAAATGGTTTACTAATCTTGAGGAGATCATATAACATAATATTAGAGATTAGAACATGATGATTACACATTATTACAAGGTGAGATCTACCAATAATAATAAAGGATGAAATATACATTGGAGAAGTAACCAATGCTATCACCGCTTGAAGAGATGATTCTAGAACACCTAACATCGCTTCTAGAATTGTATAAATGGATCAGAGAAGTATAGAATCAGTTTGGCATGTATGAATGCAAGAGGAGATTGCATTTATGAAGCTAATTAATAGGAAGGTAATGAGAAGTGAAGTCACCAAGTACAAAGAAGTGAAGAACAATTAGATATTTTGATTTATAAATGAATCTACCGAGTACTAAATTGATAGTGTGAAAGTAACACAGTACGAGGAAATCAGTTAATGAGAATAAAGAGTCTAATAGGGATATGTTTGATGAAAGATTGGCAAACACATTTAGTGTTAGTGATTAAATATTAATCAAAGTTATAAAGTCTCTTAACCAAGCAAATCCTTATAGAACTTATTTGTAAATCCTTTAACCAGGTGCAGTTCTTAGATTAGAATTGTAAAATCCTTTTACAAGGTAGACTTAGCAGTCTGAAGACTCTTAGCTAGGTTAATACTCTTAATAGGGTAATCTATCATAAATAGATAAATATTATAGCTCAATCTAAGAAAACTTTATCCTCTAACAAGGATTTCTATGATACCAAATATTTGTGTTATGTGTTATCTCTTATATCTTTTATATATTTCATATGAGGCATGTAAATGTTAAGGAATCAGTAAATGGTTAGAAAGGAAAGTTTAACTTGTTTAAAAGTGTTTTACAGTACTAATTCACCCCTCCTCTCTCAGTACTCAGCTTTTCATACTTAGTCCAAGAGTAAAAAAGTGGCCACCTAAAAAAACCAAAACTTTTCATACGGGGTATTCAAAATTTGAATAAACTAGGCTTGGCCAAGTCGAACCTTTTCCAAGCCACAAAAAATATTTAAAAAAATTTAAGTTTTTCAAAACTCAATTGCATCTTGACTATAATAAACTTTTTTTAAAAAACCCATGTTTGATTGTTTTTTTTTTATGCAAGAGCATCCTGGTTGTAAGAGCAATCTTGCATCACCCAAAAATATTTCTGTTTTTGTGTTCAATAAGGGCTATTTTGTGCAGAGCTGCTATTTATGGAAAGTTACTATTTTTGGTAATTTTCGTATGTGCTCAGAATGATCTGATTTCTTTCTTGGAGGTTCATTTTGGTCATATAAGTCTGCCAGTAAAGTTTCATTGCCAGATCAAGTGTATATTGGAAGATATTGAAGATTTTCGGTATTGGCAGCAGGGGACAAAAACTTTGAACTCAGTTTTGAAGGCTTTAGAGGCCCCGGATGAGGTCAAAAATTTGGGTGACGGGCGCTTGCGTGGGTCAAGCCTGTAGAGCGCTTCGTGGCGTTTTCGAAATGGGGTTACAATAGTCAATCGGGTCAACTGGTGATGACTTATGCTCTTCGGAAGTTGGGTCACCTGAAATGGCGGAAAATGATTTTTCTTCAAAATTTCTGTTCGGGTTTCAAAATTTATTTTGAGCCGACTATGATGTAATGAAATGTAAAATAAAAATAATTCTAAGTTTGGTCGGCCTTATTGGCTAAAATTTTGGAACCTTCCCAGGCGGTGGAAAATTGCCTATATAAGGAAGGCTGTATTATTGTCTTAGGCAGTTCAGAATAGTTCTGGGTAGTAGATCTAGGTAATAGTTCGAGGCTTTGTCCTACAGAATATTGTAAGGGAATGCCCATGTGGCTTTGCATATTGTAATTCTGAAAGTTTTTAATTCCACATTTGTGGAGATAATAAGAAGCCAATTTTCTGTTCTTGCATATTGTTGTTGTTTCTCTATTTCTGTTATGTGTTTGAGGTATTAAGGGGAGCACCCTTCATCAGGTGGTATCAGAGCAGGAGTTCTTGAGTGTGTAAATAGATCACCGACTATGAGGCAATTTGCACCAGGACCGTGGCTAGGGTTTCAGCGCGCACCGCGAAAATGCCTCCACGAAGGGAACGTGGCGGAAGAGCTGGTGTTGTAACACCTGAGGTTAGAGAGCTGCAGAGACAAGTGCGAGCATTGCAAGAAGAGATTCGCAGAGGAATGAATCTTAATGTTAGAGACGAAAGCGAGGATGAAGCCGAAGAAGAATATCAAGAAGGAGAAGTTGAAATTGTGAACCAGGAGGAAGAAAGACTTTTTCGGGCCATTTCCAAGATTGGGAAAAGACCTAAGATTGAGGTTCCTACATTTTCTGGAAATCTTAACCCAGAGGAATTGATTGACTGGATCAATGAATGTGAGGAATATTTTGAGTACGAAGATGTTGACGATCCTGATAGGGTCAAATTTGCGAAGGCCAGACTGAAAGGTCATGCGAAGATCTGGTGGCAAGAAATTCAATTGGAGCGAAATAGAAGAGGGAAAGATAAAATCATGAGATGGGATCGGATGGTGGATAAATTAAAGCGACAGTTCATTCCTGTTGATTATGAGCTTGACCTACTAAAGAAAATGCAAAGTTTGAAGCAAGCAGGAAGATCTATTCAGGAGTATACATAGGAGTTCTATCGACTTCTCATCAGAACAGGCCATGCAGAAGCTGATAAGGAGAAAGTTGCCCGATACGTTAATGGGTTAAGGCCAAGCATTCAGGAGGAGCTAAATCTGGTTCGAATGAACAGTATTGAAGAGGCATACCAGTTTGCCCTAAAAGTAGAGGAAAAGCTGAACAAGAAGTTTGAGAGCAGACAAAACGGAAGAGGTCGCGGTGGACGATCTGGTGGACGGTCATATGGTGGCCAAAATGAAGATCTGAAAAAGAAGGATGAGGCCAGTAGCAGTCAAAATCAGCGAGGAAATAATTTCAATCGCTTCTAGGATCAGAATAATAGAGATCAGAGAGGAAGAGGAAGAGGACAAGGATCTGGAAGAGGTGGCTTCCGTGGAACATGTTTTCACTGTGGAGAAGAAGGTCATAGGGCATTTGAATGTCCTCAGCGCCAAGGCAAAACAAACAGGAGAAATGAAGGCCAGGCCAGAGTTGCACATGTAGATGAAGATGCCAGATCATCAAATTCTGAAGATGCTGAAAGAGGAGAAACGTTGATTAACAGAAGAGTCCTGTTGAGTGGTGAGAATGAACCTGAGCAAAGGAGGAGCCTGTTTCGTACCAGGTGCAAGTGTGAAGGTAAATGTTGTGATGTGATCATTGATAGTGGAAGCACTGACAATTTGGTGTCAGAAGAGATGGTGACAAAGTTGAAGCTCAAGAGACAGAAACACCCACATCCATATCGGATTGCCTGGGTACAGGATGACCACAAGGTCATGGTCAATGAACAATGCCTGGTGAAGTTCAAGATTGGCAGATACCAAGATGAGGTATTGTGTGATATCATATCTAAGGATGCATGTCATATGTTGTTGGGTAGACCATGGCAGTTTGACAGATGTGCTGTACATGATGGCCGTGCGAATACCTATTCCCTGACAAAGGATGGAGTGCGACATAAGCTAAAACCATTGAAGTAGACTGAAGAAAAGGTATGTGGTAATGCAAGGATAACTTTTGTTGATGGAAGAAATTTCCTAGATGGTATGAGGCATGAGCATGTATGTTTTGCTTTAATTCCAAAAGTTGATAAAGAGGAAGTAGAAGATGTTCCTGTAGAAGTTGCAGATTTGTTGAATGAGTTTCAGGATATTGTATCCGATAACGTGCCTGATGGATTACCACCAGTCAGAAAGATTAGTCATCAGATGGACTTGATCCCAGGAGCGAGTTTGCCGAATAAGGAAGCACACAGAATGACACCTGCAGAAAGTGAGGAGTTGAACAGACAAGTACATGAGTTGTTACAGAAAGGATTGATCCGTGAGAGTCTGAGTCCCTGTGCTGTACCAGCGGTATTAGCACCAAAGAAGAATGGAGAATGGAGGATGTGTACAGATTCTAGGGCAATAAACAAGATCACAAACAAGTACAGGTTTCCATTGCCACGAATGGATGATATTATGGACTGTTTGAGTGGAGCTGTGTATTTCTCAAAGATAGATCTGAAGAGTGGATATCATCAGATTCAGATCAGAGAAGGAGATGAATGGAAGACTGCCTTCAAGACAAAGGAAGGACTGTATGAGTGGTTAGTCATGCCTTTTGGGCTAACCAATGCACCGAGCACTTTCATGCGGCTCATGAACGAGGTTCTGAAAGAATTTTTGGGTAAGTTTGTCATTGTTTATCTAGATGATATTTTGATCTTTAGTAAGACATTGGATGAGCATATGATGCATATTCGTATGGTATTTGAGAAGTTGAGAGAAGAGAAATTGTTGATTAATTTGAAGAAGTGCATTTTTGTGAAGAAAGAGTTAGTGTATTTGGGATTTGTAGTTTCAGCAGAAGGTCTAAAAATAGACCCAGAGAAGGTACATGCTATCCTTGAATGGCCTACTCCAAGGAGTGCTACTGAGGTAAGATATTTTCATGGTTTGGCTAGCTTTTACAGAAAGTTTATCAAAAATTTTAGCAGTATTTGTGGACCCTTGACTGAAACAATGAGAGGGGATAGAAAAGAATTTAAGTGGACTAATGGGGCAGAAAAGAGTTTTCAATTGTTGAAACAAAAAGTTACAGAACAACCTGTTTTAGCACTTCCAGATTTTAATAAGGTGTTTCAAGTAGATTGTGATGCTAGTGGTACTGCAATAGGAGCTGTTATGAGCCAAGAAGGTAAACCTATTGCTTATTTCAGTGAGAAGTTAAATGATGCCAAGAGGAAGTATTCTGTTTATGATCAAGAATTTTATGCTATAGTTCAGGCATTAAAGAAGTGGAGACATTATCTACTTCCTAAGGAGTTTGTTTTGTATACTGATCATCAAGCTTTGCAATATTTGAATAGTCAAGGAAAATTGAATCAAAGGCATTTGAAATGGGTTGAGTTTTTGCAGAGTTATACATTTGTTTTGAAACACAGAAGTGGAAAGTCTAATAGGGTTGCAGATGCTCTTAGCAGAAGGCAACTATTGCTGACAGAAATGCAGATTGAAGTGGTTGGGTTCAAGGAGCTCAAGAATTTGTATCCAGAGGATCCTAATTTTGGTGAAGCTTGGAAAGCTTGTAAAGCACCTGTTACTCTAGACAGGACGAAATGGTTGGATTTCATCATCCAGGATGATATGCTATTCAGAGGGAGTCAGTTGTGCATTCCATGAAGTTCTATGAGGGAGAATCTCATCAAGGAGAAGCATAGTGGAGGATTGGCTAGACACTTTGGTCGTGATAAAACCCTTGCTTTGGTTGGTGAGAATTATTATTGGCCACAATTGCAGCAAGATGTGAAGAAGTTTGTACAGAGTTGCAGAGTATGTCAGATGGCGAAAGGAGTGAAGCAGAATACAGGGTTGTATCAGCCATTACCTGTACCAGAGAAGCCTTGGGAGGCTATTAGCATGGACTTTGTTCTTGGTTTACCGAGGACTCAGCGGGGACATGATTCAATTTTTGTGGTGGTTGATAGATTTTCAAAGATGGCACATTTTATTCCCTGCAAGAAGACTACTGATGCTGTTCATGTAGCAGAATTGTTTTTCAGAGAGGTAGTGAGACTACATGGTTTGCCAAAGACCATAGTTTCAGATCGGGACACTAAGTTTGTTGGATATTTCTGGCGTACATTGTGGAAGAAGCTGAAGATAGATTTGAAGTTCAGTTCATCACATCATCCACAGACTGATGGACAGACAGAGGTAGTGAATAGAAGTTTGGGAAATTTGCTGAGATGTTTGGTTGGAGATAAGCCAACAGGATGGGATTTGATTTTACCACAGGCGGAATTTGTATACAATAATTCTGTCAATAGGAGCACTGGTAAATCACCATTCCAGATTGTATATGGAAGTAGTCCAAGAAATGCATCTGAATTGAGGAAGATAGATAAAGGAGAAATAAGTAGTGCTGAAGCTGAGGATTTTGCAGAACACTTGAAGAACATCCATGAGGAGGTGAGGAAGCATATTACCAAGATGAACGCACAGTATAAGGCTAAGGCAGATGAGAAAAGGAGGTATAAGGAATTTCAGGTTGGAGATGAAGTCATGGTTCATTTGCGGAAGGAGCGGTTTCCAGTTGGTACATATAACAAGCTGAAAATGAAGAAGTTTGGGCCATGTAAGATACGGAAGAAGCATGATTCAGGAAATGCATATGAGGTAGAATTGCCTAGTGAGCTGAATATTTCACCAGTGTTTAACATTTCAGATTTGACAGAGTATCACGAAGGAAGTGTTGAAGATGAGATCGCAACAGCACAGTGGAGTATTCCAGCAACTAGTTCACACACTAAGGAGATCGAAGATATACTGGACAGTCGTGTTGGCAGAAGCACAAGGAACAGGACATATGAAGAATATCTGGTCAAGTGGAAAGGACGGCCTGTTGAAGATTCATCATGGCTGACAAAGGAGGAGGTTAGCCATCTTGGTTTTCCTCTGCACACCTGAGTCGTGATAGGGTCACTTCTCAAGTTACCCCAGGTGTCTGATGCAGGAGCATCCTGGGTATAAGAGCAATCTTGCATCACCCAAAAATATTTCTATTTTTGTGTTCAATAAGGGCTATTTTGTGCAGAGCTGCTATTTATGGAAAGTTACTATTTTTGGTAATTTTCGTATGTGCTCAGAATGATCTGATTTCTTTCTTGGAGGTTCATTTTGGTCATATAAGTCTACCAGTAAAGTTTCATTGCCAGATCAAGTGTATATTGGAAGATATTGAAGATTTTCGGTATTGGCAGCAGGGGACAGAAACTTTGAACTCAATTTTGAAGGCTTTAGAGGCCCCGGATGAGGTCAAAAATTTGGGTGACGGGCGCTTGCGCCGGTCAAGCCTGTAGAGCGCTTCGTGGCGTTTCTGACATGGGGTTACAATAGTCAATCGGGTCAATTGGTGATGACTTATGGTCTTCGGAAGTTGGGTCACCTGAAATGGCGGAAAATGATTTTTCTTCAAAATTTCTGTTCGGGTTTCAAAATTTATTTTGAGCCGACTATGATGTAATGAAATGTAAAATAAAAATAATTCTAAGTTTGGTCGGCCTTATTGGCTAAAATTCTGGAACCTTCCCAGGTGGTGGAAAATTGCCTATATAAGGAAGGCTGTATTATTGTCTTAGGCAGTTCAGAATAGTTCTGGGTAGTAGATCTGGGTAATAGTTCGAGGCTTTGATCTACAGAATATTGTAAGGGAATGCCCATGTGGCTTTGCATATTGTAATTCTGAAAGTTTGTAATTCCACATTTGTGGAGATAATAAGAAGCCAATTTTCTGTTCTTGCATATTGTTGTTGTTTCTCTATTTCTGTTATGTGTTTGAGGTATTAAGGGGAGCACCCTTCATCATTTTTTCACATCAAAACTAACTTTGAAGGAGAGAGGAGAAAGGGAAAATGCCAAAACCCAAGAGAGTTTTTCTTGTTATTGGATTTTGTTGCCATATTGATTATTTTGCAAGCATGCCACACCATCGAACAGGTAAGGATTTTTTTAATTATTTTTGTTTCAATTTTAATTGAGTAGGGTTTATTCAAGTGATTTAATTTTTTGGCATCACATTTCCCAAGGTATGCATTTAAGGTCGATTCTTCAAGAATTTTCTTTTGGTCAAAATAGTTTTTGAAGATGGTTCAATTTTCAAGGTGAAATCTATATGGAAGTTGATGCGATCAGATAAAAACATTTATGGGTAGTTAGATATATTTTATCTTACCTAACATGATCTAGATCATTTTTATTTTAGATTTAGGGTTTGTTTTAAGTCGGTGCAAGAAAATCTATATATTGAAAAGTTGGAAAAGGAGTTAGTTGTTGATTGAGAATTACAGAAGGGTGTGGTGACAAAGAAAGTGAATAAATCAAGTGCGATCAAGCCAAGAAAGACTATAGTGTATGGAGAGGATTTTTAGAGCTTAATAGGATCTTATTATGTAGATTTAGTGAGATTTCATAGATCATCTTATCTATTACTTTCTAACCATTGTAACAGTGAAATCCATTAACCAAGTAGATCCTAACAAATCATAGTTTTAAATCCTCTAAAAAGGTGGCATTTGTGATCAATGTTTAAATTCCTCTAACAAGGCTTCTTATAATAGGGAAAATATCCCAACAAGTCCAGAGGAAAATCCCTTAACTAGGTAGCACCTAACAGTGCTTTTGTAAACCTTTAACCGGATAAGCTCCTCATAGGGCGTATTCCAAAAGAGTACAGATTTAGTGATGAAGGGTGCTCCCCTTAATATCACAAACACAAACATAAATAGAGAAACAATAATAATTTGCAAGAACAAGAAATGGGTTTCTTATTATCTCCACAAGTGTGGAATTACAAACTTTTAGAATTACAATATGCAAAGCCACATGGGCATTCCCTTACAATATTCTATAGGACTAAGCCTCAACTCAATACCCAAATCTACTACCCAGAACTACCCTAGACAACACTACAGGTCTTCTTTATATAGGCATTTTCCACCGCCCGAGAAGGTTCTAGAAATTTAGCCCTTAGGGCCGACCAAACTTAGAATTATTTTATTTTTCAATTTATTACATCAAAGTCAGCTCAAAGTAACTTTTGAAACCTGAACAAAAACTTTGAAGGAAAATTATTTTCCGCCACTTCAGGTGACCCGACTTTCGGAGACCATAAGTCATCACCAGTTGACCCGATGGACTATTATAACCCCATTTTAGAAAGGCCACGAAGCACTCTACAAGCTTGACTCATGCAAGCACCTGTCACCCAAATTTTTGATCTCATCCAGGGCCTCTAAAGCCTTCAAAATTGAGTTCAAATTTTCTGTACCATGCTGCCAATATCAAAAATCTTCAATATCTTCAAAACTAGACCTGATCTAGCCATGAAACTTTACTAGCAGGCTGATATGACTGAGATGAACCTCCACATGTAAAATTAGAACATTCTAAGATCATATGACCAACTTACTAAAAATAGCAAGTTTCCATAAATAGCAACTCTACACAAGATAGCCCTTATTGAATATAAAAATAGAAATATTTTTGGGTGATGCAAGATTGCTCTTACACGCAGGATGCTCCTGATGGAATATGGATGAAGTGACTGAGAGGGGGGGGTGAATCAGTCAACCATAAAAACACTTCACAATTTAATTCTTTGCAGATCCTTTAAGATATCTTAACAATGTTGTCTGTTTTAGCACTCGGTAAATAGATTGCAGTAACTTTGAAGACGCAGAAAGTATTAGCAAAATTATCCTTAGATATTTATCAGCACATGTATATGATTGAGAAAGCAATTAAGAACACAAGAGACACAAGATTTAACGTGGAAACCCAATATGGGAAAAAACCACCAATGTATCTAGATACTGATTTTCACTTTTCTGAAGTGATGCCCGGTTAGAAGCCAACCCGGTAAAAGGTTACAAAACACACTGTTAGGTGTGACCTTGTTAGAGGATTTAAAAACACCCTGCTAGGAGTGGCCTGGTAAGAGGTCTTGAGAACAATTCAATGGAATTGTCACCTTGTTAGAGGATTTATATTATGGCTGTTAAACCAACTCGGTTAAGAGATTTTGAATTCACTGTTACAATGATAAGAAGGTAACAATGAGAAAGTGACCTGTATAATAATGCAACTGTCTTGCTGATTACAGATCTCTGTTCTGCATAATTCTGATCCTTTCTGATCAAATAAATCTCTGCTGCACCTCAAGGATATCTGAACATCCTTCACAAATTCGCATATACCTTTTCTTCTTTTCTTCTGTAAATCTTCTGCTGCGTTATTATTACTTTTCACATTTGACCTTTTATTTATATGATTTTGGATTAGTCAAATCGACATTATTTAGTATAACAGTCGGCTGAATTAAGTAAACTCTATTTGCAAAAATCCTTCAAGGGCCGACAGTGCTCGGTGACCATATCTTAATATAATTTTTCGGAGACCGAGGGAACTCGGTAAACACCAACAATCCTTTACCTTTGATAACCGACTGAACTCGGTAAACACTAAACTTTCTTCGGCAACCGAGTGAACTCGGTAAACACTAAATTTTCTTCGGCAACCAAGTGAACTCGGTAAACACTAAATTTTCTTCGGCAACCGAGTGAACTCGGTAAACACTAAATTTTCTTCGGCAACCGAGTGAACTCGGTAAATACTACTTTTCTTCGATAGCCGAGTGGACTCGGTAAGCATTAATATTCCTGTCTGGCAGACCGACTAAGCTCGGTAGAAGTAGATTTCTGCAGACTATGACATTGTGTGACATCAAGGACAATACATAATTGAGTAGCAATTTCCTTCAGACAATTGTTTCCAACAATCTCCCTCTTTGGCATTGGTGGCAACACAATATGTCATATCATAAGAAATTTGAAAGAGTTAGCTCGGTTTAGATTCAAATCTCCCTCTGTCAGCAAACTTCCTTCTGACTAATGAAAATTTCTTGAAGTAATGACATAGCAAACACTCCCTCTTTGACAACATATGCCAAAGATAATTCACATATTACCGGTGAAAATTAATGTACCTCAAGTACTGATTCATATGCAATGATTCCTTTAATATACTGCATCAACAGGTTGATTTTCAATCATGTTCAGGTTGATGCATCACTAAAACTGTATTTAGTGAGCCTCGGATAGGGGAATGACCCCTAACTTACCTCTTAGATACACAAATGCATCCTTAGGTAATGGTTTGGTAAAAATGTCTGCAATCTGTTCTTTTGTATGAATATATTCTAATCTGATTTCCTTGTCCTGCACCAATTCTCTGACAAAGTGATATTTAATAGCAATGTGTTTGGTTTTGGAATGCATCACTGGATTCTTAGAAATGTTTATTGCACTGGTATTGTCACAAAATATAACAACTGGTTCTTTGATTTCAACCTTCATACCTTCTAATAGCTGTTTAAACCAAACAATATTTGAACAGTTTACTGCAGCAGCAACATATTCTGCTTCAACTGTGGATTGAGATGTGCAATTCTGCTTTTTACTAGTCTAGGATACCAGTCTTTTTCCAAGAAAAAATGCTCCACCACTTGTACTTTTTCTGTCATCAATGTTTCCTGCCCAATCAGCATCAGTAAACACTTTCAAGTCTAGATTTCCTCCAAATTTATACCACAAACCATATTCTTCAGTTCCTTTTAAGTATCTTAAGGTTCTTTTGATTGCCATCATGTGATTTTCCTTAGGTTTTGCTAAGAATCTAGCTACTATACCGACTGCTAAGGCAATATCAGGTCTTGTATGTACTACATACTGCAATTTTCCAATCATAGATCGGTATAGGGTCTGATCAACTTCTTTTGAATCATCATTTTTGGTAAGTTTTAGTCCAGTACACATGGGTGTACCAACTGGTTTTGAATCTTCCATACCAAACTTCTTAAGTATCTCCTTAATGTATTTGGATTGAGTAATGTATATACCATTCTTGCTTTGCTGAATTTGAAGACCAACAAAGAATTTTATTAAGCCAAACATAGACATTTCAAATTCTCTGTTCATTTGTTCTGAAAATTCTTTGCACTGATCCTCATTCCCTGTAAATATAGTATCATCCACAAATATTTCTACCAATACAATTTTGTCATCCGGTCCTTCTTTAATATACAGATTGCTGTTATCATTAGCTCTTTTGAAATTAATCTGAATCAAATAGTTATGGAGTCTTTCATACCATGCTCTAGGAGCTTGTTTTAAACCATACAATGCTTTGTGTAACTTGTAGACCATGTTCCTTTTGTCTGGATCAACAAAACATTCAGGTTGTTCGATGTAGACTTCTTCATCAAGAATTCCATTGAGAAATGTAGATTTTATATCCATCTGATATACCTTAAATCCTTTGTGTGCTGCATAAGCAAGTAGAGTTCTTACACCTTCTAATCTTGCAACAGGAGCAAAAGTTTCTCCATAATCTATACCTTCTTCTTGAGAATAACCTTTACATACCAGTCTAGCTTTGTTTCTAGATACTTGACCATCTTCATTCAGTTTATTTCTGAATACCCATTTTGTTCCAATTACATTCTTATCTTTAGGTCTAGGTACAAGAGTCCAAGTTTTGTTCTTTTGTATTTGTTCTAATTCTTCATTCATTGCTTCAATCCAACTTTCATTCTCTAATGCATCTTTGATATTTCTAGGTTCAAAATCAGTAAGTAGACATGTACCTTATAGCTTGCTTCTTGTCATAGTACCATCTGATTTGTTTCCAATTATTTGATCTGGTGTATGATGTCTTCTGACATATTTGGCTAGTATAGGTTCCTTGCCTTTTGAATGATTCATGCTGTTGTCTTCTAGGATCTCTTCTTCAGGTTGCTCGGGCTCGATAGATATTTGCTCGGTAACTTCAGGCTGAGACTCGGTCTGAATTTCTTCCTGTGACTCGGTTTGAACTTCTTCCTGTGACTCGGTAACTGTGCTCGGCTCGGTAGATATAGCTTCCTTATTGATAGTTGTGTCTGTCAATGTTTCAGGTTCAATGTAAACGAATCTTCTGTAGTTCTCAGGTTCCCTTTTGCTTTCTTCCTCAGTCTTTTCTGCAAACTCATCAAATTTTACATGTATACTTTCTATGACTTTGTGAGTAGATAAGTTCAGACATTTGTATGCCTTGCTTTTGCTAGAATATCCTAGGAATATTCCTTCATCACTTTTCACATCAAATTTATTTCTTCTGGATTCTTTTAAGATATAACACTTGCTACCAAATATTTTCATGTAACTTACATTAGGTTTATACCCATACCATAATTCATAAGGAGTTTTGAATGTGTCTTTCTTCAGTTGAACTCGGTTCAAGGTATGAACTGCAGTGCTGATAGCTTCCTTCCAGTACTTTATAGCGATGTTCTTTTCTATCATTAGAGTCCTTGCACAATCCATAATAGATCTGTTTCTTCTTTCTGCTATTCCATTCTGCTCAGGATTTCTAGGAGCTGATACCTATCTTTTGATTCCTCTTTCTATGCAGAAGTTGTTAAAATCATGGGAGATGAATTCACCACCTCTGTCTGATCTTAAGCATTTCAATCTTTTCCCTATTTCTTTTTCTACTCTTGCTAAGTACCATTTGAACTTTTCAAATGCCTCTGATTTTTCTCTTAAATACATAACAGTCATCATTCTAGAATAATCATCAACGAAAAGAATAAAGAATTTATCTCCAGTATAGGTTTGTATTCCAATAGGTCCACATAAATCAGTATGCACAATTTCCAAAATTTCTTTAGACTGATAGTTCTTACTTTTGAAACTAGTTTTACTCATTTTGCCAATCTGACAATTCTTACATAGACCAGTGTCAGGTTTCTTCAACGTAGGAATGCCTCTAACCTTCTTGAATTTGCTTATTTTTATCATGTTATCAAAATTCACATGACATAACCTTTTGTGCCATAGCCAACTTTCTTCTATTTGAGCAATAAGGCATGAATATTCATTGAGATCAAGATAAAATAAGTTACCTTTTGTTTGTTTGCCTGATCCAATGAGTTTTCCTTTTCCATCCAGCAGTCTTGCTTGACCATTCATGAATTCGACCTTGAAGCCAGTGTTGATTAGCTGTGCTACACTTAGAAGATTATGTTTTAGTCCTTCAACCCAGTAAGCATTATCACATATGAGTTCTTTGGTTAATGAGATTCTTCCTTTTCCTTTTATACAACAAGGTTCATTGTTTCCAAATCTTACATTACCATTATCACAGTCTTCTAGATATTCAAATTTTGTCTTGTCACCAGTCATGTGGTGTGAACATCCGCTGTCTATTATCCATATATCATCTTTTCTTATATGAGAAATAAGTGCTATCTTATCTTCATCATCATCAGATTCATCTTTTATAGCAATAAAGACAATTTCTTCTTCACTATCATCAGAATCTTTAGCCATAAAACATGATTTCTTACCTTTATCCTTGTATGATTTGAAATTCTTTTTGCCATAGTACTTGTGACTTTTCTTTTCTTCCTTGACTTGCTTGTTTGGGCACCTAGCTGCAATATGTCCAATTTCTTCACATGAAAAATAGATTAAAGGAGTTTTACCTTTATACTTACCTTTCCCTCTAGAGTACTTCTTTGCAAGTAATGCTTCTACAATTTCAAGATCACTGTCAGAACTTTCTTCTGATTCTTCTTCACTGTCTGTCTGAACTTCTTTAATTTTCTTGTTTTTCTTTAGTGAAACCTTGGCCTCAAATGCTGATTCAATATTTTTGGAACTAGGAACATAGTTTTCATAGTTGTCTAATTCAAAAGCTGTCAATCTTCCAACTAGAGCATCCAAGGTTATACTGTGGTTTGTTTCACATCTTCTTTCTTGAATAGCTGATACTCTTATTGCATAGATAGGGAGTAGTGTTCTGAGTACCTTACTTATAACAGTCTCATTTGAGATTGTTCCTCCAGAAGCTCTAATTGCACTTACACTTGCTTTGATTCTTTCAACATATTTTGCAATGTTTTCATCTTCCTTCATATTCATCTTGTCAAACTATCCTCTTAGGCTTTCTGCTTTGGCTCTCTTCACATTTGCATCACCACCATATATTTTCTTCAGTGCCACCCACATTTCATATGCAGTAGTGCAGTCTTTAATATCATCAAATTCTTCATAGCTGAGAGCAGATGCAATGTCTATCATCATGGTGTTGTGAGTCTTTTTATCTGCAATGTCTTCAACAGTTAATGCACCATTAGGAATTGTATACTCTTCATCAATGTATTTGCATCCTGAATCACCAATGGAAGCCAGATGAAGTCGCATGAGACCTTGCCATGCTGAAAAGTTATCTCTGTTAAGCTTTGGAATTTCCCTCTTGTAAGACATCCTGATCTTTAGCTTAGGTCTTTGAAACCCTTCCTGCAAGCACCAAAAGCTCTGATACCAATTGATGGAATATGGATGAAGTGACTGAGAGGGGGGGAGGGTGAATCAGTCAACCATAAAAACACTTCACAATTTAATTCTTTGCAGATCCTTTAAGATATCTTAACAATGTTGTCTGTTTTAGCACTCGGTAAATAGATTGCAGTAACTTTGAAGATGCAGAAAGTATTAGCAAAATTATCCTTAGATATTTATCAGCACATGTATATGATTGAGAAAGCAATTAAGAACACAAGAGACACAAGATTTAACGTGGAAACCCAATATGGGAAAAAACCACCAATGTATCTAGATACTGATTTTCACTTTTCTGAAGTGATGCCCGGTTAGAAGCCAACCCGGTAAAAGGTTACAAAACACACTGTTAGGTGTGACCTTGTTAGAGGATTTAAAAACACCCTGCTAGGAGTGGCCTGGTAAGAGGTCTTGAGAACAATTCAATGGAATTGTCACCTTGTTAGAGGATTTATATTATGGCTGTTAAACCAACTCGGTTAAGAGATTTTGAATTCACTGTTACAATGATAAGAAGGTAACAATGAGAAAGTGACCTGTATAATAATGCAACTGTCTTGCTGATTATAGATCTCTGTTCTGCATAATTCTGATCCTTTCTGATCAAATAAATCTCTGCTGCACCTCAAGGATATCTGAACATCCTTCACAAATTCGCATATACCTTTCCTTCTTTTCTTCTGTAAATCTTCTACTGCGTTATTATTACTTTTCACATTTGACCTTTTATTTATATGATTTTGGATTAGTCAAATCGACATTATTTAGTATAACAGTCGGCTGAATTAAGTAAACTCTATTTGCAAAAATCCTTCAAGGGCCGACAGTGCTCGGTGACCATATCTTAATATAATTTTTTGGAGACCGAGGGAACTCGGTAAACACCAACAATCCTTTACCTTTGATAACCGACTGAACTCGGTAAACACTAAACTTTCTTCGGCAACCGAGTGAACTCGGTAAACACTAAATTTTCTTCGGCAACCAAGTGAACTCGGTAAACACTAAATTTTCTTCGGCAACCGAGTGAACTCGGTAAACACTAAATTTTCTTCGGCAACCGAGTGAACTCGGTAAATACTACTTTTCTTCGATAGCCGAGTGGACTCGGTAAGCATTAATATTCCTGTCTAGCAGACCGACTGAGCTCGGTAGAAGTAGATTTCTGCAGACTATGACATTGTGTGACATCAAGGACAATACATAATTGAGTAGCAATTTCCTTCAAACAATTGTTTCCAACAGCTCCTGCATCATTTAGTGGGTACCAACTCCCACCATGGTTTTTCCCATTTAGTTTTCCATGAGAAAAATATGGTTTCATCATTGTGATTGAATATTTTTGGATGCATATTTTGATAGTTCCTATTCACATTAGTTGATGTTGAATGTTTTGATGCACAAAGTTTGAAGAAGTTTTAAATCAGAGAATTTCTTGATTACTAATTCAGCCCTCCTCTCTTATTAATCATGAATGTATTAAAAATTAATATCAAAGTCTTGGTCATCTTGGTGATAATCTTAAAAACTTGAGGTAAAATATCTAAACATGTATAGGAAGGAAGAACCTAACTTTTCTATGGATAATTTCTCTACATGGGTAAGAAGAATGAAGCTCCATCTATCAGGTATTGGAGATCAAGCATTGGTTCATCTTGAAAACAAGTATATTCAACCTACTAGACCCCTAATTGATGAACAAACAAAGAGGAAGTTGGAGCATAATAAGGTAATGATAGAAATACCTAGTGCTCTATCTGATGTTGACTTTGTAGATATAAATGATGTTGATAATTCTAAAGATATGTGGGAAAAGTTGATAACAGTTTATGGCAATGATGTTCATGTCCAAAAAGTAAAAGTGGATAGTCTGAGAGGAAAATATGATGAAATGAGAATGCATGAAGGTCATAACATTTCTTAATAATACTATAGGATAAAGGAAGTTGTTTCTACAATCAAAGGTGTTGGTGGATAGCTTGAAGAAGATGATGTGGTAAGTAAAATATTGAGAACCTTACTACCATAGTATACTATTAGAGTCTCTACTATAAAAAAATTAAGATCCATTAATCCTACAAATGTGACTTTACATACCTTTGTCAAAAATCTTATTGCTTTTGAGTTAAGTAGTTTTGATAATAGTAAGCCTAGAATAGAATGTGCATTCAAAACTTCCCTGACCATTGGTTCATCAAAGAAAGGAAAAGAAATATCTAATAGTTCTGAAGGAAATCATGACTATGATGCTATCTTGTCTGAGGAAAGAGATCAAGATGAGTTGGAGGCATTGCTAGCAAGGAGATTACCTAGAGGAAAAGGAAAGTGATATGGTAAAATTCCCTTAAAATGTTTTTAATGTAAAAAAATTGGTCATATATCATCTAGATTTCCTAAAAATGATAGGAAGGATAAGCACAAGAGATTTAGAAACTTCAAAGACAAAAAAAACAAGGCATGTTACCTAACAAGAGGAGTGACTCATGAAGAATCAGATGGAAGAGATAATGAGGAAGAGTTTGAGATAGTTTTTTTGGTAGTCAAGAAGAATGCTCAATTTTTTTGGTAGTCAAAGAAGAACCATCTACTTGGTAGTCAAAGAAGAACCCTCAATCAGTGTAGATGGAAAAAATAAGGAAAAACATTCATTTCAAGCATGAATTACAATAGTGACTAGATAATAGACAATGGGTGTACACATCACATGACCAGTGACAGAAGAAAATTTATTTCAATGGAGGAATGTGATGGAGGAGAAGTCAGATTTGGTAATATTTTTCCATGTGTGGTAAGAGGAAAAGGTTCAATAGCACTTAATGAAAATACTAATTGTGATGATGTTTATTAGTTTGATGGATTAAAGTATAACCTGTTAAGTGTTTCTCAACTGAATAACAAAGGTTTCAGATTAGAATTTAGTAATGGTATTTTCAAGATCTTAGGAATTTTTGGAGAGTTGATTATTGTTGGTGAACAAACTAGAGGTAACCTATTTCAATTGAACTCTTCTTATTTGCTAAAGTTGAAGACTATTGGCTATGGCATAAAAGATTTTTTAATGTTAACTTTGATAATCTAATAAAGGTCAATAATAAAAAAATGTGTCAGAGATATGCCTACTTTAGCTAAACTTGATAATGTTGTGTAAGGAGTGTCAGTTGGGAAAGTTGACTAGGTCTAGCTTCACTAGTAAATTCTATTCATCATAGAGCATTCTTGACCTTGTACACACTGATTTGTGTGGACCGATGAGAACTTAGAGCTACTATGGAGATAAGTACTTTATCTTATTTGTTGATGAATACTCAAGAATGATGTATGTTATGTTTTTGAAGGATAAATATGATGCATTTTACATGTTTACGGTGCATAAAGAAAGAGGCAAAAAATAAATAAGAAAAATACTTAAGTGGCTCAGATCTAAAAGAGGAGGTGAGTTTACCTCACAAGATTTCACAACATTTTGTGAAGAACATGGAATCAAAAGAAAAATGCATGTACCAAGGACACCCTAGTAAAATAGAATTGTTGAGAAAAGAAACAGATCCATAATTTACTGTGCAAGAACACTTTTGATATAAAAAGGAGTGGCTCAAATCATTTGGAGAGAATTGATAAGTATTTTTGTCTATACTTTGAACTGGGTACAACTCAAGAAAGGTACAAACAAAATACCTTATGAGTTGTGGTATGCTCATAATTATAGTATCATTTATCTTAAAAAATTTGGAAGTAAGTGTTACATAAAGAAGGATGAGAAAATGGTAAATTTGACTCTAAGAGTGGTGAAGGAATATTTCAAGGATATTATACTAGAAGAAGATCTTATGAAATGTTTGAATAAGAATACCAACAAGATGGTTGAAAGTGAAAATGTTAGAATTGATGAATTTTATGAGATAAATCAAGAAGATAGCAAGAAAGAAATGGAAGACTATGTTATGTTTGTTTATGTTCAACTAGTGGAGCCAAATATAGTACCACAAATAAATGAAGTGGTAAATAATCCACAGTCAGTAAATGATGATGAAGGTAACCAAAGAGAATAACTAGTACTTCCAAGGTATGTGAAACTTAATCACTCTCAAGATCAGATTATTGGAGATAAAAAAATATTGGAGCAATGAAAAGGAGTGAAGGGAAATTACTTGTCTACTATCTGAATTAGAACCTAAATCTGTTAAAGATTCTTTGGAAGATAATGATTAGGTTAAGGAAATGAAGGATGAATTAGAACAAATAGAGAAAATTAATACATGGACTTTAGTACCCAGGCCTACTAACAATAATGTTATAGGTACTAAATTGTCTTTAGGAATAAGTTGAATGAGAAAGGAGAAGTGATTAGAAACAAGGAAAGGCTAGTTTTAAAAGGGTATGCATAAGAAGAAGGACTGGACTATGGTGAGACCTTTGCACCTATTGCTGGACTTGAAGGTGTAAGAATACTTTTAGCTTGTGCTTCTTATAAACATTTTAAATTTTATCAAATGGATATAAAATATACTTTTTTCAATTGTATGTTAGAAGAAGTATACATTGAATAGCATGAATGCTTTTCTTTAGAAGAAGGTAAATAGATGGTATGTAAATTTCACAAAGAATTGTATGGATTAAAACAAGCTCCAAGAGAATGGTATGAAAGACTATAGTCTTATCTTATTTAGATTGGTTTCACAAGAACCAATGACAATAGAAATGTATATCTAAACTCTAAAAGTGAAGATAGGATATTTATTGCTGAAATTTTTTTTGATGATATAATATCTGGTGGTAATGAAGTATTGAGTAGGTCATTTGCAGAAGAAATGAAGAAGGAATTTTAAATGTCAATGATAGGAGAAATCAAATTCTTTATTGGTCTTCAAGTTCACAAGATGAAGAAAGGGATATACATATTTTAATCCAAGTATGTGAAGGAGATTCTGAAAACTTATGGCATGGAAGACTCAAAATCAATGGGAACACCTATAGTTATAGGATGTAAACTATCTAAGGAAAATGAATCCAAATAGGTAAATGAAACTCTATATAGATCCATGATTGGTAAGTTGCGGTATGTTGTTCATAGTATATAGGATATTGCACATGTTGTTGGTATTTTTGCAAGGTTTTCTTCAAATCCAAAGGACTCACATATGGTTGCGATAAAGAGAATCTTCAAATATCTCAAGGGAAATAAAAATTATGGCCTATGGTATGGTTAGGATGGAGATTTTTCTTTGATTATGTTTAGTGATGTAGACTGGGCAGGTAATTTTGATGATAGGAAGAGCATAAGTGGTGGAGAATTATTTCTTGGTGAAATATTAGTCTCCTAGACTACTAAAAAGAAGAATTATATATCACAATCTACTACAGAGGAAGAGTAAGTTTTTGCTACTATTAATTTTCAGCAAGAAACTTGATACAGATAAAATAAAGTCTTGAGGGGATTCATGAGAAGGCCACGTAACCCATTGTTATCCATTATGATAACACTAGTGCAATAAACATTTCAAAAAATCCAGTGATGCACTCAAAGACAAAGCACATTGTAATAAAATATCATTTTCTAAGGGAAAAGGTACAAGAGAAGGAGGTAAGGCGTGAGTATGTGTCTACTAAAGAATAAGTTGCTGATACATTTACCAATCCATTACCAAAGACCTTTGAATATCTTAGAGGTAGATGATGTAGGAGCATCCTTGGGTAATCGCAATCCTGTATCAACCAAAAATATGTTAGATTTGGGTTTTGGATTTCAATGTTTGAAGTGGTGATCATGGTTAGAGACCTAAGATTCTCAGTCATTTGGTGGTAGTTCATAGTTAGAAGATGTGTTTCTTCATCAAAAAACTCGGTGACTAAGTGTGGATGTTACTCTACCAAATGATCTCGGTGGATGAATTTGTGCTTGATAACTCCTTTGGGATTCTCAGTGAAATGTTCCTATTTTGGTTCATCAACGAGCTCAGTCTCTTTTTTGGGTGTCATGTCACCGAGTTGCATCGGTAGTTATTTAGTATTGCTTGGTTGATGTTCTGAGAAGCTTGGTGGTCTAGTTCACTGACGGGTTTATTTGAATTTTTTTTGGCTGGCTGACATGTGTATTTAATTTGGGTCACATTCCTTACAATACAGATCAATTCTTGGGATGCGTGAGGACCTAATCTAGGTTGGTTCTTTCTCCTATGTGAATTTAATAAATTTTGCAAGCCAACATGAAGGATAACACATTTTTTCATGAGTCTCTTGGAGCTGACTATTGTTTTATGGTTTCTAATTTGTAAGGTTGACTTGTGGCCATACTGTATAAAAGAAGGATATGGGTAGTATAGAAAGGGCCAGTGGGGAAAGTGTGGAGTTTAGAAGATAATGGATAAGTGTTGGCTTAGGAAAAAAGAATATTTCTTGGTGTCTTACAATCTCAAGTGTAGATCTATCTTGGAGTTTCTACTAGATTTCTATTAGGATATAGATCTAGGTTATCTAGGGAGTAGTTAGATCCTGTGAGATCTTGTTGTATTTTCTAGTGTATTGGTTGTAATCAAGAAGGCCTTATAGCCCAACATGTTGCATATAATTAGAATTTGATGAAATAAATAGTTGAATTTTTGTTATATCTTATATTTGTGTTTTACTTATGTTGTGATTATTTACAAGCTTGGGTGGATAGTATGTTTTTAGACCGTCCAACCATAGGGTGTTGTGTCAGGTGGTATCACAGTGAAGGTTGATATAGTTGGGGACTTGTTAGAGAAAATTTTGATTTGGTTGGGGACTTATCAAATTGAGGTTGTGTTTACTCTAGATATTTTGTACAATCCATGTTGTAGATCCTTATTTCTGGACTTGTGAAACCCTATCTAGTTGTTAGTATTAGGTAGCAGGTTGCGATCTAACCTTCATACAATTTGGAGGTTGGTGTAAGGTTATCAGGCTTGGGATTTGTTGTAGAGGGTTTTCAAAAGTCTTGGAAGATGCCTCTAAAAATATTGGACCATAGGGAGATCACAAATCTCTGTGATGTGTTGGAGATGAAGATAATAGAAAATCCTAGATTACATTCCATAGCTAATATGGCGATGATGAAGAATGAGATGGTCACATAGAGGATGGTTATGACAAAGTTGCTGAATATTTTGAGGCTATTAGTGTGTGTGTGAAAATTGTACCTGATCTGTAGACACAACACTCAGTAAAACATTAGAGGTTAGCAATAATCAAATCGTGCAAAATTGAAAGCTAAACTAACCAAGTGATTTACTGCCTTCTAATAGGTGCGAGATTAATGTTCTCAGATTGTAATCAAGATCAGTGACCTAGATGACACCTAAATGAAGGATTTGAATGAAAAAGATGGATATGAAATTGAATGCAATTAATCTATATTTTTGATATTTTCTATGCAATAAGAATGATAAACTGATATGCTATGGATGCTAAATGATCTAACAATGAAGATTCTAACAATGATATGAAAACTATGAAATTCTATGCTAAGATATAAAAACTATGCAATTGAAATTGATCTCACAAAGCTTTGAATTCGCAAGTTGATTCTTCAGCCTCCAATTCTCCAGCGTGATTGTGCAAAAATATGAGATGCTTGGATGCAAATTTGAGAGATGATTGAGAGATGAGCTAAAGCCTTGTTTTTATAGAAATCCAAGGCTTTGGAGGTGCATGAGAAAAAGCCATAAATCACTCAAATAACTCAACTTGATTTTTGAGTTATTTTATAATAAAGATAATTTAATTCACAAAAACATGCAAAAGCTAAGTTTTAACTCAAAATAGAGTTTAGCTTTAATTGATAATTGATAGTTGTCTGCTTTTATGATTGTGCATATTTTATTTTTGAATTAATTTAATAATAAAGTGATTTATTTCCAACTTAACTGCTTTTAAAAATAAAATAATTAATTTATGGGTTAATCAATTATTTAATCAAACTTTTATTAAAAACTATATTATTAAATAATGACAAATTTCTTTAATTAATTAAATAAGAATTTAATCAATTATTCATATGATATTAGATTTATTGTCAAAATTAAATAATACAATTAATAATAGATAGAATTAAATTTAATTATACAATTAAGTGGCAAATATTAAATCTAATTAATTAAATATGAAAAATATTTAATTAATCAAATTTTAGGATAAATGTGATTTATTGCCAAATAATTATAAAATTAAAAATAATTATGATGATTAGGAATATTACTAGGAATATTCCCCGATGCAGAATTTAAGATAATCAATTATGATTTGATGATGTGCAGATGGTCTTAGATTAGGACTTTGATGTCGATTTCGTTCGAATTGAAGATGTAGGAGATTAATGAACTTATAGCCCATTTTTGGGGTATTACATTTTGCCCCTCTTTGAATTACTGTGTGAAGCGCAGTGGTTCAAAGATAGTCTGTGTTTGATAGAGATATGAAACTGATTCGAAATTGATAATTGATATGAGACAGAAGCTGATTGATATTGATTTGATATGGAGATAATAGGTCTTGAATGACCAAAGATAATGTTCACTATAGCAGCGATGAACCGCAGATTGCGAAAAAGTGTCAAAACACCTGATTCCAAACCTTAGGATTGCAAAGAAGTGAGTGACCCATTCTAGACTCGATTGTCTTAGCAGAACTAGTAGGTATCACATCCGAATCCTTCAATTGCCAAAGAACCAAGGAAAGAACACTATGATCTGATGGTTGCAAAAACTGATACAGTTTACAAGATTAGGAGAATACCAGATTGATATGGATCTTGATGAATCTGATATGCCCCAAGTGATGATAGATTTGCCCCAAGCAATGAGGACTTTTTGATGAATTAGTAACTAGACGTGATTATTGTCTTGATTACTGATGAAAGATATTGATTTCCAATTTGATTACAGACTTTGAATGATATGCAATACCATGCCCCCTTCGGGATTAAAATTGAAATCTAACAAGAAAAGTCAGTGTTGAAAGTTTAGAAGCATGTTAATTGATTTGAGAAGTGGTTAAAACATGTTCGAAAATGCATTCTGCATCATTTAGAGGTCCTAGAGACCAAGGTTGACTAGGTTTGATCATGAGTTGACCATAGTTGACCAAGTTGAAATTTTGATAGTTTGATGTAAGATAATCAATTAAGTTGAAAAATGGATTTCTACTATGATTGAAGGTTGATTATGCAAGTAGTTGACAATATGAATGATCTCAGATTTTGATTTTGATCCCGAAAAAGGATTCTACTTGCTATTTCATTGGAGGAACCTTCGTGTGAGATTCAGCTCTTGTTAGATTGGAAGAGGTGATTGAAGAATTGTTTAAGCATTGAAGTTCATTTAGTCATTGTGAGATCATGCAACATGCAAAATGCAATGAGACATGCAAAATAAAATGCAACCTAAGACCTAGGACCTAGTCACTGATCATATGTCGATTTGTTATCATCATTGAACTTTTAGGTAACCGGATAAATCAATACAATGCCCACTAGCTATGAAGTCATAGACATATGAATATCGATTTGTATGCGCATGAATCAATACAACACCCACTGGTCAACAACCATGGATATATGAATATCGATTTTATTTTCGGAATGTCGGAGTAGATATAAGCACCAAGGCACAAACGCCAGGATGACCTGAATATCATGTCCATTTTGATATAGCAATTTGTACAAGCATCAAAACATAAACATCGTGATTACCTAAGTATGCCTTGCATTTAACATACACATCAAACAATCAAAAGATCATTCTAAATCTAGTGTGAATTACCCGTAGTGACCCTTTATTGTTCACCTCCTTAGGCAAGATCATGTTTCACAATAGGAGAAATAATTTACTTTAAAAAGATAATAGTTAGATCAAACGTCCTTGAATTTTTTGGGTATCAATGGTTGAGGTACACATGGCCATCCAATTCGAGATAGAGGCTCTTACAGTCGGACACCATTTCAATCCAGAATTTCCAAAGTTGTTAGATTTTCACATACAAGTAGAAGACAAAGAAAAGATTATGCCCCCAGTCATCACCCTCTAAATCCTGTAAAGGACATCATCGAAGAGCTCAAAGGGACACAATATGCAAAAATCTCAATGCGGATCAGCAAGCATACAAGAAGACAAAAGCATGAAGCACAGATTGTTTTCAATTGAGTTTTGATGTTTGATTGCGTTGTTGTAGATGCAAAATCCTTTCTGGAGACAAGACTGACTGACTGACTCACATGAAGCTTCAAAGGACTCTGACTAGATATGATACATCTCAGATACATGGGAGACCATACGATATGACATTGATTGCCCCCAAGTGTTGAACATTGATAGGATACAGACGCTTGAGCTAGTTGGTGTACAGACTGACTTATTGAAAACTGGAAATGTTGAAACAAACCGGGAGATATGTACAAACTAAAGCAAGACTGAAAGCTAGGAAAGACCAAGATTGTGCTGATAGATGGAGCATTTTGAACAAGTGGTGCCCGTTTGCCAGGTTTTCACCATCTTGGTAGAGATTCTATTTTTGCTACCAAGGCGCGTGTTTCCAGGTTTTTACCAAGGCACTTTTTCTTTTTTTTTCTTTTTTTTGGTATTTTTCATTTTTTCAATTTTTTCTTGAATTTTTGATATTTTTTTAATTTTTTTGCGATTCATCAAGGTGCCTATTGCTAAGTTTTCACCAAGATGTTCATTTTTTTAGGACTTTTTCTAATTTTTAAGATTTTTTCAGGATATTTAACCATAGACTGAATGCCTTAGGCATAGAATTTTTTTAGATGGAGAACATTGATTGGTTCTCAAAGTTGTTCTCCTTAAGTCATAAGTCATTGAGAGTTGATAGGCACTAGAGCCAAAAGTAGCAGTGATTACAAAGGGACCTAGCCAGTTGGGTTCAAACTTCCCCTTGCGTTCTTGATGGGATTGATTTTTAGGATTTTCTCTCAAGACTAGATCGCCAACCTGAAATTCTCTATGTCTGACTTTCTTGTTGTAGCCTCTAGACATTCTCTTTTTATATACTCTCAGATGATCATACGCTGCTTGTCTGCACTCATCTAGTAGTTCAAGTTCTTGCAACCTAGACACTCTGTAGTCATCATTAGTTACTAGACCATGCATTCTGATTCTTAGTGATGGGATTTCAACCTCAATAGGTAGTACCGCTTCAGACCCATAAATTAAAGCAAAAGGTGTAGCCCCAGTAGGTGTTCTGATACTTGTTCTGATACTGATTCTGATACTGGTTCTAATACTTGTTCTAATACTTGTTCTGATACTTGTTCTAATACTGGTTCTGATATTGGTTCTGATACTGGTTCTGATACTAGTTCTGATGCTTATTCTGATATTTGTTTTGATACTTGTTCTGATACTGATTCTGATACTGGGTATACTTGATAGCATATTTTTCTATTACAAACTCCCAAGCAAGATCATATCGTGCAATCCCAATGTCTAGCAAGGTGGAGAACAAGAGGGATTGGCAAGCTAGTGGAAGCGATGGAAGACAAGAGAATAAAGGATAATGAAGGGAAGAAATCCTCAAGGGCAAACTCCTCAAGAATACCCAAGCTAGGGAAAAATTGTCATGTAAAGCACATTTAGACAAGTAATGAAAGGCTAGCATAGGATAAGTCACAAAAGCGTGATGCAAGAGCAGGAAAGGATGTAGTCCAAAAGAGTAGACATGTCAAGAGGCTTCATAGCACTGTGTTTTACTCTTTCTTTCTTTTTTTATTAGATCAAGACCAAAGGGGAAAAGGATAGCGATAGGTGAAAATGAATGGAGGAAGATGGATATGAAGGCTAAAAATGGAAGGAATGAAAGCAAGATCATCGTAAGATAGCTCACAAAATAGTCAAATATTTGTGTATAGATCAACATTGTCAAGATCAAAGAGAGAAGACGGAATAGATGAAATATGTAGAAGAACTATGCATAATGCCTGATTGCCAGGTTTTCATCATGGTACTTATCCAAGGTGCCACAAGGGAGTGGTTTTCACCATAGGATGAATTTATTTCTCTTTACTTTTGCTACCAAGGCGCCTGTTTCCAGGTTTTCACCAAGGCACATTTTCAATTTATTTTATTTTTCATTTCTTTTTTGGAAGAAGGCAAGCTTTTTAGATAATGCTCCTTGAAAGGATAAACCATGATATGCCAAGGATTCAAAATGACATGCTCAAAGATGCTGATAGGGAAAGGGAGATGAAAGAGAAAAATGGAGGATAAGGTTTTATGTAAAGCGAGTGAGGTTGGAAGATAGGAGGAATAGGCAAGTGAGGAAAAAGGATAAGAGGTAGAAGGATAATGCATGGAAGGATTGTGAAAGGGTAGATGGAAAGGAAGGCAAGTTCAACATCAACACATACCTTGAATGGTGGTGAGAGAATGGAGGAATCGTGAATGAAGGAATACGTGAAGGAATATGGTGAATGGATAGCAGAGGTTGTGGTTTAGGCACATGAAATGGAAGAATATTTTTGGAGGGAGATGAAGTGGAAGCCTTTGGAAGCTTGAATGTCAATTTCACTTTTTTCTCAACACTAGACTCTTTCAAGAGAGACTTTGGAATCCATATAGTCGTAGGCTTTTTATTTCCTTTTGATGATCTAGAGAGAATATCTTCAGTGATGGATTTTGGAACCCATACTTGTCTTGTAGTTTTTTTCTTAGATATCTCTTTTGACTTTATGCCTCCATGTCGATTAGAGGAGACATGGTGATCTTCTTTTTTTGATGGATTCTTGCATTGCTTCTTTTTCTTGTATTGAACATTCAAGTTACTTCCAAAAGACTTGGGATTTGTGGAAGAGGGAGGATATGACTAGTTTAGATGGGTGTGTGGATGAAAAGGATTCAAGGGTATGCATCTATGTTGATCTTGAGGAAAGATGGGAGATGGAGGTATGTAAGGACCCAAGATGGATGGCGAATCAAGAGAGTTAGGAGGGGAAAGTGAAGGGACATAAGGACCCAAGATGGAAGGAAGCCATGAAACCCTTAGTAGTGGTGGAAGAGGTCCAAGGATGGAAGTGGAAGATGCAAAAGGATAATGAATAAGTTCATCAACATCTATATGACAACCAAGGATATCAACATCTTTAGAGTGAGCATTAGAATTTTCAATAGAATCATGGACATCTTGAATATAAGCACCTTCTTTGATAGGATTGTTCAAAGCTTGCAAAGACTTAGGAAGAGTAGAAAGTGGAAGTGAACATGGAGTGGTAGAACAAGAAGATGAAAGACTTTGATCTTGACAAGGATCTTCGGATAGCATAAGCGCATAATTTTTCTCTTGTTTTTCAATAGGCTTAACATTGGAAGGAACACCATTTTTACCAACCTTAATGGAAGTATCATCTTTGGAAAGTGCAAGCGTAGTAAGGTTATTTTGATTGTCAATAAGCTCAACAGTGTAAGTAGTAGCTTGATCTTGCTTAGGCGAAGACTTAAGATATGGTGGAATGCATGAAAAAGGGGGTACAAGATCAAAAGAACCCTGAGGTGGATAAGAGACATCGTGAAAAGGAGTGGATGACATAGAGGGTTCTTGATCTTGATCTTTCTTTATGTTCTTTACTTCATCATTTTTAGAGTCCTCTTGACATGGAGCCACTTCTAAGGACAAGGAAGCATGTTGGGATTGTATGGATGACTTTGGAAGAGATGGTGGAGGACTAGCTGAAGTAGGGATTATAGCATATGAAAGCTTAGGCTCTTTAGGTTTATCATTATTGAAAGTCTTTGTAGCCAAGTGAAGGTTAGCTTGAGTTTCTTTAAGAGGTAGCCCTGGAGGATAACTATAGGGAACCGCATGAAAAGTATCAAGGCTTGTGTCGGATGAAGGTTCTATGAAAGATTTGAAAGACTCTAAAGCTTTAAGAAATGTACGGGTATTGGAGGAAGTAGGGGATGGAAGGGAACCATCACCAGACAAAGGTTCAGCATTAACATGATCTTGCTTGAGAGTGTAATCTTTATTTTCAGCTGGAGAGTTCTTAGAGGAGAGATCCTTATAGTATTGACATTTCAAGCTAGCATGATGTATTTTATAGTCCTTAGCAGTAGTAGATGGATCATAATCAAGGTATTGTCCACAAAAGCCATCAAAGTCTTTCAAAATTAGAATCATATGGATCACCATCATGATCTATCCAATGTGATGGCCCATTTTTAGTAAGTAGGAATGAACGATGAGGAGGACTCTTAGGAACAAAGGTGTCATAGGTATCATTACATTATCTGTCGTCATAGTCATCATAGTCTCCAAAGCTAGATGTGTCACTCTCCGTGGAAGAGGTATCATATTGCTCAATTTTTTTTCAGGGGCATGGTGACATGTACAAGTCTTTATCAAATGGAAAAGAGTATAGAGGTTCCTTTTCTTTCTCAAGTTTGTCAAGCTAGACTTGCATAGCTTGCAGGTGCTTCATCGTAGCGGTGATCAGAATTTCTTCCTCATGTGTACTGATTCTTTGAGACATGTGTACTGATTTTCAATAGCTACTGATTTGTTCTTGACACAATGATATTTTTGACAGATTCTGGAACTAGGCTGGAAACATTGGATATCTTGCAATTTGACAATTTCTGACAACTCTCTTAAATTTTTCCAAACGACACTTTGTAGACTCATACGACACTGGGTAGTCTATGAAATGACAGTTTCTAAACTCGTACGATGGTTGGGTAGCAATGAAACGATAGTTGCTAAACTCGTACGACAGTTGGGTAGCAACGAAATGACAGTTGTAAATATCATACGACAGTTGCTAACAGGATTTTGACTTCCTTGGATTTGTTGGCATGAAAACTCGTACGACACTGGGTTCTCAATCATACGACAGATGGGCAATACTGAAACAACATTTGACAAAAAGTCATACAACTTTTGACTTCCTGAAATGACTTTTGACTCTAGAAAGAATTTTACGTCAATTTTTGCAAAATTTAAGGTTTTCAGTTCTAGATTGCTTGCAAATTGTACTGTCCAGATTTTGAAGGTTATACCAGATTTGATCATTTTTAATAGCCAAGTAGATAAACAAACACGTAGAACAGCAAGCAAGTGATTCCAAGCACGTCTGAAAATAATGAACAAGGGAAAAAGCAACCTTGCGCATGAACAATCAAGTGACCAAATTGTGCTAATCCCTGAGAGTACTAATTGTGTATGTTCTGAAAAGTTTTGCAATAACACACATATACCTGAGAATGAAAAAAATTGGCCTCTCTAGGGTTTTTAGTAATGGTTTGACTCTGCAACTTTTATGATTCAAAGGGGTGAACTCCAATCCCGGCGCACCAGGGTTTTGACACAGTCCGAGAACTTAATCTTCAAGAGCTGCTAGGGAGATCTGACAACCCAACAATGAACCATACCCATGGAGATTTCTTCCACAAGGACATTTATATAGCGGCTGTCACTACCATGGCGAAAATGGCTATTACCGCTTGAGGTTCTGTCAACGCAATTTGCCCTGTGAAGGGATTGTCCGCTACGGTTAACCCTCTCTAAAGATGACTCACAATAGTATACCACAAGGGGACTTGGCTCCAGATCCAAGGTTTTTGACACCTTTTCACTTTTAACCCAAACAAAGCAAGCAGATTAATCCGACACGCTAAGACAAAGTTTTGTTCCACCAAGGTCTGTGATATCAACTCCACGTGATCTATCAACCTCTCTGGGGAGAGAATGTATCAATCAATAAGAGAAGATGCACTAACCAATTTTGATTCACCAAAGCTCATGATATCAACCCCACATGATCTATCAACCTCTCCGGAGAGAGAATGTGTCGATCAATAAGAGAAGATGCACTAACCAAGTTGAATGTGAAATGCACTAAGTATCCTCCCTACCTACAAGGATTCTGTCGTCAAGAAAGATTTTGCTAAGAATCCAATCTCTCAAGAATCACGAATAGTGTTCATAAGGCCTAATTACTATGTGAGCACAGATATATTCCCGAAAGCAAATCTACCAAAAGTACCCAAAAAGTAGAAAGAGGAACACTTAACGCTTAAAGCGAATATGAGATGAGTCTACAAGGTGGAACACTTAACACCTCACACAAGCTGAAAACAAGTCCCCAACTTAGAAAGCAAGTGAGTTCCTAAAAGCACAAAAGGGTTGCCAAGTGGAACATTTAACGCTTCTGTCCTATTGACCCCTCCCCTTTATGGCACTGAGATTGCAACCATGGGGCGGAAATGAGGGGCAGGCGGATTAGCAAGTCCAATAACCCAAGATAGAAATCAAGATCAATCACAAGTATTCTAAGGCTACTTAATGAATCCTTAAGGGATCACAACCTAGTATCAAATTATGCAAGTGTGTAGAAATAGATCAAAAGCATGAAAAGATGCACACAAGCTTGACACGTGAGAGATTTATTTTAAATCCAAATCAAAATGTTTTCAAAACAAGGAGAATACCTCATGATCCTCGCAATGCGCTTAGTAGATTCTACCTGATTTTTAGCAATTTTTGTTGAGCTTTACTATGCAAGCAAGCTACGAACTCTCCAACAAGCCAACAAGCAAACAAGATATGCAAGGTATATTCAACTTATGAAAACCCTAGGGTTAGATCTAAAAATCAATTGTTAGGAGAAATAACAACCAGAAATTAATCCAAATGACAACTCATATCATGCATTGAATCATATGAAAAATAAGTGCATACCCATCACAAAATTTTAATTTTTTTTGCACTGCATTTGACCTAGTCAACAAGATCTGATTTTTTTGATATGATTTTGGCCACAAAAATAGAAATTCAGAATAGAGACCCCTACTAAAAAATAGAGAGCTTTCCAAAAATGCAAAAATTTTAGAAAAATATCTTCATTTGTGCCCTAGAGACCTATTTTATCAAAATAGACTAGTTTTTGTAAATTGACTATTTGAGCTATGATATCATGTCTAAATTTAAAACACAAAAAATGGACCCCCTATAAAATTTAAAGAGATTTCCAAAAATATAAAAATTTCTGAAAAATATGCTGAGTTGTGTCAGATATTAATTTTTTCCATAATTTCAAGAAAAAATTATTAAAAATTCAAAACATCTCAAAAAATTCTAAATTTTTTACTGTAGCTTCCCTGACATGTCACCAACCTGCAAAAAAAAATTTTAGACCAAAAACTCTAATCTGTTTGGGAGATAAAATTAAATCTTTGAAACTTTAGGGTTTTAGCTCCAAGAATCAAAATCAGCATGCAAAGGTGGGTTGCCCCATGGTGGGCGCCAGAAATGTGTGTTTGAAAATTGTACCTGATCTGTAGACATAACACTCAGTAAAACATTAGAGGTTAGCAATAATCAAATCGTGGAAAATTGAAAGCTAAACTAACCAAGCGATTTACTGCCTTCTAATAGGTGCGAGATTAATGTTCTCAGATTGTAATCGAGATCAGTGACCTAGACGACACCTAAATGAAGGATTTGAATGCAAAAGATGGATATGAAATTGAATGCAATTAATCTATATTTTTGATATTTTCTATGCAATAAGAATGATAAACTGATATGCTATGGATGCTAAATGATCTAACAATGAAGATTCTAACAATGATATGAAAACTATGAAATTCTATGCTAAGATATAAAAACTATGCAATTGAAATTGATCTCACAAAGCTTTGAATTCGCAAGTTGATTCCTCAGCCTCCAATTCTCCAGCGTGATTGTGCAAAAATATGAGATGCTTGGATGCAAATTTGAGAGATGATTGAGAGATGAGCTAAAGCCTTGTTTTTATAGAAATCCAAGGCTTTGGAGGTGCATGAGAAAAAGCCATAAATCACTCAAATAACTCAACTTGATTTTTGAGTTATTTTATAATAAAGATAATTTAATTCACAAAAACATGCAAAAGCTAAGTTTTAACTCAAAATAGAGTTTAGCTTTAATTGATAATTGATAGTTGTCTGCTTTTATGATTGTGCATATTTTATTTATGAATTAATTTAATAATAAAGTGATTTATTTCCAACTTAACTGCTTTTAAAAATAAAACAATTGATTTATGGGTTAATCAATTATTTAATCAAACTTTTATTTAAAACTATATTATTAAATAATGACAACTTTCTTTAATTAATTAAATAAGAATTTAATCAATTATTCATATGATATTAGATTTATTGTCAAAATTAAATAATACAATTAATAATAGATAGAATTAAATTTAATTATACAATTAAGTGGCAAATATTAAATCTAATTAATTAAATATGCAAAATATTTAATTAATCAAATTTTAGGATAAATGTGATTTATTGCCAAATAATTATAAAATTAAAAATAATTATGATGATTAGGAATATTACTAGGAATATTCCCCGATGCAGAATTTAAGATAATCAATTATGATTCAATGATGTGCAGATGGCCTTAGATTAGGACTTTGATGTCGATTTCGTTCGAATTGAAGATGTAGGAGATTAATGAACTTATAGCCCATTTTTGGGGTATTACAATTAGATCTATTTGAGAAGAAAGATCTGATTGGTTGGTGAGATCTGTCAAAGACAAAGATGATAAGCTGGAGAGATCTATGGCTTGGTTGAGTATGAGTCATCGAATGGAGGTTTCCAATTTCTTAGGTAAATTGAAACCCGAGGAACTGATTGATTGGATCAGTGAGTTACAAGACTACTTTGAGATAGAAGACATTGGATATCCTCTCAGAGTGAGGTTAGCATAGACTAAGTTGAAGGGACATGCTTCTTTGTAGTGGAAAGAATTATAGAGAGATAGAGAATAAGAATGTGAGATGAAGATCACTTAGTGGAGGTTGATGGTGGAAACCTTGAAGGCTAAGTTCATTCCTTCTGACTATGAACTTGAGTTATTCAAGAAGTTACAAAACCTAAAGAAGAAGGAGATGACTATGAAAGAATATACCAAGGTTTTTTACAAGTTGACTATTCAATCTGGACATAGAGAACTTTCTAAGGAAAAGGTGGCCAGGTATATTAATGGTCTGAGATTCAATATCTATGATGAGATTGGCATGTTGAAGATCAATCTAGTTGAGGATTTTTATCAGTATTCCCTGAAAGTCAAAGATAAGTAGAAGAGGAGACATCAAGGTAACTCTAGAGGGAAGGAGAATCAAGAGTAGTCAAGAAAGGACAAACTGATATTTGAGGATGGACCAAAACATGTTGAACCAAAGAGAAGGATAGGTAGAGGTGGATTCAAAGGTACTTGTTACAACTGTGGAGAAGAATTACATAGGTCATTTGAATTTCCCCATGGAGACAAGAAGGTCGGTAATAATAGGAATTTTGTGGGGAATGAAAATGTACTAAATGAGCCTGAGGAGGGGGAAAACATTCTCTTTTGGAGAACATTGTTTGATAACAAGGTGATGGAACCTTTTTAGAGAAGAAATTTTTTTAGAACCTAATCCAAGTTTTGAGGTAAGTGTTTTAATGTGATTGTGGATAGTGGTAGTACCAATAACCTATTTGTTGAGGAGATGGTACAAAAACTTGGTTTGAAGAGAGTGAGACATCCTTGTCCTTATAAGATCGGTTGGTTGCAAGATGAACATTCTTTATAGGTAAGGGAGAAGTGTGTTGCTAATTTTCAAATTGGGAAGTATACAGATCAAGTTTTGTGTGATATTATGGACATGAGTACTTGTCACATGTTGCTTGGTAGACCTTGACAACATGATTGTCAGGTTGTACATGATTGTGTCAAGAATGTATTCACTATTGAGAAGTGTGGCAATAAGTTTTCCCTGATTCATTTGCAAGATATAGAACTTCGTAAAAGGAATCTAAATGTCATAAGAAGAAGTGAGTTGAAGGATTCTCAAAGGGTTAGAGATCAACAAGGAAAACATACATGTGGCATACCAGGTAAAGATGTGAGAAGGCAATGCAAATAGTTGTTAGTTATGGGGAAGGATTCAGAAAAGTGGAATAGAGGAAAGAGTGTACCAGTTGAGAACTCAGAGGAAATGTATATCAAGAACCAGTTTGGGATTTATGTGTTGAACCCAAAAAGATGTTCGTCGAGTTGTTGAGAACATCTTTTCGCACTTGGGGTGTCTGATATAGGAGCATCCTTGGGTAGTGCAAATCTTATATCAACTAAAATATGTTAGAATTTGGTTTTGGCTATCAATGTTTGAAGTAGTGATCTCGTTTAGAGACCTAATATTTTTAGTCATTTGGTGGTAGTTCTCAGTTGGAAGATGTGTCACTTCATCGATGAGCTCAATGACTGAGTGTGGATGTTACTCTATTAAATAATATTGGTGGATGAGTCTATGCTCGGTAACTACTTTGGAGTTCTCAGTGAAATGTTCCTATTTTGGCTCACCATTGAGCTCGGTCTTTGTTTTGGGTGTCCTATCACTGAGTGGCATCAATAGTTGTTTTGTATTACTCATTTGATGTTCTGATAAGCTCGGTGGTCTAGTTCACTAAAAACTTTATTTGGATTATTTTGGCTGACTAACATGTGTTAGAAATAGGGAATACTAAGAGGGGGGGCTGAATCAATATTCTACAAACTTTATCTTTTGCCCAATTATGGATATAATAGATTATCTTTATACATGCATAACATAAGAAGCTAAAAAACATGCATAGCAATAAAACTAAAGAAATCATAACACATTATTTATTCTTGAGGAAACCCTGGCCAATGAAAAACCCCAGTGGGGATGGTACCCACAAAGATCCACTAATCAAAAGTATCATGTTAAGGATGTTGACCCTATTAGGAGTCTATTACAAACATATAGTGTCTCAATCCTGATTAAGGGACTATAGGCCTTGTTAGAAGCCTCAACCCTATTAGGAGTTGGTAGTACAAAATGTGATTACCAGATGAGCCCACTGCCCAAACAAGTAATGTACAATATACTCTGATTACAAAAGTAGGTTAAGGAACATAACCTTATACTGCTTGCATCAATATATCTTCACTACTCTTACATATATTTTGCATCACATATCACCTCATGTATCTCGCATGTATCTCTTATTACTATATCACCACACTTTCATATTACAATTACAATTACATTTATACAAGTTATTAAGGCTAATAACTTTTCAATCGGCTGCCATATTAAAAAATAACTTTACCCAAGGGTTAACATCTAGGATGTCTTCCCTTTATATTTTTAAGTCATTATTTTGATAAACAAAATAATCCCTTAACTCTTTACTAATTTTGTCTTCATATTCTGTCTTGTCGGCTTGACACTATCTTCGGTAAAGCTATCATAACTACTTCCGTACATGTCATACTAACTTGCACTCTGAGATGGGTGATTAATAGACATCATAGATTCTATGTTCAAGTGCACAAGCATTGAAATTACTCCAATCAACATTGCAAACAAAAACTGTGTCTAGGTGCACTAGTGAAAATATTATCTCACACTTAGACAAATTTTCAATGCGCTCTGTCATACTTGCTCTTTGACCTGTGTGATCTTCATGAGGATCATATGTTTCCATAATGACAACATCTATGTAATCAACTCAGCCAAATTGCCAACAACATGTGCATTTAATTTGGGTCACATTCCTTGTAATATGGATCGATCGTTGGAAAGTGTGAGTACCTAATTGGGTTCATTCTTTCTCCTATATAAATTTAATGATTGTTGCAAGCTAACATGAAGGATAACACATTTTTTCATGAGTCTCTTTGAGATGACTATTGTTTTATTATTTTTAATATGTAAGGCTGACTTATGGCTATGTTGTATAAAAGGAGGATATGGGTAGCATAGAAACAAACAACAGGGAAAGTGTGGATTTTAGAAGCTAGTGGCTAAGTGTTGGCTTAGGAAACAAGAAGATTTCTTGGTGGATTGTGAGCTCAAGTATAGATATGTCTTGGAGTTTCTACTATATTTCTTTTGGGATATATATTTGGGCTAGCTAGGGAGTAGTTGGATCCTATGAGATCTTTTTATATTTGTTGGTGTATTGGCCATAACCAGGAAGGCCTTACAGCCTCGCATGTTGCAAGTAATTGGAATTTGGTAAAATAAAAAGTTAAATTATGGTTATATCTTGTTGTTGTGCTATACTTTTGTTGTGATTGTTTAGCAGCTTGGGTGGATAGTCTATTTTTAGACCCTCCAACCATAGGGTGTTGCGTCAGTAGATTAGGGGTTATTCCCCTACATAAAGTTAATTAGATAATGTTAATTGAATTAGTTCATATGTGTTTATCAGAATATCATATATATGAATTAATGTAGAGTTGGAATACTCCATAGGGGGAGAATTCTTAGTATGATGTTGTAATACAATGATGAGGAAAGAACATGCAAAGAATAGACTAGTATAATCTAAGATGACAGAATGAGTAGAAAACTTTGGTATTTCTATCAAAGGGGAAGAAGATGTATTATACAAGGGGAGAATATACATAATGGATATTATATGTATGAACACTAGAGAATCATAAGAGGTAAAGATAGACAAAAGTGGAAACATTTTGGAAACATTTTACACAACACAAGTGGTTTGTCATGAGAAAGATACAATATTGCCAAGAAGAAGCTAGAAGTGGAAGTGAAGAAGAGAAGCTTAGAGGAGAAGTTAAGAGTGTTGATATCAATTCCAAAGGGGGATATTGTTAGCATGGCATATGTAGTGATGCTAAGTGTTGCATTGATGAAGATTGGTATAGTATTCATGATAGGTGAATTGGTTATTTAGTTTTTCATTGATGTCAACCTAGTGATTGTTGATTTATAATGTTCCTGTTATGATGAGATATGTTCAAGAGGTTGGATCGCAAGCTATGGTATGATTTTATGTGTGTGATCATAAATTAATTTTATATAATGTATCTAGCTGATATATCCATGGCCACATAGGTTTATCTTATGTGTGTAGTGAGTTATGATTGTTTGAAGGATGGCAGGCAAATAGGAAGAACAGTTGAAGCCAAGGAGTGGTGATTTGATTTCTTGTGTTAAATCAATTGGTGTAATTATTATGAGAGACTAAGTTTTGTCTTTGTATGTCTAGTGTGTGACTGATACTATTGGTGTAGGCTAGTGACTAAACTATGATAGGAAGAAGGGTGGCAGTGTAACTACTAGAACAATAAGTGACTGACAGTATGCAATTTGAATGTTTTTTTCAAATTGGTGAAGTATTTGATGGAGCAATCAGAGGGTATGATTGATAAAAATTTCCAGATTCTATGTTTTGGATCATGAATTATAATGTTGAAAGGTGAAGATAGTTTAATTGACTGGAAGCGGTATTGACAGAACAGACAGATAAAGAAGAGAGAGTTCTTGATCAAGTAATGAAGATTTGTAAACCAGTGAAGAAATCCAAAGTGGAAATAGGATCGGTGATGTTTTTAGTGAAGTAGTAAGGTAGATCCAAGATTTTTGGAAAGTGTTTGACATCACATTTCCTGAGGTATGCATTTGAGGTGGATTCTTCAAGAAGTTTCTTTTGGTCAAACCAATTTTTGAAGGTGGTTCAATTTCCAAGGTGAAATCTATATGGAAGCTGACACGATTAGGAAAAATTGTTTTATGGGTAGTAAGATACATTGTATCTTACCTCACATGATCTAGATCATTCATATTTCAGATCTAGGGTTTATTTTATGTCAGTAGAATAAACTCTATATATTGAAAAGCTGAAAAATGAGTTAGTTGTTGATCGAGAATTGTAGAAGGGTGCGGTGATAGAGAAAGTGAATAAATCAAGTGTGATCAAGCTAGGAAAGAGTATAGTTTATTGAGAGGAGATTCAGAGCTTAATAGGATCTGATTATGTAGAGCTAGTGCAATTTCATAGATCAACTTATATGTTTCTTTCTAACCATTGTAACAGTGAAATCCCTTAACTAGGTTTATCCTAACATATCTCAATTGTAAATCCTCTAACAAGGTGACATTCATGTTCAATGTTAAATTCCTCTAACAAGGTTCCTTCTAAAAGGGAAAATATCATAATAGGTCTATAGGAAAATCCCTTAACAAGGTAGTGCCTAACAATGTTTTTGTAAACCTTTAACTGGGTAAGCTCCTCACATGGCATATTCTAGAAGAGTATAGATTTAGTGGGTACCAACTCCCACCGTGGTTTTTCCCATTGGGTTTCCATGAGAAAAATTTGGTTTCTTCATTGTGATTGATTATTTGTGGATGCATGCTTTTATAGTTTCTATTCATGTTAGTTGATGTTTAATGTTTTGATGCATAAAGTTTGAAGAAGTTTTGAATGAGAGAATGTATTGATTAATGATTCACCCCTCCTCTCTTAGTAATTAGGCTTGTATTAACATTTAAAAACCCTTTACGAAGATATATCATTAACTAATGTCATTATTGATCATACCACATAGTTAGTCAAGGCAAGGGTGGATCAACACCTACACCACCTCTATCATCATCAGATGCTCCATTTGGCTCAGCCCAGTCCATTGAGCATATGTGCCCCAGCTATCAGGGTATATGTTGTTGGAAAAATGGTCAGCACTCCCCTCAGGATTTGTGGCATGGCTTAACTGCCTCCTGTGTCTTCTAGAAGTCTAGTGGTTATATCAGGCATTAACAGGTCGATCTTTTGGTGCAACAGCAACCACTACTTGTAACAAGTGGTATCAAAGCTTGGTCATAGGTTCGAATCCCCTTAGGTAACGCTGAGGGGGAGATTGTTGGAAAAATGGTTAGTGCTCCCCTCAAGATTCATGACATGGCTTAACCGCCTCTTGTGTCTTCTATAAGTCTAGTGGTTGTATCGGGCATTAACAGGTCGATCTTTTGGTGCAACGACAACCACTACTTGTAACATATGTTTCAGGGTAGATACTAACACAAATAAGGATGTTTCGGCATCCCATTCATATACACATTGTGGGATTAGATGCTAGGTATTTTTTTCTAAGGATGTGGCCCTCACAAATGACCTATTGATGATGGTGTTTTCTATGAGATAGACATAGGTATGTTTAATTATGTTTTGACATGTTATTAATTAATCACCTAAATCTTATAAAAGTAAATAATATTATATTTAGAGAACATATTAAATTGATATATGTATAATATGCATTGTAGGGTGCAGAAAGTGATACTACAAGCATACCACCGAGTACATGTTTGACTAGACATGCACAGGTAGCTTTGACTGATGAGCCTCTAAAAGGCCATCTTTCTAAGTTATTTTTATTTCTTTTCAAGCAGTTTATTTTCAAACAAACACATGAGCTTATGGTTTTTATATGTATATTTTATATATGTGGAGACATGAGGTAGGAATGTGGATGGTTAAAAGACATGGTGTATTTTCTTGAATTAATGGACATAAATGGTATAATGCACTAGTTATATATGCTAATGAATGTTCCTTTTCCTATGCTATGTTTTGGGTAGTTTCCTTCCTGTAGCCATAGGCCTTGCAAGAGTATTAATTAGAGCTTAACACTTCCTAGTATTAATGATGAGAATATGTATGTATTGAAGGTTGTGTGTGCATTAATCATTTTGTAGGTATTTATCACAGTGCATTCAAGGATCGACATTGTGCTGCTAAAATAGTCAAAGCCAAAACAAAGCCATCTGTTGTTGCAAGATCTTCACAAGAAGGGAAAGTAAAATACTATTTCCTATTACATGCAACACGTGGATTTAGTACCCTCAACATGCTATATTGGGGGAGAATTTATTCCTAATTAATGCTATTTATGTTCTGATACTTTATGAATCTGTAACGATCCTCATTTATGGAGTGATCTTATATTTAGGGAGTAGTTGTAATTTTTCTTCAAATAAATGATTGTTGTACTCTTTGGAGTTAGTCAATTTTTGCAATAGAAATTATTGTAGTTGCAGTACTATTTTAATTCCAATCAAGTGTACTCATTTTCCATGAATGAATAGAATGCACAATTTGAGTTTAAATCTTTTATCTTGATTATTTTTATCATTCACTCATCCAAGGAGGCCCACTTGGTGAGTGAATTTCTCTATTAGATTAGAATTCATTTTCATGCTTTTTTAGAAGTGAAGTAGAACTCTGTTGTTCTCGCAGCCACTAGTAACAGAACTAGTAGACTATTCCTACAACATAAGTGGTTAGAGTAACTCCTAACTATGATTACTTGCTTTGCTAGAGTAAATTATTTACTAGTATTAGCATAGATTCTTGCAACTTAATGTATTTGAATTCCATAGAATAATCATAAAATCAATAGAAGTTTGAAGCATGTGAATACCATTCCAAGTTTATGTCTCTGGTCAATAATTAAATGAGACTAAATAATCCATTTAGAAACCATTTAGGGTGTCCAATCCTGAAATAGGTAGTCCAATGTGATGGGTTTCTAATACCATTATCTAGCCAATCATTTTTGGCACCCTTGTCGAGGATGGTGTTTATTCAAACTTATCCTAGTGTTTATGTTCTTAGTTTTCATAGTTCATAACTTAGTTTTAAGTAATCATTTTATGCACAGAAGAAGAGACCACCTTGGGAGATTCCTTCCTCATAATATCCAGGTTGAACCATTTGATATTTTTAATCCTGAACCTAAGGAACCCTAAGTCAAGAACAAAGAATAAGAACCCTTTGAAAACCCATTTGTTGATGCTCAAGAATGTATATCCTCACCATCATCCTCTGAAGGATCGTTGGATTTGAATGACCTCTTTGCTAAACCTAAGTATCAAGACAACCCATTTTCTCTTATTATCTATCAGCCACCATAACCAGGTCCTCCTCAAAGAATGGCACGACCTACCTTTCCTTTCCCTATCCCTACTCAGTATGGTAATCATAATTTGAAAAATATACCTGCCTCTACACTTCCCAAGTTTTATGGCCTTATTACTGAAGACCCTGAAACCTTCCTCTTTGAATTTGACATCCTCTGCAAGAGTTATGATTACACAACTAATGCCCATAAGCTAAAATTGTTTCCATCTACTCTCAAGGAGGTTGCTCTAACATGGTTCATGGGGTTGGGTGCCAATGTTGTAGCAGATTGGGATGCAATGAGAAATATGTTTCTTTCTAAGTATAAGGAGTACTATAGGGGTCATGATATGAAGGGAGATGACATTTTAAAAATGTCACAAAAGGAGGATGAGACCTTGGAAGACTATGTCTCAAGGTTTATGTTCAACTTGCAGCGCAATACACAACATCAATTGAATGAGAAGTCACAAAAACATCTTTTCTTAAAAGGTGTAAATGATGGAAGTATTGAGGCCCTGGACCTTATAGCGGGAGGAGACATCACTCAGAAGAACTGGGCTAACATAAAGAACATATGTCTGAACTATTCAAGGGCTATTGTGAAGAAAGGTAGAGGACTAAGAGATCTACCTCATAAGTCCAATGGTTCGGGGGTATCTAAGATGGAGTTGTCCAATCTTATATCTGACTTCAAAAAGGAAATCATCAATGATGTTGCCACTTAACTAGATAGCATGCAAGAAAGAAGAAAGAAGGAGGAAGAAGTCATGTTGGTCGAACTCTGCACTCACTGCAGAGAAAAGAAGAGAAACTGTAGGTGCAAAACAATTGCATCTATGGACACTAATTCAATGCCCACTAAGTTTAAATCTATACATGAGGAGAATGGAGATGTTTTCTATGTTTCTTAAAGGAAACCATGGGCTTAGAGATAAGGTATGCCTCTGGACCCCTTGAATAATTTTGGTTATAATAATAATAGTAGTCAATGGTTGAACCATACCCCTCAAAATTTTGCCCCTCAAGGATAGAATTGGAATTATAACTAGTCTAGCTAGCAACCATTGTATAATCAAGCCTATCAACAAAAACCTCTATTTAACCCATACCAATAGCAATTTAAAAAATATCAGCAGCCACAACAAAATAACCAATGGAAACCACATGGTAACTGGCAACAGAAACCTCAATGGGGACCCAATCAACCTAACAAATATCATGCTCTTATGCCTCCACCTTAGAAGCAAGCTATTATTCCTCCACCTCATGTAGCCAATAATAACCCTCATAAGCCAACAAACTTCCTGCACAACTAACTTCAAATCCTAACAACAAGCAACAAGCTTATTCCCTACAAGTAAATGATATTCATCTCAGATCAGGAACTAAATTATCTACAACTAAGGAGCCTAGAATAACTAAAGTTTTTGATACTGAGAACATGCATGTGAACCAAACATTTGGTGTTCCACCTATTCCTCAATCTACACCAGTATTAAAAAATCCCCCTTATCCACAGAGATTGGCCCAATCAGCACCTCCAAAAGAAAATCCTATAGCAGCTGACTTGATTGACCAACTTAAGAAAATGATAGTTCAAATTCCCTTGTTGGATGCCCTTAAAGAAGTCCCAATTTATAATAAGGCAATGAAAGAATCCTGTATTAAGAAACCGGGAAGAAATAAGAAAGACCCTGACATTGTCCATGTCCTTCGGCAGCTTTCTGATCTCATGTTAAGAAAAGTTTTAATGCCTAAGTACTCTGATCCAGGAAGCCCAGTGGTTACTATTCATATTAATGGTATACAAATACAAAATGTCTTGATTGACCTACGAGAATCCATCAATGTCATAAATAGGTAAGTTTTGTTGAGGCTTAACATTATTGGTTTAAGGGATACACCTACAATACTCCAATTAGCTGATAATTCCACTGTTAAGCCAGATGGCATGGTAGAAGACATCATTGTAACAATTGATTCCTTAGATTACCCTACATATTTCATAGTCCTGTCCTCCAAAGGCACTCTAGGAGGATATCCATTAATCCTAGGAAGACCTTGGCTAGCCATAGTCGATGCCTACATTGCAGGTTGCTCCAGAAAAATGACAATATCTGATGGGATAAGTACCAAGAAACTAACTCTATATTCTCTAGCCAAACCCCAAGTTGAGCTTGACCAATTTCTCTGGCCAGATTTAGGTGATGCTTCCCTTGAAGCAAATTTAGTACAATAACTCATGGTTATTTAAAGAGACCCATTTATGGTCTCATAGGAAGAAGATGACATACTAGAAATAATTCTCACCAATTAGTATGGCACTGAAGCATCTTCTTGTGTTGTTCCTAACTGTTCCCTACAAACTATATGTGAGGCCCACCTTAGGCCCACTTAGTGATCCCAATTTCTAGACTTAGTTTCTCATTTTGGTTATGTTTATTGAGATACTTGGAACTCTTTTGATCTACTGTTATGTTGTGATGGACATGTTAGACTTTACTTTTTATTGACTCTATATGTGAATCCATGATTAATGGATTTGAATTTGACCGTGTTAGATTATATTATTATATGATGTTATGAGAACCTGATAACTAGATTATGGATGATCTTGATTTCATTTGAATTATGCTATTGAATCACGAATTGAATTATGAAAATGGAATTTATTTGATGTGATTATTGAATCCTATATGATTACGTGCAGACAGTTGAATTATGACATTTCTTTCTGTGTGATTGAATGTTCAATTGAATTGTGTTAGATCATTACTTTTTGTATGATTCCTTGTATGCAATTGAGTTAAGATTAATGTGTGGATATTACATCTTGTATGTTTATATATGATGGTTTTCTTCCTTGAATTACTGATGCTGCATTTAGGTTTTGCAGGTGGAAGGACCATGGAAACATTCGGGGAAACCACATTGAATGCGTGTGCTATCAGTAAAGCCAAGGCCCCGTCTATTGAAGAGACCAGGGCCTCGTTGTGAAGTGTTTTATTTTGTAACCGTAATGTGAATGTATGTGTAAGATTGTTAAGTGTTGTAATATGTTGGACATACCTTAATTGTGATGTTAATTATGTGAGTGTCACTTGACACTAGAGTTATTTGTTAACTAAGGTATGTCGTGTGATTGAAGTGCAAGAGAAAGTCCTAGAAGCTTCCTCGGGGGGGTATTCTAAGTGCATCCTCTTGTCTTAGGACCCCTAAGTGAAGTCATACCTTACATTTTCGTGCATAAACTGAACCATGGTTTTTGGAGGGTTAAATGGGACCCTAGGGGGTAGTTTCATGCATTTTTAGGTAGCCCATTCCTTGTACCCAAAGGTTAGGGGTAATTTTAGCATGGGAAAAGCCATATTTTGAACTTTTGTCCCCTCCAATAGTGCCCATTTAATCTTGAACGAATTTGCAACTTGCATCATGGACCCAAAAGTACTTCCTAGGACCATCTTTATGAGGGTTGTGGAGAGTTGGTAGGGGGTCCCTTTTTAGTAGAACTTTTAGAGGGGTTTGGGTTGTTCACCCACTCTCTACCTTTAGAGACCACTAAACTTTGAGAAGGGAAAAGCTGAGGATAGAAGAAGGAAAAGGCTCAAAACTTCATCATTTTGCATTGGATCATAGGTTGGAGGATCTTGCTCTTCATCTCTCTCATTTTGTTGTAGATGAATCTTGTAGTTGTAATTTTTTTGTTAAGTGTTTTAGCTCCCCATGGTTGGTCATGGTGAGAGCATGAAATGGCATTTGTATTTTCTTTTGTGATGATGTTTTGGGTTGTTTACTCTTGGATCGTTCACCCTTGGGAGGGAAAAACAACCAAGAGGGGGTGTGGGAATGGAGGCAACTCCATGTGCAGAGTCTCCTCCATGTGTAGGGAAGGATAAGCTTGGGTGTGTTGTCCCCAAGTAGCCTTTGCATTTGAAGCCCAAGGGGCATTTTTGGGGGCATAAGGAGGGATTTGGCCTTGTGTGCCATTGATATGTGATACATTGTTATGGAGGTCCATGTGTGGCCCTTAACATCATTTATTGTGGTCCATGTGTGGCCTTATTATGGCATTGGCTTCTCCATGAGTTTCCCACTCTCACCCCATTAAAGGATCGGATTTGATCCTATGTTTTATCCTTGAGGGATTTCGGGATCTCTTTGTTTGATTTCATGTGAGTGCTTGTGTTTGAGTATGTATCCTATTCTTTGTGGTTTCCCCAAGCTCGGGGGTGGCCTCATGAGAGGCCTAGGATGGGAGATGAGCTCCCATGGTCGTTCCCTTGCCTTGTATATATTTGCAGATTTGTGGAAGTTCAAAGAGGAGCTATCATGGAGGTTTTCATCTTTTGGGTGGTTGTGAGAAGACAACCCGTTTATTCCTTTGTGAAATCTCTCTTTGTATTTAGACTTCTATTGTTGTAAGAGAGGTTGTAATTCTTTTTACTTGGAGCTATTGTGAAGATGAAAAAGATGAGAGACTATTATTTATTTGATCTCCCATTGTGTGGCATTAGCAATTTGCAATGCTTTATTGTAACTATGAAGGTGCAATCTTATTTGATGTTTGTGTAAATGTTTGGAGTGAAATTTCATATTGTTTATGATGATTCCTTGCATATATTATAAAGAATCTCTCTCTCTCTCTCTCTCACGATAATTGGAAAATACTCTCTCTTTGCAAATGAGTTATCAACATTGATAGAATAAATATTGTAACTAATTCATTATGATTCCATATTTGGGTTGATATAAGAATATCGTAGTATCATATAAGATGATTTAATTGTCATGATCGTTGAAAATAATCTCTATATATGATTCATATCACTCTTTTAGTCCTATAAATTGTAATGATACAACTAAGAAGAAATGAACAAATTAGTTTTTATGTTGATATCTCAATTGATTTGCAATCAAACTATATTTAATCCTTATTGATACACTATCAATTTTAAGTCTATAGACTTACTTATGCAATAAGGAAATTAGTAAAATGATAAAGCTATTTTGTTCATGGTTGTGAAGGAAATAGATAATATTCTCATACTTAAGAAAATTCATTTTCAAAGAGAAGTTGGTTTTCAACTCTCTGGAAATTGTATGGGAAAAGAATTCCCATACAATCTCTTACCACAGTCATATTTAAATAATAAATCCTACCACCTCAACATGCAATAAACAAATAAATTAACATTGAAATATATCCCCCATACCTTATTTAATACTTCCCCCTAAACTAGGCGCATGTGGAGGGAGGTCTTGACTTGCATAAAGTTTCAAACCTTGTGATTGGTCAAGTGTGTACTTGGGCTGACACATCATCAAAGCCCCTTCACTTTATGTCTTCACTTTATGTCTTCATAAAACTCACGCAGGACTTGCCCATGCTTTGAAATTAAACTCAAAAAAATTGATGAAGTTACTCCTTTATGAAGTTACCCACTTCCCACTACCTTTCCATGTCTTCCCTCTTCCCCATGCAAGTAGGCGCAGGTCTTTGGAAGAGCATTTAAAATTTGTTGAAATTATCTTTCCTCCTCCATTTGATGCGTACCCCAATGTCCTAGATGTTGGGTGATGTGTGTGGAAAGATGTGATGGGTTATAGGTTGCTTAGAGTAGGGTAGTTGATGGGATAGCTAGGCTAGTTTGTAGGCAGCCTAGGAAGATTAAATTTAATGAGTAGGTTTAGTGCATAAGTAGTGTAGATTAGATAGTTTAATTAATGAGTTATAAGGATAAGTTAGTTTAGGATGTTTCTTAATTAAGTTATTTTTGTATTAAGGACTTGTTAGAAATTTTAATAAGATATTGTTAGGGTATGTTTTTAATTATTTATTTAGTTGTATTTTGTTTCTCAATGTTCCTATTATAAAGTATATGTACATATATTAATTAATTTTATTATAGTTTATAAATTAATTAATAATTATATAAATTTTAATTATATTAATTAATTAATATATTATAATTATTAATTAATTATATATATATTTATGTTATTTAATCTATATAATCATTACTTACATATCATTGTTTAACTTTTTAAAATCATTAATTAGATAATAATTATATTAATTAATTATTAATTTGTAAGTATTAATTGATTTAACATTTATCCATTTGTAACGGATATTGGGTGAAGATGATTATTTAATTTTTGCAACCAAAATTCTCGTAAACTGAGAATCTAATCATCATAATCAAATTGGCCTTGATATAAACAAAATTGAAAAATGGTTAACCTATTTATAGAATTAACGTTATTAAATAAACATTCAATTCCTCTTAGATAACCTATAAACTTTATAGATCGATGATCTACAATATTGATCGAGAAGGTGGTCAACAATCTTCTTCGATTATATTGATATCATCTAGCATCCTATGGATATTAAAACAACATTGTTGAGGTTGATCACCTGAATCTTTTGTGACCTCGTGGTTTACTCCTCTTACCCGCACCTTAAGCGTGGAACTTTTAACCTTTTAAAAAAAATTGTTGGTTGTGTTTTGACCCAAAGTTTTGGGCATCACACTATACTGCCCAAGAAGACCTCACCTTAGTCTCCTGCAACATTTGATTATCTCTATACCTTATTACCTCATGAGATAAAGTCACCATCATTTTTAGAAATCATGATGTTGGATAAAGTAAAGATAGTTGAAATTGCCTTAAGAAAGGAGTTGAATGTCAATAGGAATCTCACTACATCTCATATGTCCAATCTTCTCAAACTTTTGGAAGAAATTCAACAAGATTTTGCATGGGACTATACTAATATGAAGGAGTTAGACCCTAAGCTTTGTACCCATAGAATCTACATAAGTCCTGAATGTAAGACAATTAGACAAGTCCAGAGAAAAAATAATCCTGCTTTGAGAGATATGGTGAAGATAGAATTGCAAAAACTAATTAGTGTTGGTTTCATATATCCTATTTCTGATAGCCAGTGGGTTTATCCTCTAGTGATTGTTCGAAAGAAAGGGGGAAAATGGAGAGTTTGTGTAGACTATAGGGAGCTTAACAAAGCCACTAAAAAGGATCACTTTCCATTACCTTTCATTAATCAAGTACTTGATAATCTTGCTGGTATAAAGTATTTTTCATTTCTAGATGGCTTCAGTGGATATAACCAAATCCAGATATCACAAAAAGACCAGGATAAGATAACGTTCACCTATCCATGGGGAACATTTTCTTATTCAGTCTTGCCATTTGGATTGTGTAACGCACCTGCTACTTTCCAGAGAGCAGTGCTTGGTATATTCTCTAACATTTTTGCTGACTATGTTGAAATATATATGGATGAATTCACTACTTATGGAACTAAATTTGAGGAGGTGCAAGCTAACTTGGAGAAGGTTCTCAAGAGATGTTAGGAATACAACCTTTCCATTAATAGTGAAAAGTTCTACATGATGATGGAGGAGGGAGTCATTTTAGGACACTACCTTTCATCCTTTGGTATCCAGGTTGACCCTATAAAGATTATAGTCATCAGCACACTTCCAACACCAGTCAAGTAGAAGGATGCCAGGAGCTTTCTTTTTCATGCTAGTTACTATAGGAGATTCATCAAAGACTTCAACCAAATTGTAGCACCTTTATACAACTTGTTGAAGAAGGAAGCAGAGTTTGAATGGACAAATGACTGTGAATTATCATTTCAATAGCTGAAAGATGTCTTGACAAAGACACCTATCCTAAGAGGACCTAACTGGAAGCTGCCATTTCACATTCACACTGATGCATCTGACTATGCCATTGGAGTAGTCTTAGGACAAAAGGAAGGTATAGTTGAGCATGCTATTTATTACACCAGTAAAAACTTACAAGGTTCTGAGCTGAACTATATTGTCACTAAAAAAGAACTCCTAGTAGTCATTTATGCTCTCAAAAAATTTAGACACTACATCACTGGTTATGAAGTATTTGTATACACTGGTCATTCAGCCATCAAATACTTGATGAACAAGCCTGCCATCACTAGTAGATTAGAATGATGGTTACTCCTTATACAATAGTTTGATGTAAAAATTATTGATAAACCAGGCAAGGCTAATGTGGTGGCTGATTTCTTATCAAGATTGAAAGTCCCAGATGATCCTACAATAATTTAAGACAGCTTTCCCAATGAGGACGAGTTCTCCATTGAATATTTCAACCCATGGTATGCTAACATAGTGAACTACCTTTCTACAAGAAGGACACCACCTCATTTCTAGCCTAAAGAATGCCAACTTCTGGTTGAGAAGAGTTTTAAATTCTTGTGGATCTCAGGATTTATGTTCTACATGGGTCCTGACCAGGTCACTAGAAGATGTGTTCAAGAAGATGAGACTTATGACATTCAGAGGGCTTTTCATGATGAGCCATGTGGAGGCCATTTTGTAGCAAAGAGGATAGCGTACAAAATTATGACAATAGGATACTATTGGCCTCCTTTACATAAGGATGCAACAAAGCATACAAGGCACTGTGAAAGATGCCAGTGCATGGGGTGCCCAACAAAGTCAAATGAAATGCCCTTGCAACCTCAGGTGGTGGTGACACCATTTGATAAATGGGGTATTGATTTTGTGGGACCCATCGAGCCATCTTCTCATGGTAAGTCGTATATCTTAGTTTGTACTAACTACGCCACAAAATGGGTTGAAGATAAAGCAATGAGGCATGCAAGGGATCACAAAGAGGTTGAATTTCTCTATAATATATCTTCACTAGATTTGCAATACCTCAAGAGATAGTCATGAATCAAGGTGCATAGTTTACCTCCAATCTCATTTCAAAATTGATGCATGAATACATGGTGAGACATGGTAAATCTTCACCATATCATCCCCAAGCCAATGGCCAACTAGTTTATGGAAAATTTGCATCAATGCCTATTGTGTTTCAACATAAAACTCTTAGGACAGCATTGGAACTAGACATTGATCTTACTAGAGCACAAGAGGAGTGGCGTTTATAGTTGAATGGGTTGGATGAGTATAGGAAATATGCACTCCACAACACTAAGTTGATCTAGTAACAGTGGAAAAAGTGGCATGACAAATTCATCAAAGAAAGAAATGTTTAGTTTGTGATTAGGCATTGTTATATGACTCACGCTACCATCATACACTAGGAAAATTTCAAACACGGTGGCTTGGGCCCTATGATATAATCTCAGTGTTTGATAATGGAGCATTTCAGCTATCTACCATTGATCCAGTGTAGTTCAAACTACTTTTCAATGGTCATAGACTCAAGATCTACAAAAAACAAGTCAATCACAAGGACTTCCTATAGCAGTTCAAGCAAAGCGATGAAAACATCATTCCTGCAACAGAAGCATCTCGGTCTTCTACCGAGATTTCCCCCAATTCTTGATTCCCATCAAGGAATCCATAATAAACATTTCACCTTGTGTGAAATTATTTCTCTATAATAAACTCCACCTCACCTTCTCTCTCAACCACTTTTATGTACCATCGCATCACTCCATCAATGCAAGTTATATTTTCATAACACTCTTCCTGCAGTGCTTCCTAGGTATGTGCCACCTTCCTTTATACATATTTTATTTTATTCATTTTTATTAGGAAGGCATTTCATTTTAATTTTTACTCTTGCACAACTTGGCCTAGTGGGACCTATGCCTTTAACTTAGTTGGGGGAGGGGAATATTATATTTTTCAAAACTTAAAATTAGCATGTAAACAATGAATTTCTTATCTTTTTGAGATAACTTCCATCACGTGTTAATCAATCTTTCATTCCATGATTGCATCGTCATGGCTGAAAGGAATTAAAAGATATTAAAAGAGACATTAAAAGATGAAGTTTAACTTATGATGATATGTTGGTGTCGTGCTTGGGGTGGAAGACCTTGACACAAGCAAAAAATTATATGAGATTTCATGCATTAACACTTTTAATTACTTGAAGTGAATAGCATTTTGTACTCTACCTTTCTCATCTGCAGAACCTCGAGTCTGTAGAATTTTAAACATCAATTTGCGATTTTCATGCTTCTGTGAAAAGAAAAAACTTGTGCAAAAATTTGATGTTCATAACAATGGGGGGTGATCTCCAAAGGCATGAGTTAGTTGACCATAGAGTTTTTCTATGAGATGCATCCAGTTGTGAGATTTTCCAAAGAAAAGGTTGGTTGGACTACTATCTAAGCCTCAACGGATTTGATGAAGAAATCGCTTTCCAATTTTTAAATACTCTCCAAAATGGGATTGCAGTGGTAAAAGGGCTGAGAGTTGAATTCATAGAGGATATTGTAGTAGAAGTTAACAGGTTGCCATAGGAAGGAGAGTAGTGGACTAAAGACTTTGATTTACATTCGGCTTGGGCTCAGTTCACCTTGCATGGTGACCTATGGCTAGACATTGATAAGAAGAAAGGACTTTAAGGGTGTCATTGCCCTTGGATTTCATCCATCTAGCTGCATTTATCATTCAATAATTTACCTGTGAAGGGCACTACAAGTATCTACATGTTCTGCATTTCAAAATTCTCAACCACCTTCGACATGATAATTGATCTTTAAATTTGCCTAAATTCTTGTTCAATATTGTGAAGAAGCAATCTTCTTAGTTCAGTCAGGAAAGGATCAATTAGTTTTCCATCATTGTTTGATTAATTTAATTATAGAAAGGGAATTAAATAAGAAAATTATTGGGACCTGGGATACATTTCTAAAAATGGATGAAATAGAACCTAGGATGGTCAGCCCTAGAGGCCAAGCTATAGGGAGAAGATAAAATACAGCCACTGGGGTTTGCAAAGTAGTCCAAAGAACATTAATTGTTCCTAAAGCTTCCTCCTCCAGTCCTAAACCATCTAGGAAGAGAACTTGTGATAGTGGTGCTTCCACTTCCAAGAGAAAGAAAATAGATGATGTTCCTAAAACCCCACCATCTATAAAGACAATATCTACCCCTAGAAAAAATAAGGGCAAAACCCTGGAGACATAAGAGGAAATTATAGAACATCAACCTAGTAATGACAATGTTAGTGATGAAGCCAATGAAACCTTTCTCTTGCATGAGGAAGAAATCCCAAAAGAACCTCCTGTAGTAGCTATAGAGGAAATGTCTACCGAGAGGAGGAAATGTAAGAATCCTCCATGCTCTTCTACAATCCCCGCAAGAAGAAGTGCAAGGATTTCTATAAACAACAAGGATGTTGAGTCTCTCATTCCAAATGTTAATCTAGAATTCTCTAAATCTATGGAGAGATCTTCTTCTAAGGAAATTTTTCAAGAAAATGTAGTCAGTAACACTGTGTTCAACAACTAGAATCTAGAAGAAAGTGTTAACCCTAGTGTTGACTAAATACTCATTGATAGTGATTAATTTTCTGAAGAGGTTGAGGAGTTTGTGGACAACTTTGCTAGGCAAGATATTCCTGATGATTCAAAAGATTCTCTTTTTGAAGACTACCATGAATTTGGTAAAGATATTGTTGAAGAGGTGATAGAGAAACTTATTAAAGATGGGTTAGATACACTAGCTCGGGCAGTAGCTGAATCTAGTGAAGGGGGCAATGTAGTAACAACCCTTATTATGTGGAAAGGAAAATCATTCACACCAAAAGATATAGTAAAAACCCCTCACCTAGCATCTAGATGGACTAATATTCTCAATCAAGAACCCATGCCACCTTTAGAATTATCTACACCACTGACTGTAGGGTTAAATTTATATCAACAATTGTTATGGGAAATGGTGCAGGAGCACACCTAGGCCAACCTCTGTGGTTTAGTTGTTTTGGCTTGTACCTGACATTAGCCAAGTCAGGAAGGTTTTTTTTTTTTAAGACCTTAGAAGCTCATTGCTATTGTCGGCTAGGTGAGTTAGTCATTATGACTAAGGTCACCAAATTAGCCATTATTAGTAGTATTGATTTCCTAGTGTTAGGAGTTTAAAGTTTGAGTTAGAGTCTTCAATATGTTCTAAGCACATAATGATGTTAGAAAGATGCCTTAAGGTCATTTATGATCTTGGATCCTTAAAATATAAGAGGTAGAGGTCCTAAGGAATAGGATGATGGCATGAAGGTAAGATGCCAAATGTTGTTAAGAAGTTGTCATGACAACATTTGCAATTATTGCAAATGTTTTGTGCAACTCGGTTACCTTGGATCCCCTAAAGAATAGGAAGTGGGAGATTAGCACCCTAGAATCATGGAGATGGAATCTAATATCAGCTAAGACTTGAATCTCAAGGTGAGAGAGATGATTGTAATAGTTTGAATATAGCAATACAGCTCTGCAACTTTGTTTTAGAGAAGAACCCAAGATTTTGTTGTGACAGTGACATGTAATGGATTGAAAGTCTTGACTTGGTGATTGTGTAGTATTCTTTAGGTTGTTCTAAGACTTTTTCATTTAGAAATCAAGTTGATTAGAGTAGTTTTAGTGTGTTGTGTGTGCCCTTTGTTCTCTATTTAGAATCTTCATTGGTCCTGTCCTGACCAGTTTGTGAATTCATGGCTCCCCAATGAAATCTAGCCATGGAAATATCTTAACAATGGATGGATATGTTAGGGGAGTCATTATCCTATATGTATTTAGGATTAGGATTCATGGAATTGTGGAGAGCTATTTTTACTACTAAGCCTTTAGCGAGCAGACAGTGCCCGGTTAGAGGTTTAGGATTGAAGAAGAGAAGATTTCTTGTAGGGTAGAGAGGTACTGTATGACACGGGTATAGTTCCAGGTAAGCTTTTATCATATACTAACATACTATGAGGATTGAGTTCATACCAATCCATTTGACCAAGTTTTGAGTGAGATTCAAACAAGGTTACAGTCAAACCTAGAAAATAGGTCTTTTAGCCCTATTAGCCCTAGATTGTAGGAAGGAAGTGTACAGATGACCTAGGAAGAAAAAACTTGCTGAATCCTTTGTAAAATCTAAAAGGGTATCCAAATCCCTGATTGGTTTTGTGAGTGTTTTGGAAAGTTTGGTCAATAATTGGCAAAAGGCCTTTGTAAAAGGCTACAAGAAATAGGCCTAATTAGGTCTCCTAATGGTGAGTCATTGAACCCAGTAAGGATAATTTTGAAGATCCTTCTAAATGGATCAACTTGGAAAAGTTATGAATGTTTCCAAGATGATGGACATCCCTGCAAAGAAATTTGAATATTGTGAAGAGTTGGCACTTAGAGCTTTCTAAGTGAAGGTGAAGAATTGAACTAACTAAAGGGTGTTAGTCTTTCAAGGTGAAGCACAAGGGTAGAACTCTTAGGGAAGATTTGGAATTGGTCTTAGTTAATCATGTAAGACAATTAAGACCTAGAGGAGATTAGGTTCCTAGAAGAGACAAGCTAGGTCTCTTGGTTGAAGTGCAAGCAAGCCTTGGAACACTTACATCATATTGGTATCAGAGCTTGAATTGATTAGGCTTGTGGTTGATGTTTCAGCTAACTGAATTAGTGGGAGAGAATACATAAGTGGGATCAGAAGAAGCTAAAGTAATGGTGACTAATGCTGAGTTAGCCAAGAAGGTAGAAGAACAAGAGGAGGATAATCGGTTGCTAACAGAAAGATTATCCCAAATGGAGCAGCTCTTGGGTGAAGTCCAAGACAAAGCTGATAAGGTCAAGGATAAAACTAATCAAAAGGAAGAGAAACAAGCAAGGGAGAAGGAATTAGAGTTGGAGGAGGAATCTCCAACACTTGACCCTATTCTTCCTGAAGAGCCATTCTTAAAGGCACTAAAGGCTTTGAGTGGGAAAGCTTTGGAAGGTGTGCCACTATTTAGTGGACAAATGGATCCAGATTCAGTTATGGATTGGATAGATAGCATTGATAACCATTTTGAGTTTGATGGTATCTTAGAGGCACAAAAAGTTATGGTGGCCAAGTCTAGGCTAAGAGGTTCAGCTCTTACTTGGTGGAAGTTTGTGAAAACTAAGAGAGAAAAGGATGGAAAGGGTCCTATAGTTACTTGGAAGGGCATGGTAACTAAAGTGAAATAGACCTACCTTCCTAATGACTATGAAGTTCATATACATAGAAGGAGACACAATCTTAGACAAAAATATCTAGATGTTCAAGCATACACCGAGGAGTTTCAGAAGTTATGCTCAAGATCAAAGGTAGTTGAAGATGAAAGCATCAAGCTTGCAAGATACTTGAATGGCCTCAAATGGTCTATTCAAGAGGAAATGAGTCCTGTGAAATTCAAAACCATTTTCCAATGCTATCAAATGGCCTTGAAGATAGAAGTTAATGGCAAGAGAAAACAAGAGAAAACATCCAAAGGTAGAGGTAAAGGCAAGGATAGTAGAGGACAAAGAGGTGGCTATGGTGGAAGAAGTTCTGAATCAAGAACTCAAGGAGACATAAAATTTAGTGAGAAGAAAGAAGGAAGCTCTAGTAGAGGTGGTAGAGGGCGGACTTCTAACTCTACCTTTAGAGGAAGAAGCGATGGACAAGGAGGAAGAGGCAACTTCTTTTCCAATATGAAATGCTACCATTGCAATCAAATAGGACACCTACCGATAGGTGTCTAGAGAAGGGTAGTACTTCTCAAGGAGGTGATAAAAGGACCAATATAGTTCATGATGAGGCTAATGCAGTAGAGAAGCATGCTTAAGTACCATTAAACTAAGAGGAAGGAGAGAACCTCATGATGAGGAGAACTTTGATCAAGGAGCCGGTGAAGGAAGAGCCAAGCCAAAGGAGGTCTTTGTTTAGGATAAAGTGCAAGATGATGGGGAAAGTGTGTAGAGTCATCATAGACTCAGGGTATATGGACAATATTGTGTTAGAGGAAGTAGTTAGGAAGCTCAAGTTGACAAGGATACCCCACACAAATCCTTACAAGGTCACTTGGCTCAATAAAGGCCAACATGTGTTGGTGAATGAACAAGCATGGGTGGAGTTCTCAATTGGAAGGTACAAAGACAAATTTTTTTGTAATGTGTTACCTATGGATGCATGTCATTTTCTCCTAGGTAGACCATAAAAATTTGACTGCCAAGCCATACATGATGGAGGAAATAATTATTATTCTTTCAAGAAGGACAATGTGACATTTAAAATTCAGTCACTGTTGGAGGATATAGAGGTCAAGAAAATAGGTCCAAATGTGCTTATGGTTGGTGAAAAAGAGTTCTTACAAGCCATGGAAGAGAGTGAAGGAGTTGGCTATGCATTGGTGCTAAGGCCAAGAGAGGGAGATGAAGAAAATGTGACTAAGAAGCCAGAGTTACCCAAGGAAATACAAAGCATGCTATAGACTTATCAAGGTATAGCTAGTGATGGACAACCATCAACCTTACCCCCTAAAAGAGCTATAAGTCATAGGATAGACCTTATCCCAGGAGCTACCCTACCTAATAAGGCAGCTTACAAGATGACCCCTCAACAAAATGAGGAAATTGCAAGGTAAATACAAGAATTCCTAAACCAAGGTTTCATTAGAAAGAATATTAGTCCATGTATCATACCCACTGTCCTTGAACCTAAGAAAGGAGGAACTTGGAGGCTTTGTGCTAATTCAAGGTCTATTAATAGGATAAACATAAGGTATAGGTTCCCTACCCCAAGGATTGAAGACCTAATGTATTGTCTAGGTGAAGCTAAGTGCTATAACAAGATAGAATTGAAGAGTGACTATCACCAAATAAGAATACATGAAGGAGATGAGTGGAAAATATCCTTTAAGACCAATGAAGGTTTGTATGAATGGCTTGTCATACCATTTAGATTATCCAATGCCCCCTCCACATTCATGAGGCTCATGAATGAAGTCCTCAAAGACTACAGAGGAATTTTTTTAGCAGTATATCTAGATGATATATTGATTTATAGAAAGATAAGAGGAGAGCACCTAGAACATCTTGAGACTGTTTTCAAGAAGCTGAATGAGGAGAAGTTGATGATCAACTTGGAGAAGTGTGAGTTCATCAAAACAGAGCTAGTGTACCTTGGATTTGTTCTATCACATGGAAATCTACAAATGGATGTTAGCAAGGTAGAAGCCATCATAAATTGGCCTACTCCAAGGACAAAAACAAAGGTAAGAAGTTTTCATGGCCTTGCTCAATAATATAGGAAATTCATAAGGCAATTTAGTGCTATTTGTGCTCCTATGTTGGATACTATTAAAGGAGGAATGAAGACTAAATTTTTATGGAATGAGCATGATACCAAGAGCTTTTAGTTGTTATAGGAAAAGATAGCTACCCAAACTATTTTAGTCTTTCCAAGCTTTGAGAAGATTTTCACCATTGAGTGTGATGCTAGCAATGTGGCTATATGAGCTGTTTTAAGCCAAGAGGGTAGACCAGTGGATTTTCATTTAGAAAAGTTAAGTGAAGCCAAGAAGTATTACTCTTCTTATGACCTTGAGATGTATGCTTTGGTTCAGGCTTTAAGGAAATGGAGGCACTATTTTCTACCCAAGGAATTCATAGTGTATTCAGACAATCAAGCATTTAGTTTCCTAAATTCACAAGAGAAGTTGAGTCACAAGAACATGAAGTGGGTTGAATACCTAAAATCTTATACCTTTAATATCAAGAACAAGAAAGGATTAATCAATAAAGTGGTAGATGCATTATCTAGAAGATCTCTCACTATCCAAGAGATTCAGTTGAAGAGCATGGGGATAGATTACTTCAAGGATCTATATGCTGATGATGAAAACTTTGCAGACATTTATAAGGTATGTGCTGAATACAAGAATCATTTTCATAGTAAGTATGCTAAGTATACTTTGAAAAGTGATCTCTTGTTTAAAGGAAATTAATTTTGTGTTCCTAGAGGCTCCATTAGAGAGAATTTGATACAAGAAAATCATAATGGTGCTTTGAGTGGTCACTTTGAGATCACTAAGACTCAAGAACTAGTTCAAAGATTCTATTATTAGCCAAGGATGAATCTAGATTTAGGAGGTATGTGGAAATTTGTATAGTGTGTCAAAAGGCCAAGGGCACTTCTTCCAATGTAGTCCTTTATCAACCACTACCTATTCCTACTAGGCCATGGAAATGCTTGAGTATGGATTTTGTAGTTCGGTTACCCAAGACAAGACAAGGCATGGATAGTGTTTATGTAGTTGTGGATAGATTCAGCAAGATGGCTCACTTTGTGCCATGTAAGACAACTAATGATGCCAGCCAAATAGTATCTCTTTTCTTCAAGGAGATAGTGAGAATCCATGGGTTACCTGTGAGCATTGTGTCAAATAGAGACACCAAGTTTATGAGTCATTTTTGGAAGACTCTTTGGCAAAGATTGGGCACTAATTTATCTTTTGGACCATCCTTAAACTGATGATTAGATCGAGGTTGTGAATAGAAGCCTTGGAAATCTACTAAGGTGCTTGACCAAGGAGTATGGTCAATAATGGGATCAGTTGATTGGACAAGCTAAATATGCCTACAATGACACTATAAATAGATCAACAGGGAAGAGTCCCTTTGAAATAGTCTATGGACTACATCCTAGAGGAGTCTATGAGTTAAGAGATTTGAAGGATGGAGTGAAGGGAAGTGGCTATGCTGATGACTTTTCATATGCTATGCAGGAGATACATGATACAGTGAGGAAGACCTTGCAAGAGAATACCATGAAACATAAAACCAAGGTGGATGAGAGTAGAAGACAAGTTCAGTTCCAAGTGGGAGACTTGTTTATGGTGCATATTAACAAATATAGACTTCAAGAGGGAGTCCCTCACAAGTTTCAGATGAGAAGGATAGGTCTTTGTCCTATCTTGGATAAGTATGGTGATAATGCATTCAGAGTTGAGCTGCCAAAAGATAGTGGACTGTCCCCTATTTTCAACATAGCAGATCTAGTTCATTACAGAGGACTATAGTAAGACATGGATCAAAGTCTCAGTGAAGTGATTAGAGATGTGGAAGATCTCTAACTACCCACTACTACAGTCAAAGGATATGACAATATATTGGATACTAGAATCTACAAAAAGACTAGGACCAAGGAGTAAAATGAACATATCATAAACAAGCATGGTCAAACTCATGCTGATGCAATATGGGTCAAGGAATCAGAGTTCAAGAAGATGGGAATTAATCCAAGCATCCTCAATCCAAGGGTGGATTGAACTCTTTTGTTTTGGGGAGGATGGTGCAGGAGCACACCTAGGCTAACCTCCATGGTTTAGTTATTTTTGCTTGTACCTAACATTAGGTGAGTTAGGAAGGTTGTTTTTGTTTAAGACCTTAGAAGATCATTTCTATTGTGGGCTAGGTGAGTTAGTCATTAGGACTAAGGTCACCAAATTAGCCATTGTTAGTAGTTTTGATTTCCTAGTGTTAGGAGTTTAAAGTTTGAGTTAGAGTTTTCAATATGTTCTAAGAACATAATGATGTTAGAAAGATGCCTTAAGGTCATTTATGATCGTGGATCCTTGAAATATAAGAGGTAGAGGTCCTAAGGAATAGGATGATGGCATGAAGGTAAGATTCCAAATGTTGTTAAGAAGTTGTCATGACAACATTTGCAATTATTGCAAATGTTGCATGCAACTTGGTTACCTTGGATCCCCTAAAGAATAGGAAATGTGAGATCAGCCAAAAAGCCCTAGAATCATGGAGATGGAATCTAATATAAGCTAAGACTTGAATCTCAAGGTGAGAGAGATGATTGTAATAGTTTGAATATAGCAATACAGCTCTGCAACTCTATTTTAGAGAAGAACATGAGCTTTTGTTGTGACAGTGACATGTAATGGATTGAAAGTCTTGACTAGGTGATTGTATAGTGTTCTTTAGGTTTTTATAAGACTTTTTCATTTAGAAATAAAGTTGGTTAGAGTATTTTTAGTGTGTTGACTAAATTGTTCTCTATTTAGAATCTTCACTGGTCCTATCCTAACCAATCTATGAATTCATGGCTCCCCCATGAAATCTAGCCATGGGAATCTCCTAAGGATGGATGGATATGTTAGGGGAGTCATTATCCTATATGTATTTAGGATTAGGAGTCATGAAATTATGGAGAGATATTTTTACTACTAATCCCTAGGTGAGCAAACAGTTCCCAATTAGAAGTTTAGGATTGAAGAAGAGAAGATTTCTTGTAGGGTAGAGAGGTACTGTATGAAATAGGTACAGTTCCAGGTAGGATTTTATCAAATCCTAACATAATATGAGGATTGAGTTCATACCAATCCATTTGACCAAGTTTTGAGTGACATTCAAACAAGATTACAGTCAGACCTAGAAAATAGGTCTTTTAGCCCTATTAGGCCTAGATTGTAGGAAAGTAGTGTACGGATGACCTAGGAAGAAAAAACTTGTAGAATCCTTTGTAAAATCCAAAAGGGTATCCAAATCCATGATTGGTTTTTTGAGTGTTTTGGAAAGTTTGGTCAAGAATTGGCAAAAGTCCTCTGCAAAAGGCTACAAGAAATAGGCTTAATTAGGTCTCCTAATGGTGAATCCTTGAACTTGGTAAGGATAAGTTTGAAGATCCTTCTAAATGGGTCAAATTGGAAAATTTATGAATGTTTCCAAGATGATGGACATCCCTGCAAAGAAATTTGAAGATTGTGAAGAGTTGGCACTTAGAGCTTTCTAAGTGAAGGTGAAGAATTGAACTAACTAAAGGGTGTTAGTCTTTCAAGCTGAATCATAAGCGATAGAAATATTTGGGAAGTTGGAATTGGTCTTAGTTCATCATCTAAGCCAATCAGGACCTAGAGTATATTAGGTTCCTAGAAGAGACAAGCTAGGTCTCTTGGTTGAAGTGCAAGCATGCCTTGGAACACTTACATCAGGAAAGAGCACAGGGGAATATAGAGAAGAAAAAAATAAAATGTACTATTGATGACCAAGCTCATCAATTAGAACAAAAAATAGATCAGATTGAGGTTTTGAAGATAAGGATTGATCAAATAATAGAGCTAATTCTAGAATTATGGCATGTAGATAACCATCTCCAGTGTATGCTTTGTTCCTTAAGGAACAGTTCATTAATTTTAAATTGACAAGAATTTATTGTGTGAATTATATTTGCATAACTTGGTTGTGCTAGATGGTAAGGAATGGAATTTACTCCTTTATGTGGGAGATGTTCAACTAAGAGTAGTTATGTTATGGATACAAAATGAGATAAGCAGGGAGCATCAAGCTTCACCTTATAGGAATAATGAGATGAAAACTCCCTTTCTCATGAGGCCCAAGGTTCAACATTCTAGGTGAACATTTCTTGACTAGATCTCTGTTATAGTAAACCCGAGTGGAGATAATAAAGTGTACCTAGTAAGCAAACAAGATTATGTAGATTGGGATTAGCATTCAGCTCATGATATTGCAATAGCAATCAGTGCTTCTAGGAAGAGATGGATAAGAATGTCACATGATCTAAAGGCTAGGGAACCCCACTCTCTGTAAAATCTAACCCTTGCTACCAGAAGAGTTCCATGGTATCTAATGTTGGGTAATACCATGCATAATTATTAGTTTCCATTAAGGTTTCAACCTCTTGTTCTCCTACAACCACTACTCATAATGAATGAAAGTGTTGCAGATCATGATATGGCTAAAGAAGTTTAGCAATGGGAAAGACTCAGGGAAAACCATAGATACTTTGATTATGTTAATGATGAGCCTAGGGAGAAGACAACCATTGATTTGAGATTGAGAGCCAGAATCTAGAACTTCATGATTGTTGGGGACCAGCAATAGAGCAGTTGGGGGGAATGATGAGCCTCTAAAAGGTCATCTTTCTAAGTTCTTTTTATTTACTTTTAAGCACTTTATTTTCAAACAAACACATGAACTTATGGTTTATATATATATATATATATATATATATATATATATATATATATATATATATATATATATATATATATATATATATATATATATATATATGTATGTATATATATATATATATATGTCGAGACATGAAGTAGGAATGTGGATGGTTAAAAGAAATGGTATATTTTCTTGAATTAATGGACCAAAATGGTATATGCAGTAGTTATATATGCTAATGAATGTTCCTTTTCCTATGCTATGTTTTGGGTAGTTTCCTTCATGTAGCCATAGGCCTTGCAAGAGTATTAATTAGAGCTTAAAAATTTCTTCCTAGTATTAATGATGAGAATATGTATGTATCGAAGGTTGTGTATGCATTAATCATTTTGCAAGTATTTATCACGACACATTCAAGGATTGGCATTGTGGTGCTGAAATAATCAAAGCCAACCATTGTTGTAAGATCTTCGCAAGCAGGGAAAGTCAAATACTATTTCCTGTTACTTGTAGCGTGTAGATTTAGTACCCTCAATGTGCTATATTCTGGGAGAATTTATTCTTAATTAATGTTATTTGTTTCTGAGACTTTATGATCTTTAACGATCCTCATTTATGGAGTGAGCTTAGATTTAGGGAGTAGTTGTAATTTTCCTTCAAATAAATGATTGTTTTACCTCCAATCAAGTGTACTCATTTTCCATGAATGAATAGAATGCATAGTTTGAGTTTAAATCTTTTATCTTGATTCTATTTTCCATTCATTCATCCAAGGGGCCCCACTTGGTGAGTGAATTTCTCTATTAGATTAAAATTTATTTTCATGCTTTTTTAGAAGTGAAGTAGAACTCTGTTGTTCCTGTAGCCACTAGTAACAAAACTAGTAGATTGTTCTTATAGCATAGGTGGTTATCTAGTAACTCATACCCATGATTACTTGCTTTGCTAGGGTAACTTATTTAAATGTATTAGGATAGATTTCCTACAGCTCAATGTATTTGAATTCCATAGAATAATCATAAAATCAAGAGAATTTTGAAGCATATATTTTGCAAATACCATTCCAAGTTTATGTCCCTGGTCGATAATTAAATGAGACTGAATAATCCATTTAGCAACCATTTAGGGTGTCCAATTCTGAAATAGGTAGTCCAATGCCATGGGTTTCTAATACCATTATTTAGCCAAGCATTGACACCTAAGGTATAGTTTTTAAATATTCATAAAAATAGAATAATTTCTTAGTGTCAAGATATCTTTTCTTAATATGTATATTTATTTGATTTTTTATAGGGCTTTTCGGGGGCTCAAATGTCCAAAGTTAATGATGTGACACTTTCTTTGATTGAATTTGGCCTAGAGAGCTTTGTGGTATCATATTTTTCACACCTCTTATTTATAATTTTAATTGAACCCATGTGTTATCATATTCATTTCTCTTATTTTAATTTTTTTTCTTCTAGGGTACCCCACCTAGCTCCAAGACACTGAGATTAAAAAGGAAATCCTCGAGGACACCCAAAGTAAAAAAGGTAATTTAGTACAATTTATGTTTATTTGGTTAAATGTATTATGATTAAAAATGTACATGTATACTAATGAATGTACATGTCTTATTTGTTCTATATATAGAAACAATTTTGTTTCAAAGAATTAATGAATGCACCAAATGTCACTAATGTTTAGGAGTGGGAAGTGGTAACATTTTTATATTCACTTTCAATTGCATTCTTCTTTATTGAAAATCTCTTATAAATCCTTCCTCTATGACAATGATATATGTTATGATTTTCATATAGTAAATAGTTATAGCAGCCTCATCAACAACGATGCCTCCTAAGAGTACATGAGAGTATATATAGACACACACACACACACACACAGATATGTGTGTGTGTGTGTGTGTATGTATGTGTCTATATATATATATATGCTAAACATATGGATGTAATGTAGATATGAGTACATGCATTTTTTTAATTTGTAGTGTTTGTTATCAACTTTGGGTTATTAACTTGTGTTAATTGTCTTTTACCTATTATAGCTCCCTTTGTGACTTCCTACAAATTATTTACCATTCCATTTTGTTAGGAGTCCTCACCCACGAAGGAGTCCATCAATAGTACTACACAGCCCAAGTGCACAAGAAAGAGATTAGCTAATCAACAATTCAACTGCCAACAAATTGTAATCCAATATTTAGTTATTTTGATAGCATTTGGAGATAAGATATGTATTTAGCATTTGAATTGTTCTTGTGCAAACACCCAATGAGCCACAGACTACTTTGAAGAGAGTCAATTTTGATGATCCAGCACAGTCATATATATTGATAGACATATATAGATGTAGTTGTGGTTATTAAATCACACACACACATACACACACACAAATATATATATATATATATATATATATATATATATATATATATATATATATATATATATATATATATATATATATATATATATATATATATATATATATATATATATATATATATATATATATATATATATATATATATATATATATATATATATATATATATATATATATTCGACATTTGTATTGTATGTATGAATGTTGACACAGACGATGCCATCTTTTTGTAACTCTATTATTGATTTGGCATGTATGCCATTTTGGAAATGTTCACGATTATTGTTCATTTTGATATATATGAAACTTGAAATTTGACCCAATTTGTTCATTGTGTGCATACATTTGTACTTCAAAACTTAATTTTTTACAATTAATCAAACATGTTTGTTTATTATTTAATATAATAGAATTGAAACATATTCATCAAATTTATTGTGGCATGGATAATGTAATCAAAGTCATATGTGACTTAATTTGATGTAATAAGGCATGAAAAGCCAAAATATGTAGTGATTTTGTCTATTGTGTCAAATTGTCCTAATTGACCAAATAAGGGTCCTAGGAAGATGTATATTAATGGGTGGTTTATGTGGTTGTTGTTGCTTATGGATTGGTTCATGGAATATGTATATTAATATCTACTAATATATTTTTCTACAGAAATGATCATTGAATGGATGGTTGATGCAGAGGGAAAGGTGGTTAAACCACTTCTAGCCTAAGTTGAGTCCTTTCACCAATAGTCTCCTCACAAGACACCTATTACAAAATATTTCCAACTAGAGTTGAACTAGGCTTGGAATTATCTAGATCCCTCTCCTAGGACTCCTTCCAAGATAATCCACCCCACTTGATGAGTTCCCTCATCTACACTTGCATATCCACAACCTATATTCCATTTCATGTACTTTACCCTTATCAAAATAGGACCTTCACTTTTACAAGACCACTATGTTGGGTATCCTAAAAGTTTTTCGAGGTTTGTCTCCAATTCCTGGTTTAAGTCTCCATGCGAGTGTTTTACCTGGCCTAGGGTTTGTAAAGTGTCGTGAAAATGGTTTTTGACATGTTCAGAAAAACCCTTACCCTAGGTCTTGTCTTTCAAAATGTTTCCAATTCATTTCTAAAATTCATGTGGCCCTCTTGTTTCTTTTTCTTGGTTACCTTTAAGTCACTTAAGTTGCTATTTGTGCATGTGCTTATTTTCCCCAAGTGTTCGCCGAATCAGGAAGTGTCTTATCAAATTGTAAAACAATCTGGCGATTCAGCGAATGAGTCAAATTCATGTTCACTATTAACATCAGTCGCCAGTTCTCTAGATCTTCCAGCGGTTATCCCAAACATCCAGCGAATTGGCGAATGCATTAAAGCCATGCTTTTTGATTACTTTGTTCACTAAGTCTCCAAGTGCTTCGGTGGTTTCATTTTCTTTTCCGAGAACTAGCGAATGAGGGTTATCTCCAGTTCTCGCAGTCTTTGGCGGTCTTGTGAAACAATCTAGCGATTCAGCAAATACCTTGTTCGCTTATTCTCAGAATCTGGTGGTCAAGGGTCGTGTCAACTAGAGAATTAGCAAATACAGTGGATTGTTTTCATGATCAACGGCCCTATTTTAATCTCAAAATATCTGTGGGTCCTGCATATTTGATCTGGCGAATGAGCGACTAAATACTTATAGTGCTATCCTCTAAATTTGGCGGTTCTGATGGTTTGCCCAAAAGATTCCAGTGGAGATAAGTTTTCTCACATTCGCTTATTCTCAGAATAAGTTGGTAACATGCTAAACAATCTAGTGATTCAGCGAAGCCAGTGGTCGCCAGTTCTCTTAATAAAAGGACAAAGGTTAAAACAATCTGGCGAATAAGTGAATCAATGGATGATAAGTTTTAAGGTCTCAGTCACTTATTCTCGAAATGAAATTTTCAATGATATGGAGTATTTGGAGAACTAGCGAATACTCTTTGTTCGCTGATTCTTGAAATTAAATGGTTAAGGGTTTTTTTATTCAGAGAACTAGCGATAGCCATCGATTGATGAAGATCAACGGTCAATCTGGAATCCTAGTGTAAAGTGATGATTAAGGAAAGATTCAGCAAATCAGAGATTAAAGGGGTTCGCCAGTTCTCCAGAAAGTCAAGCGGTTAAGTATATTTTTAAGCGAATGCGCGAACCCTTTGTTCGCTAGATCTCCAAGAAAATTGACCGTCAGTCATAATATTAAGAGAATAAGAGGTGGCTTTGTTTGCTAGTTCGCTAAATGGTAATTGCAGTTAACTATTTAAGTGGGAGCCCTTTGTTTGCTGATTCGTGAAATGCAGGAATGGTTAAGGATGGGATTCCGAGAACCCGCGAAGCTAGTAGTCGCTAGTTCTCCAAATTTGAACCAGGATTAAACAGGGATTCAGAGAACCAGCGAAGCCAGTGGTCGCCAGTTCTCTGGTTGCTAGCTAGGGTTAGCATTATATTCAGCGACTAAGAGAAGCCAATAGTTGCTGGTTCGCTAAATGGGCTCAGATGGAAAAGGTCATAAAGGGAAAAGAAAAAGAACCGTTGCCACATAGATAAAGTACTTTGTCAATTTGGACATGAAACCAGTAAGCCATCAAATCAGCTTCAAGAAGAAAGATTGCATGACGCAAACAGTTTTAAAGTATACGATCATGATCATTGCCTCTTCACCTTGTTTTCAAGTAGTTTAATCTATCTGTCAACATCCGGACATGGTGAGCTCAAAATTTGAAATCTGAGGGTACATAAAATTGAATATGGGATCAATTAAGGAGATTTGCATTAACTATGGTAGTTGCACACCTTGGATTCATATCGATAAATAAATTGAAGCTCATTGTTTATTTGTTCAGTTTCAGAGTTTTTGTTTGTCTAGAGAATTTTCGAGCATAAGGCATTTGAGATACAGAGAATTGAAGGTGTTTCTGTAGCAAGAATGAGTCAACCTGAGAAGAGTGCAGCATCTTCTAGTAGTGAGGCCAAGTCCAAAACTGGTGAGGACAGGAATAAGCCAAATTTTTCAGATGAATTCCTGAAACTGTTGCCGGGCTCTAGTCAGAACAAGAGGGCTATTGATGACGTGTTTGAAGATATTTTGGAATGATGCAGAGACCCAATCACTCCGAAATTCTCAGGTTACACTATTTTCAACTTCTTTTACAGCAATAAAAATAAGCATGTTCCTGTCTGTAATGGTTGGGTGTTAGGATTGGGAAAAATGGTTGTCCCTGATGTTTTCTTAGATGTTGATTTAATTGTTTCCCTAGCCAGAATTTATGACCCTATCTCAAGGACAATTAGAAAAGAAGACCAATCACCCTTAGTTACTCTTGATAGGGGATCTTTTATGAAATCTTTTGGTCTATACACGTCCTTTTCAACTGAGATTGATTTGAACAAAGAAAAGGCAAGATATAGAAGCAATATAGGGTCAGTAAAAGACCAGTTGGTTAAACATATGCCAAAATAGGATAAATACATAGCCCCCCTTCCTGCTAACATGAATGCCCCATACCAGTTCAAATCCCTCCATCATTATATGAGATATACTTGCTATGCGTTATGTAGAGTTTTGGGAATTGATGGGAATGCAGAATTTTTACCAGCTGACTTGCTGATGATTATCTTGGATATTCAAAATCCCTTGGTAAACACTGACTATGATTACATTCAGTATGTGATTGATAGGATGCATCAAGGGCTGATGTCTGTCAAAGAAAGTAAAAGTCCTATTGAGTTCATGCATTATTCTTTATTAATGCATTTGATTCTGTTTTTCAACATCAACAGTTTTGATGTAAACATGTTAAAACCAAGGTTCACTTTCAAGGATCAGCACAATCCAGTGTAGTTGTGGGTGAGGATATGGAATTCTACCTCCAATGAAGCAGATTTTTGTGTTTTTTAGAATTTCATTGTCTTTCCAATTATCAGGATGCTAGGCATAAATGTCACCAGGCTATCTCCTAGAGTCCTTAGGCTTTTAAGACCATTGCAGTATGTGGATAAGTGGGATGGAAATCATAATTGGGGTGACTTCCACTTAGGAGATAATTCCACAATTATCAGAGTTTATGGTTGTCCCCAACCCCCACATTTATTACCAAAGTATGTGCCTCCGAGAGTGGCTTGTTTGGAATTTGTTTGGCAATTGATGTGTACAGATAAAGAGCTTCTGGCCCCTCACAGAAAGGGTACGTTCACACCCAGGCAATTTAGGGTAGGTGACTTCCTGATAGGAAAGAGGGCTTTTCCTTAGATTAGTGCATGGCTACAACAATTCAAAATGGTTACTGGTGCTTGTAGGCACATAGATCCTGAGGATTTCATCAAGATTGCCAAGATGACTTACATCCCAAACATTGGTGTGATCAAGGAGCATGAGGGTTTAGATGAAGAAGATGTGATTAGAAACATTTTGGATGAAGATGAGGTTAAGAGGAGATGGTACAGATTCTTTGATTTAGTAGATTTGTCTAACCAATTGAAAGCATCTCAGATTCCTTTTGAGGGTTTTTTCCCCGATCTTCCTTATTTGAAGAAGATTGATGGGATGATTGAAAAATATGATACCTTGGCAAATCAATTGGAAGGATTGATTGATCAGAATAAGCCAGAGAAGAAGAAAAGGAAAGATTATTCATCTTCTGATGAGGAAGAATTCACTGATGAGTCACAAGAAGAAGATAGTCCTCCACAGGTTGAGGGACCACCAGTTGTTGATCTCACTCAAGATCAACCAGAAATAAAGGATATCTCAGAGCCACCATTGAAGAAACAGAGGCTTGAGGAAGGTGAACCTTCAAGGCATGAGAAACAAAGAAGGGAAATTGACAGAGCATCTGCTCTTGTACCAGGTGATAGGCCATATCATCATCAATTAAGGAAAGCAATAAGAGCAGGCAAGAAAATAGCCATTGAGCAAGAAAGCAGAGAAAAGTCCTTGTGGTTGGAGAAGGATATCAGAGAGGTCTATCAGGAGGAATTCTTGAGGGATGATCAATTCATTAAGACTGATGAGTTCAAGAGTTTTCTCATTTGGAACAAGCAGCAAGAAGTAAAGAAAGCTCTGCCTGAAGGTATGGAGCCAAGTGAAGAAACTTTGAGAGATCTTGCTTCATATGATCCTAGCCTTGATCCTATAACAGTGGACGAAGCCAAAGAATTGGTTAAATCAAGTGGAATGTTGTTAACCCCAGGATGGGATTTGACTTCTGCATTCCTCATTGATCAATTGAGAAAGCAACCAGAGGGTAGCCTATCATATGAGGTTCACATTGGTGACATGATAAGAGGAAGTGGCTATGACCCTAAGTCCCAAGCTGTTGCAATGTGGTCTATGGCCCCCAAAACTCAAAAGCCATCTCTATTAAGTATAGAGGATAAGATGGAGGGGAATAAAATTATATGGACTATACAAAATACAATAGACCTTGAAGTCTCCAAGGCAGTAACTCATTGGGCTAATCTGAATGAAGCCAAGACAGCTCAGCTATCAGAAAGATATGCCAAGTTGTTTGAAAGTTCAAGCATGGTAGCCAAGGACAGAGATTTGAAATTGATGAAGATCAAACAATTGGAAGATGAGCTGGCAGAAATAAAGGTCAAACTTGAGGAAGCCTCAAAAATAATTCCTCCTCCTCCTCTGCAAGTTGAGGTACATGTTCAGATAAATTTGGAGGCACCTGAGGGACCTGCTGAAGACTTGGAAAAGGTGAAATTGGATGCATCCCTAGACACTATAGCCAAAATAGTGCAATACAAGCAAGACAAAATAAAGGACAAGATGGATGCAGTTCATAAATCAGTCAGCCTATTACATTAGACCAATCAAAAGGTGAATGACTATTTAGCCACCTTGGAGCCACTCTATAGTATTCGGTCTGGGAGGAATTTGTTGTTTGATAAACTTGACAGTTTACAAGAACACAGGCCTGATATCCCAAAAGTAGTGACTGATGTATTTGAAAGGATTGGCCTAATAAGTGCAGCGTCAAAGTTTTTCAAAGGAAAGTCAAACCAAATAAAGGCTAGGTTAGCCATGTTTGATAAAGATTACAGCAAGTATTTGCCCCCTGTATATGATGACAATGGAAATGTGGTCAAGCTGGAAGATTGGAAGTTGTCAATGGGTCAGTTGGTAATCAAGCAAGACGCCTTCCTAAAAGATAATAAGGCTTTGGATGTGGAAAGAACTAACAATATAATTGATAATTTATTCAAAGTTGAAAGTGACTGTATTAAGTTTATAGCAGAAGTTAAAAATGTGACTGATTCTACATGGGAATGGCAAGTCAACTTATTACAGGAGCTGCAGAGTTACAACTGGCCATCTGATGATGATGTGGTAGCTTGGGAAAAGCTAATAACAAAGAAGAAGAAAAAACCGGTTATCCAGCTGACAGAGGAGGAAGAAGAATAGATTGCACTTGGCACCTGATCCAGAATTTGAGGGAGAGCGTGTTCAAACAGAGAATGATGTAAATTAGCTTGTAATGGCAGTCATCATTTATATGAAAAACTTGGTAACTGCTCTGAAAATATCTACAAACAAAGGTGCCAGCTGCGGAAGTTGTTCAGAATTGAAAAAATATGCCTTGCTGTCTTTATTAAATATCTTTCTGTTTGTATTTTCTTTTGTTTTCTAGTGCAAATTTCTATCAGCGATCCGAAGCTTGTTGCATCCTTTTGAGGATTCCAGGATGGTTGATTAGTATAAATAGTCAGTTTCTTTTGAAGATAGAGGTTGGAAAATATTTTTGTAAAGGAGAGGTCCGGAATATAGAACCTTATTTTCTTGAAATCAAGGAAGACTGTATGAATGCATTTGATCAATTAATACAAATACACTGGAGTTTTGTTACTATCATTTGATTGTCTTTACATGTGGAGTGTTTTAGTTTCTTTATGTATTTAGATTGTAAGACAGTTTAAGTACATCTTTCACAAGGTGAATGTAGGGGTTGAGCTTAAGTTTCTTTCAAGGAAAGAGTAAAATCTTGGGGGAGGTCTCTGGGAATTAAATATCTATATGTGGATTTGATGACAGGTGTAGGAATGGAAACAATGATATGTTAGGCATGTCATTTGAGTTTCATTGTATTCATTTTAATAGATATATGTGAAGGTAGAGTTCGACTCTGATGCCCAACAGATAAGGGACTAGTTTTAGATCCATTTACATTGGTTTACCATCCAAGATATAATTGATTGAAATTTTATTTTATATGCATAATTTCCAGACTTGAGTCATATTATGACAAGTTCATAAATATGTATTTCAATGCTTTGAAGAAGCAATAAATGAGGTTAACCCTTCCCTGAGTTTAACTCTAAAAGGAAGAAGGATGAATATCCTTAAGCCATTGTGTCGTGTTGCTATTTTAATAATCTATATCATGATGTTGTGTATCAGGATAATTTGGGTTATACTCAGAGTTTTAGCAACTTATTGAGTTGGATTTTGAAGGCAGTAACAAAGTAGTGAAGGAGCAAGTTCTCAATTCAGAGCTCAGTTGAACATTGAATTGATAGAGGTACACCCGCCTGAGTATATATTACTCAAAGAGAAGAAGGTCTTAACCTTAATACCTTAGTAGTTTGTAACTTGGTAGGTTATAGCCATTGGGATTATTTGAGTAATTGATTAATCTACAGGTTCAAACACTAACACACTATAGGGTAGATACATGTCTCACCCACTTCTTATGTTTTAATTGCACCATTCAAACCCTTTGGTATAGTCCTAGAAACCCTATACCATGAATTCCTTAGTTAGGTGACACAGGGGTAGGGCAGATACAAGCAAAATCAAGCATAATTGAGTCCACTTGAATCCACAACAAGCCCTTACTCAAAGTTACATAATGGAAGCAATATAAATATAAAATGAACATAATGGAAACACAATGGATATGAGACAATCAACTAGCAGCAACAACAAAGTATTATATTATTTCTTTCAACATGCCCGGTTGTGAGGCCTTCCGGGTTTCGGCCTTATACAATGAGAATTATGAATTTAGAATTACAACTTGCATCCTATCTTTTTCTCCAATGATGTATCTTGATAATCCTTCCTATATCTCACCCATGATGCTCTACTACATCAATCTAGACCCCTTATATAGCCAGCTAAGCCACAGGTCAGCCAGTCAAGCATTTAATTACAATATAGGTCCAGTCTCAAGATTTAAACCAAAACTAATGCTAGAATGAATATAAATTGATGCACCTTTGGATTTAGGTCCTAACTTGACCCAAGAACATTCATTTAAGTGTGAAAGGTCCCATATGAGCACATGGAACATCGCAAGAAGAAACACCACATGTTTCACCCAAAAACTAGCAGGAAATAGGTCTTGAGGCAAAATAGGCATAACTTTTTACTCATAATGAATTGGAGTTTTCACTCTTGGGAAATGATAGTAATTTAGGTCCAATTTAAGTCCTTAAGTGTGAAAAATAAAATTCCTTATAGATCAAGGTCTCCAACATGAACAATCAGCACCAAAACTGCAGTAACAGCTCAGACGTGAAAGCTGGCAAAAAATAGGTCCTGTGCCAAAAAGGCCATAACTTTTGACTCATAATGAATTGGAAGCTATGATATTGGGGAATGATATTAATTTAGGTCCTCTTGAAGCCCTTAAGTGTGAAAAATAATATTCCTTATTGATCAAGAGAACCAACATGAAAAATCAGCACCAAAACTACAAGAAAACGCTGTTCCGACAGCAAGAAAAATAGCTGTAACTTTGAAACAGTCCATCCAAACTTGATGTGCTCAAAGGAGAAGGTTCCCAAATATGTCCCCAACATTATGTAATCTTCACACACCATGAAACTATCAAATGAAAATATTATAAAAAAAACTACAGCAAACAGGTAGAGAAATCAGAAAATGTTTTTGGTTGATGCAAGATTGCCAAAGACCCAAGATGCTCCTGCATCAGACACCTAGGGTAAATAAAGATCTGATGTCCACATCAAGCACTACTCATACTCTGACCTGAATCATAAAGATCCAACTCAGCTTGTGTAATTCATGAACTATCCTCAACTGGCTTGTCTTTCCACTGAACTAGATATTCCATGTAGTCTTTTCCTCTTGTACTCTTGCCAACTCTGCTATTCAAGATCTTTTCAATGCTATTTCTATTCTTCTTAAGATAGTCTGGATCATCTTCTATCTCATCATTTGATTCAAAGTACTCAAATATATCAAAAATTTTGAATATAGGTGATATATCCATGTCCTCTGGCAATTCTACTGCATAAGCATTTCCACTGTCAAACTTCTTCAGAATCTTACAAGGTCCAAAATTTTTCATTTTCAGCTTGTTGTAGGTACCAACTAGAAATCTATTCTTCTTCAAATGAATCATAACCTCATCTCCAACTTCAAAAGATTTATGTTTCCTTCTCTTGTCTGCTCTTTGTTTATATTTCAGATTACTGTCCTCCAAATTCTTTTTAACTTCATCATGTAAAGTTCTCATGTATTCTACAAAATGATCAGCTTCAGCACTTCTTCTAGTCTTAGTAGGTAAATCTCTCAGCTTTGTGGTTCCCTTAGGATGAAATCCATTAACAATCTCAAATGGTGTCTTCTTAGTGATTCTATTCACTAAATTATTATATGCAAACTCTACTTGTGCCAAAATCAAATCCCAATTAGCAGGTTTCTCTCCAGCTAAACATCTCAACAAGTTTCCAAAACTTCTATTCACAACTTCAGTCTATCCATCTGTCTGAGGGTGAAATGTAGAACTAAACTTCAATTCAGTATTCATCTTCTTCCAAAGTGTCCTCCAAAAATAACCAGTAAACTTAGTATCTCTATCTGAAACAATAGATTTAGGAAAACCATGCAATCTTACCACTTCCTTGAAGAATAATTCAGCTACATGCAATGCATCAGATGTCTTCTTACAAGGTATGAAATGAGCCATCTTCGAAAATCTATCAACCACTACCAAAATAGAATCATTACCTCTCTGAGTTCTAGGCAATCCAAGAACAAAGTCCATACCCACATCTTCCCAAGGTCTATCAGGTACAGGAAAAGGTGTATACAATCTCAAATTCTGACTAGTTCCTTTTGCTGTTTGGCAAATTCTGCAACCTCTAACCATTCTCTGTACATCTCTGTAAATCTGTGGCCAAAAGTATCTTTTTGCAATCAAATTCACTATCTTATCAATCCCAAAATGTCCAACAAGTCCACCACTATGTTTCTCCTTCATTATGTTCTCTCTCATAGATCCTCTAGGTATGCACAACTGAACTCCTTTAAACAACAAGTCTTCTTGAATGAAATAATCAGACCACTATCACTCACTGTGTGTTCTTTACAAGCTTTCCAAGGCTTTGAAAAATCAATGTCAGCCTCATACAAATACTTCAAATCATCAAAACCAAGTATTTCAACTCTCATTTCTGTCAGCAAATTTCTTCTTCTGCTCAAGGCATCAGCAACCTTATTTGACTGTCCACTCTTATGCTTCAATGAAAAGGAAAAATTCTGCAAGAACTCAACCCACTTCATATGTCTCTGATTTAACTTATTCTGACTTCCCAAATACTGCAAAGCTTTATGGTCAGTATACAACACAAAAACTTTAGGCATCAAATAATGTCTCCACTTCTTCAAAGCTTGAATAATAGCATAGAATTCCTGGTCATAAACTGAATATTTTCTCTTAGCGTCATTCAACTTTTCACTAAAGAAAGCTATAGGTTTTCCTTCTTGACTCAAAATAGCTCCAATTGCACTACCACTAGCATCACATTCAACTTGAAAAACTTTATTAAAATTAGGCAAAGCAAGTGTAGGCAACTCTGCAATTCTTTGTTTCAATGTTTCAAAACTCCTTTGTGCTCCATGTGTCCATTTGAAATCCTTTTTATCTCCTCTCATAATTTTAGTCATTGCATTACAAATAGAACTGAAATTTTTGATGAACTTCCTATAAAAACTTGCCAATCCATGAAATGATCTTACCTCTCCAACATTCTCTGGTGTAGGCCAATCAAGTATAGCTCTCACTTTCTCAGGATCCATCTTTAATCCATCAGCTAAAATTACAAAACCAAGGTACACAATATCTTCTTTCATAAATGAACATTTCTTCAAATTAATCAGCAACTTTTCTTCCTTCAATCTCTGCAATACTTGTCTGATATGTTCAAGATGTTCCTCCTTACTCTTAATGAATATCAAAATGTCATCAAGATATACAATCACAAACTTACCCAAGAATCTTTTCAGACCTTCATTCATCAGCCTCATAAAAGTACTAGGTGCATTAGTCAAACCAAAAGGCATAACCAACCATTCATACAAACCGTCAGTAATCTTAAAAGCAGTTTTACATTCATCCCCTTCTCTGATCCTTATCTGATGATAGCCACTTTTCAAATCAATCTTTGTGAAATACTTTGCTCCACTTAAACTGTCCATTATGTCATCCATCCTAGGCAAAGGAAATCTGTACTTTACTATTATCTTGTTTATAGCTCAAGAATCAGTGCACATTCTCCATTCTCCATTCTTTTTAGGTGCTAATACAATAGGTACTATGCAAGGACTCAGACTTTCCCTAATCAAACCTCTTTCAAGCAATTCTTACACTTGTCTATTCAATTCAATCTTTTTATCAGGTGTCAACCTATGTGGTGCTTTATTAGGCAAACTAGCTCCAGGTATCAAATCCATACAATGACTTATACTTCTCATAGGTGGTAAACCATCAGGTACATTATCAGAAATGATGTCATAAAATTCATTCAGTAAAGGCTTAACTTCAGGTACATGTTCTAACTCATCTTGTTTCTCAGTCTTTCTTGGAATAAAAGCAAAAAAAACATTTTGTTCTTTCATTTCTCTTGCAAAATTTTTACCATCAACCAAACATACTCTGACTGTGGTACAGTGACTTTCATCAAACTTCTCTATCAAAGGAAACAACACTTGTTTTCTTCCATCCATCCAAATAGTATATTGATTCAATCTACCATCATGCAAAGCTTTCCTATCCTACTACCAAGGTCTACCCAAAATAATATGACAACAATCCATAGGCATAATATCACACAAGACTTCATCATGATAATTCCCAATTTTGAATTTAACAAGGCATTGTTCACTTACAAGTAGTTTATGCTCCTTTTGGATCTAAGCAATATGGTAAGGCTTAGGATGTTTCAATCTTTGCAACTGCAATTTGTTAACCAGCTCTTCAGATGCCAAATTATCAGAACTTCCACTATCAATGATTACCTTGCAACATTTATCAGTGATCTTACATTTGGTTCTGAACAAACTTTTCCTCAAAACAGGTTCCTCATCAGCTTCTTCATTCCACAAGATCCTTCTTAGCATCAAGTTCTCACCATGTTCAAGTTCATTAGACATTTCCTCAACTTCTTCACAAGCCAAATTATTTCTACCATTACCTCCAGTCTTCTTTCCAGAGTTAGTACATTCAAAAGCTCTATGTCCTTCTTCACCACATTTGTAACAAGTACCTTTAAACCAAGATCTCTCTTCTCTTTTCCCATTATTGTTATTCCTAGAGTAACTAGTATAACTACCTCTAGAGTAATTACCTCTTTTAGTAGGCTCATCTTTCCATGCTTTATATTGCACTAAATTTTCACATCTGCTACTTTCTCCATTAGATCTACCTCTACTTCTTTGAAATCTGCCACCTCTTCCTCTTTGTCTTTGATCATGTTTCTTTGTCAATCTTTCTTCAGGCTTCAAAGAAAATTGGTATGCTTCTTCCACACTATAAATCTTCACATAACTAATCTCATCTTGAATAGATGTCCTTAGGCCATTCAGATATCTAGCCACCTTCTCAATTTCATCATCCACATGTCTAGATCTGATATCCAATTTGTAAAATTCCTCAGTATATTCTTTCACACTCATGTCCTTTTGTCTCAAGTTTTTCATCTTTCTCATCAGGATAACTTGGTAGTCAGCTGGAAGAAACTTCTTCTTCATCTTTCCAAGCATCTTCTTCCATGTTTTGATCTTTTCTTTTCCTCTCTTCTATCTCTTAGTTTGCAAATGATCCCACCAAAGAGATGCATGCCCTTCCAACTTTGTGACTACTATCTTAACCTTCTTATTATCAGGAGTACCTTCATACTCAAAGTATTTATCCATCTTAGAGATCCAATCCAAAAGTGTATCGGTCTCAAGTCTTCCATCATAGCAAGCAACTTCAACTACAGGTCTGGAGTTAGCCTTAGACAAAACTCTCAAAAGTCTTTCCTCATCTTGTTCAACTTCAGGTTCAGCATTAGGTGCTGCTTCTTCTTCTTCATCACTAACATCTTCAAGATGTGCTCCTCTTCTCTGGGCTGTCTCTATAGCTTCAAGCCTAGTTGCAATTTGCCTCAACATATCCATGATAGCATTATCATTTCCTCTACCATGAACCATCTTGACAATTAGGTTCCAGCAAGATCATAACCTTCTGCAAGTTATAGGTCAGATCTCAGATCTACCACCTTACAACCAAATCCAATAAGGTTCTCCACAATCCAATCTGCAAGAAAGAACTCACTCTGATACCACTTGACGCAGGGGCAGGGTAGATACAAGCAGAATCAAGCATAATTGAGTCCACTTGAATCCACAACAAGCCCTTGATCAAAGTTACATAATGGAAGCAATATAAATATCACATGAACACAATGGAAACACAATGGATATGAGACAATCAACTAGCAGCAACAACAGAGAATTATATTATTTCTTTCAACATGCCCGGTTGTGAGGCCTTTCGGGTTTCGGCCTTATACAATGAGAATTATGAATTCAGAATTACAGCTTGCATCCTATCTTTTTCTCCAATGATGTATCTTGATAATAATTCTTATATCTCACCCATGATTCTCTACTACATCAATCTAGACCCCTTATATAGCTAGCTAAGCCATAGATCGGCCAGTCAGGCATTTAATTACAATATAGGTCCAGTCTCAAGATTTAAACCAAAACTAATGCTAGAAAGAATATAAATTGATGCACCTTTGTATTTAGGTCCTAACTTGACCAAATAACATTCCTTTAAGTGAGAAAGGTCCCATATGAGCACATATAATATCGCAAGAAGAAACACCACACATTTCACCCAAAAACTGGCAGGAAATAGGTCCTGAGGCAAAATAGGCATAACTTTTTACTCATAATGAATTGGAGTTTGTGATCTTGGGAAATGATATTAATTTAGGTCCAATTTAATTCCTTAAGTGAACAAAATAAAATTCCCTATAGATCAAGGTCGCCAACATAAACAATCAGCACCAAAACTGCAGTAACAGCTCAGACGTGAAAGCTGGCAAAAAATAGGTCATGTGCCAAAAAGGCCATAAATTTTGACTCATAATGAATTGGAAGCTGCGCTCTTGGGTAATGATATTAATTTAGGTCCCCTTGAATCCATTAAGTGAGAAAAATAATATTCCTTATGGATCAAGAGAACCAACATGAACAATCAGCACCAAAACTACAAGAAAACACTATTCCGACAGCAAGGAAAATAGCTATACTTTGAAACAGTCCATCCAAACTTGATGTGCTCAAAGGAGAAGGTTCCCAAATAGGTCCCCAACATGATGTAAGATTCACACACCATGAAACTATCAAATGCAAATATTATAAAGAAAACTACAAAAAATAGGTACAGAAATCAGAAAATGTTTTTGGTTGATGCAAGATTGCCAAAGACCCAAGATGCTCCTGCATCATTAGCCCTAGTAGAGACCTAATGCTTTTAGCCCTCCTAATCAGGTAAATTGAGTTCAACAAAAAATTCTTCCAAAAAACCTCATAAAAGACATTGGATTCAAATACCCTTTTTAGAGGCCTCTAATATTTTAAATTTATGGCTACAGACTCCACCAATTGAGCACTTTACCTAGAAGCCCTAGATTTTAGGTGTTTAGGCCTAATTCCATGCATTCACAAAGGAATAGCATCACATTCAATTGTTCCAATAAAACCAATGCTTCAAAATTTTCCTCCTTCATCCTAATACTCATGACCCATCACTTTTTTAGGCATTTCCTTGCATACAACCTCACTACACATAAGTTCCATTCACAATTTGACTAGTAACATAGGGATGTGTAGTCTCTAATTGCCTCAAAATACCAAGGATCCATTGTGTGCCATGGACAATACCACCTAAAACCTAAGTTACACTTGGATACCCTCCATTTCACTAAAGAAGAGAATTTTCCAACAGTGGAATTAAGAAGAATTGCCCATCTATTGTTGAAACCCTGGTTATGAGGTTTCAGTGATCTACAACTACAAAATTGAATGGATATTCCTACTCACAGAACTTCAAGATCTCAAATCAAAACCAAAATAAATATAATTCATTCATATAACTCCATACAGATCTCTGTAACAATGGATTTACACAGGAAAAATAAACTTTTTTGCACACAAACTCCACGTGCTTCTTCATTAAATCCATGATTACATTTGAAAATGGCCTTCTAGGCATGGAATAAAAATTTTCCACCCAAATAAATAGGACTAAGTTCTATTCAAATCAGTTAGTCATTAAGACATAACATTTTGCAAAAACTTGCAAAGTAGCATCTTTGCAACTTTTGCAATTTTACAATTTTTTGATAATTTGGTCTTATTACTTGAGCCTTGACCATTCATAAGTGATTCATGTGCCCTCACACATGAAAAATGAACCTATTTTAGAACACAAATCATGTTTAAATCAATATCACATCCATTGGAGAAAGTTGACCACCTTTGACCAAGCATGGATGAATACCCAATTTTAAACTTTCCCTTTCACCTACAAAGACTAATGGCACAAAAGGCCTTATTAAAAAATTAGGTGACCATGAAAATAATTATTAAATTAAGATATCCCTACATATAGTGAATAATATCACATGAAGGATAGGTGCTCTTGCACCAATGGATGATACCCTAGGGTGGAAGATTTCTAGTGAAAAGGGTACATGGATGGTGCTATATTGAAGGTCTGAGAGATCTTCTTTAAGGAGGGTATTTTTATGATGGAATAAGTTTACATATGTTTAATGGATGGTGAACCAAATCTTGTTAGAGTCTAGAAATGATTGGAAGGTAAATTTTGAGGAAGCCCTAGGTTTTAAGGCCTAAAAGTGAAGGTACATGAGTTGGAAGGACATGAGAGCATGGTAGCCATTAAAACCCATAAATTCCTTGGTTTGGTATCATAAATCAGTTATTTCAAATGGTTTTTAGTTCTCTTCATATGTATTTGATATAGTTACTTTGTAAATCTGAGCTATTTTAGGCTCATTTAGCCTAATTTGAGAATTGCAAGGTATTGGTCCTATGTGTTGGTCCCAAAGAAAAGTATCTCATTTTTACATACATTGAATAACTTCCAAAAGGGTATCTAGAAGTTTTTTTTTTATCAATTGTTTTGGAACAAGTTGGTGAAAAGTGTGAAATACCCAATTTTACCAATGTTGCTTAGTGACCCTTAGGGACACTTCGGTCCGGTGTGCTCATGAATATTTGAGGGACTCCATGGGTGAAATGGAGATGTCACTAGTATTTACTTGACTAACTAGAGCTAATGGAGTAGATGATTCGATTTCACAATGAACAAATTGAAAGATACCCAATGTTGCTCCTTTCAATTGATCAATGTTGCAACTTTTGACATAAAATGAGATAGGGATACCAAATTAAAATGGAGGGGAATATCCCAAAATTGATATGGGTAATTTTAGGCCTCCATAACATGGTCTTTTAGCACTTGATGATTCATTGATACCTCGTATGAGATCCAAGATATGTCCCAAGAAAGATTGCTCCCCAATGTTTCTTAGTGACCCTTAGGGAAACTTTGGTCAGGTTGTCTCACAAATGTTCAAGGGAATCTGTGGTAAAAATAGGTTTGTCACTGGCATTTACCCAGAAAACTAGAGCTAATGGAGGAGACGATTCGATCCCACAGTGAATGGATTGAAAGATGCCCAATGTTGCTCATTTCAATTGAGCAACATTGTAACTTTTCACATAAACTAAGATAGGGATGCCAAATTAAAATGAAAGGGAATCTCCCAAAACTGAGATGGGTAATTTTAGGCCTCCATAATATGATCATTTATAATCTTACAATTCATCGATACCTCACACGAGCTCTGAGATATGCCCCAAGAAAGATAATTTCCCAATGTTTCTTAGTGACCCTTGTAGACACTTTGGTCAGGTGTGCTCGTGAACGTTTGAGAGACTCTATGGGAAAAATGGGTTTCTCACTTGCATTTACCTAGAAAACCAAATCTACTGGACTAGATGATTTTATCCCAAGATGAATGGATTGAAAGATATCCAATGTCTCTCATTTCAATTGAGAAACATCACAACTTTTGACATAAACCAAGATAGGGATGCCAAATTAAAAGGAAGGGGAATCTCCCAAAACTGAGATGGATAATTGTAGGCCTCCATAACATGGTCTTGTAGAACCTGAAAATTTTTTGATACCTCACATGAGCTCTGAGATATGCCTTGAGAAATATCACTACCCAATGTTTCTTAGTGACCCTTAGGGATACTTTGGTTAGGTATTCTCGTGAATGTGTGAGGGACTTTGTGGGATAAATGGGGTTGTCACTAGCATTTACCTAGGCAACTGGAGATAAAGGATAAAATTATTTGATCTTATGGTTAATGGATTGAAAGATACCCAATGTTTCTCATTTCAATTGAGTAACATTGTAACTTTTGAAATAAACTGACATGGGACGCACAATTAAAATGAAGAGGAATCTCCCAAAAATGAGATAGGTAATTGTAGGTCTCCATAACACAATCTTGTAGCACCTAATGATTCATCGATACTTGGCATGAGCTCTGAGATATTTTCCAAAAAATATTACTTCCCAATGTTACTTAGTGACCCTTAGGGACACTTTGGTTAGGTGTACTCATGAATGTTTGAGGGACTCTGTGGGTGAAATGAGGTTGTCACTAGTATTTACCTAGCCAACAGAAGCTAATGGAGAAGATGATTCAATCCCAAGGTGAATGGTTTCAAATATATGAAACATGACATATGAATCATGGAACATGAAACATGATATATGATACTTGAAATATGAAACATGATATATCTGGCTATTCTTTGAACTCGGTTGGGAAAAATTGAAGTGGACATTGTCATGTTGGACCTCCAAATTCATTGGGTTATCCTAATCCAACAATCTGTATAATAATAAATAGCCATTAAATCAATTCCAATTATGACAATTTCCATCTTATCAACTTAATGTGTTCCATTACTTCATATGACATGAGCTTTTATAAGAACATACGTACAATTATTTTTAGATTTTGAAATCACATCCATGATATGGAATTTACATAATAGATTTTTTAAGGATATGTCTGAACATGTTCTTAATGGTAATTAATATTTAAGTAAGAAATTTCTAAATAGATTTCACACTTGTTTATTGTTGAATGTACAAAATAGAAGGTAAAGTTAAAAAGTAAATGCCAAATTCTTCTAAGGGAGGGATTGAGATGATTGAATACATGTATTTCAATAATATATTTTCAAATCAGGCCCATTACACATTTTATATAAATTTTTTTGCATCTAACATGCACATGAAAGCTCATTGCCCTTTTTGTACCTAAAAATTGGCATCTAATATGCACATGGCATCTCATTGCACCTTTTATATACAAAATTTGGCATCTAACATGCACATGGCATCTCATTTCCCTCTATTTACATAAAAAATAACATCTAACATGCACATGGAAGCTCATTGCCCTTTTTTATACAATTTTCCATCTAACATACACATGACATCTCATTGCCTTTTTTTTCATAAAAATTGGCATCTAATATGCACATGGAAGCCCTTTTTTTCTACAAAATTTTGCATCTATTTATGCACATTACATCTCATTATCATTTTAAGTACAAAATATGGCCTCTAAATATGCACATAGATAACCTCAAAGATATAAAAAAAATTGTCAAAATAATTCTACCATATTATAGAATCATTCTTCTAAATTACCCCAAATTAATCAAGAGAGACTTCTAGATCATCTCTAACTCTTATTGTGTCAAGTATTGCCTCATCGTCAGATTCAAAAACTTTCCACAAATTCTTGTTAAGAGGTATTCAAAGATACTTAATCATTTGAATATTTATTGCAACAATAAGGTTAGAGTAATGAAGAATATGTTTATGTGTCTCAAAGTTCTTAAACAACCATGCATTACAATTCTTGATAGGATACTTGCATTTTATAGAGTTTAGTACCCAAATCAATGTAAAGTGTAATAAAAAGAGTTTAATAGGTATGCATACAACTAGACACAACATTTGTACCTTCTAAGCCATGTCCCTATGACAACAACAGATCCTATTGGGCACTAAATATCCTCTCCATCAATGATTGTAGTTGTCAATTTCTTTTTGGCTTCAATACAACAACACCAAAATTAATTTGATCCTTTTGCATTCTTCTCATCTACAATTACTATATATACATGACCTACATTTAATATAATTATTATTTAATACCAAAATCAACATTTAAAGAACTAATAAATTGAGCTTAAAATAGATTTAACCTACAAAATCTAGAGAAATTACCTGGTTCAACTAGGTCTAATACATGGTTGAAATCTATTGATGCTTCAAACTAGTTCATTTGTAGTTCTCTAGGAATTTGATATATATCTAGGGTTTGCAAAGGTCTACAAAGCCATTGTTCAACCCACTCTTTTCATTCACATTCATCCCACACAAAATGAAAAAGCATGTAATTTTTCTAGTATAAATAGCTAATGATGTTTCATTTGAACTTCTAAAAGAATGCATATCATTTGATCTTGTAAGTGTACAACAATCTAGATAATTTTCAATGTTATATTCAAGTATCAACCAAAAATATCTAGAAACTATACACTTACGTGAATTATCTGGTCCTATCATAGAGTTACACCATTGCACAATTATTTTTGCATATATTACAACTACACCACTATTAGGCCATTTTTCCAGTCATTGCAAAATCTCGTGAAGTTGGCCTCTCCCTTGCAAATGTTTCATGGCTTGTGTCTTGCCCTATGTTCCTTGTTTTGTCACCAGGCTCTAGTCCAATTCGCACGTGTTGAAGTGCAAAACCTAGAAAGTTGTTCGAATCCTAAGATCTGCAAGAAACATTTTTTAAAAATTCTGCCAGTATCGAAAATATGCAGTGTTTTTGAAAAACCCGTGTTGTTTTTGACTTCCCTATTACTTTTTGGTCTGTCATTATTCCTGCGTTGTTTTCAACCCTTTCCCTTAAGCTTTATGCACTTGTCTTTTGGTGCCAAAAACTTTGTGTGTTTTCAACTTTGTCTTAACTACACAAGTCCAACCGTGTGGTGGGTCCAGCTTCTTCCCTATTGGCTGTTGCATGACTGCATGTCAAAATTTTCTGACATGCGATCATGTGACCATTTGCCATCTGTCTACATGGGTCCCAGTTATTCACAGGTGGTGGTTGCAATTTGGTGGTCCTGAAGGTGGACATGTGGTAGCTTTGGGTTGGTTGTCGTATGGTCGCATAGCCTAGTTTTTGGCTATGTGATCATGTGACCAGTTGACATGTGTCCATGGCAGTTGTGATGATTCAATTACCTAGCATTTGGTCTTCTTCTAGCGACCTGGTGACTTGCAGTCTTCTCTCAGCTGCTAAATCCTAGTGGTTAAGTCCCTAGCATCTGGCGACTTGGCTGCCAGTTAAGTTTTCCACAGTCGTGTAGTCGCTAGATGGTGGGCCTGGAATTTTCTTAAGCCGAATGACTTTGTGGGAGATCTACGGTTGCCGCATGAACATGAGGAATATTCCTCTCCCTTGCGATCATGCAACCGCTATTCGATCTAGTGCTGATTTGGCATGGGTCCAGTGTTGGTACTCGATGATTGCAGTGAATGGTGTGATGACATGTGGCATCAGGTAGGCCTAGGTGGGGTCTTTTAGTTGGTCTAAGGTGGTGACATGGTGCTGACATGGATGCTTGTCACATGTTCACATAACCCAGTTTTCAGGCTATGCGATCATGCGACCACTAATGGTATCACAGTTGCAGAGTTATTAAGTGGGGCCACTTGGTTTCTAAAGTGATTAAGGGGCCGTCAGATCTTATGGCCATCATATCACCATTGAGATAAGGTGTGAGGAATTTAGCTTGGTGGTCTAGCGACATCCTTCAATGCTATCTAAGGTGAAGTGAAGATCTTAAATCCCATGAGTGTTATAAGATCAATGGTCACAACTTGTTGTTAATCTAATTTTGAATGATGATCGCTGATTCACTTCCGGTGCCATAAATATAGCCATTGCCTACAAATTTGAATTTTTGAACATTTCCAGTGACTGCAAAGGACCAAAATTGATGATAGGAAGGGCCTGAGTTGGTGAAACTGATCTTCTCCGCCGATCCAATGTGGTCCTGGTCACCATGATCATTGCAGAGGAGTGCCTTGCCATGAAGGAATAAATGAAATAGTACCCTAAAGTGTTTCAAGGGTCGATTTGGCTGAATTCCTTGGGGGTTTGATGGTAATTTGGTACTTGGACCAGTACAAGGCTAGTTAGCTATTGAAATTGGATTGTTTGAGCTTGCATGCTGCGGCTTGACCCCTGTCATGTCTGTGTTAACTCCTAGGGGGTTAGGTGGATTTTGAATTTTGAAATGGTCATTATGCTTGCATTGTAACCCTGGTATAAAGGGATTTTTTATGATCATTTCCAATGATTGTGAGTTAGATTTTAAAACTTTTCTGGTTGTGAGTCTTCTGCCCAGTCAGGATTGTAACATTTTGGTATTTGGTATTTTGTTAATGATACAGAAAAAGTTGCAGGTCTAAGATATAATTTGCAAGCTTGACTCCTCTGGTTTGATTGTTTATACTTAAGGATTCTTCATACTTAATGCAAATAGATGACTCTTATCTCTCATTTGTGTCTACTTAGATAGGTTCTGAAATTTCTAGTTCTCTGCATATTATTTTATGTGTATGTATCCATTCTTAAGTTCTAATCTAGGATTAGATGAAATGATACTTTAGATGGGACATAGATCTATCTAATTGTCTATGTAAGGATATCTTATAAGTAGTAAAGGGGATTGTAGGGGTGTTTATGGCTTTGAATCTCAGCTATTGCCTGGTGTGTGTAGCATTCTTGTTTTAGGAGATCTTGCCCAATGGATGAGGCACTGGCCTAAATGATTATTTCTTTATCAATAGATATTGATTTTTTTTGTTATGATTCAAACATATAAGATTAAGAACCATCCTTTAGATTTTCAGTATTTGGTTGTGTAAGGTTCCTACCCATAGCAATGGAGAGTCAATGAGTGTGTGGTTAATACTCAGCACTTTCTTGCTATTTTGTTATCTGTTATTCAAACCTAGTTCTTAGTGTATGAAGTCTATTTTATACTAGGTTAGGTGCACCCACCTTGGTCTTGCAGAGCTAGAAGCAGAAGAGGGCAGTCTTGTCCCTAGAGTTGGTCCAGTTACCCTAAGACCTCTTTCCATTTTGGAGCTAACCATTCCTAAAATCCATCTGAAGGTATACTGGCAGCCTATTAGAGAATAAGCATCATTTTGGACACCAACAAGATGGTGACTCTACTGGGGAAGTGTTATGTATGTTCATCTTAACTAGTAGGCCATCATTGGAAAAAATAGGGTTGTTCTTGTCCCTTGTCTCTCTAACTTATTGGAGCATTTTCTAGAGTAAAGAAACTACATTGTAATATCCCCAATACACTTGGGTGGCAACTCAAACATCTCTGAAGTAGTACTGGTCAGTGATTTGTTTTGCAAAGATGAGTTATAGAGGTTCCAGATCTTGGAGAAAGAAGCCTCTTGAAGATATAATGGAAGAAGGCATTCCAGGGACTTCTGGGCCTAGTTAGACAGGGGGAGGAAAGAAGAGAAGAGGTGTTTCTCACACTTGGAGAAACAAGAAAGATACCAGACAAGAAACCCAAGCCAGGCCTAGTCAAGAAGAAGATAATTCAGAATATGAAGAGGTTGCTATTGACTTGGGACTGGATTAGTATGAAGATGAAATTCAAGTGGGAGATGATGAGTCAGACACCACACTCCCTGAATCAGAGGAGATCTTTGAGGAGGTCTTTGAACTAGAAAGAAGAGTTCAAGAATAGCTTGTCATTAGGCAGCAAAGAGAAAAGGATAAAGAAGATAAAGTAAGACAAGCCATGATGAGGGTTGATCAGCTAAAGAGGCAGTTACTAGATTTGGAGGCAATTAATTCTATCCCAGAGCCTAAAATAGTAGATGAACAACCTATTGTTCAAAAAATATGTGGAGAAATTAGACCAAGAGATAAAGGAAAATAGAAGGCCATTGGAGTTCAGATCAATGAACAAGCTATTGTTGATAGAACATCAGATCCAGGACTGAGATTAGATTCAGACCTTGAAATAGCAAGAAGGAAGAAGGAGATATTGGACAAAGAACTGGAGAAAGAAGATTTGGAGGCTTCTGCTATAGAAATCAAAAAGAAGATAGATTTTCTTAGGCATGCTTTAGGACCTTCACATGTTGCTGCTTCCTTTTTAGGGAAAAGTGGAAATCATGGTAACAATGCAGCTCAAGCAAATGGTGTACTGGGTGTTGCTAGAGTTCCTGATGGATCTAACACAAGAATGTCTACATCTTAAGGAATGGATCCACCACATGGAGCTCCTATTCATGAAAGGTACAAACAACTTACTTTCTTTGGTATTCCTGGCTATCCAAATGTAATCCTTGATGAGATTAGAAACAAGCTTCCTAAATTTACTGGAAATAATGTCATCACATGTGAAGAACATCTAAAAAATTTCATAGATGTAATAGATGATTACAATATAGAGCCTGATGATGTTATAATGAAGCTATTTATACAATCCCTAATTGAGGATGCTAGGGATTGGTTTAGAGGGTTACCCCATGCTAGTATAGGGTCATGGAATCAATTTAAAAACTATTTCAAAGAACATTATGATGATAAGACTAATGAGGGTTTTATCTTGAATGAATTCAATAATATAAAGAAAAATCAGAATGAAGAGGTCCTTGAATTCAACATAAGGTTCCAAAAGGCCATGCATAGGCTCTTGCAGGTTATTAGATTAGATGGCAGGGTATGTCTTGTGACATACTTGAATGCCTTTGATGCAAAGATTGGATATCTCTTGAGAGATAAGAACCCTAGAAGTCTTGGGGAGGCTTACAAATTGGCCATCAACATAGAGAGCAATAGAAGAATATCTGGAAATATAGGAAGAAGAGATGATTATAGGCCTCAAATGTAGAGTAAGAAAGAAATGGGAAGGTTTGCTGACTCTAAACCCAAAGAGGATAACAATCTAAAATAGATTTTAAAGGCTTTGGAAGGTTTAAAGCCTGGAGAAAAAGGAAACAATAGGGTTGTGACTATGGAGAGGTCAGCTCTGAACAACTTTAGTAGATAGCCAAGGATGTAGAATTATCCTTACAACACTCAGTGGAAAGATGGCAAGCCCATTTTCCTGACCAAGCAAGAAAGGCCTGATGGAAGGATCCCTGATCCTTTGCAGAGAAATTTAGTGAATTTAGCTGATGAGGTTCCATGGTGTGTCATTTGTCAATCTCCTCATAGTCTAGAGCATTGTGTCATTGCTTTGAATTTACTTGATAATCAAGAAGGTGAGGAGCAGTATGATAAGGAAGGATGTGGTATGACTTCTTCACATGCGTGGGATGAAGCTGACTCTACTGATGATGAAAAGGATGAAGGGTTTGATGATGTTGGATGTGGTGTAGTGAAGGGTGAGGAGAAGGTTTCTTTAAGAAGACCATCAGATGAGGACATTGCTCAAATCACTACAGACATGGTCACTCAAGCTAGAAGCAATTACAATTTGAGAAATAGGACAGTTGGAAATGCAGCTAGTAAACCGGGTAGTATATTCATCAAGAGGACAGAAAATAGTGTACAACAACATGAAGAAAAGGGAAAGGGTGCTTGTGGTGCAGACCAAGTGAAGATAAAAAATAAAATTATGCCTATTACAGCACCTAGGAACAAAGCAAAGACATCAAATGTGGTTGTTCCTGCCTTTCAGAAGGAAGAGGAATCCTCTCTCAAGGACAAATCTGATTTCACAAAAGATAAAGTTGTCACTATTTTTGAAGAAGACATGAATAGCCAGAAGTATGTTCCAATAGATATGTCTAAGTTGCTTTCACAGATCACTATAAAGGTTCCACTTTTGGAAATGATGAGAATAGAAGAACACAAGGTCAGGGCCTTGAATTGGGTGAATGGTGTTTCTTTTATAGGAATCTAGGAGGTGAATAGAAATGACAAGCATGTGGCTTCCTTGGAAGACACACATGACAGTAAGAGTGAAGAAATTGTTTCTAAGATCCCTCAAATCTTCTTGGATACAAATATTGTAAATAGTGCAGTAGGGACAGTTGATCCTTTCTTCTTGTCTCTAGTTATTAATGGTAAAGTATTGAAGAACTGCATGATTGATTCAAGAGCATCAAACACTGTTATGCCTGTAGAGATCATGAAATCATTAGGACTAAAGGTTGATACACCTCATGGGAGATGCCAAGCTATGGACTCAAGAGAAGTGCCGGTTATTGGTACCATCAAGGCTTTGCCTTATAAATTAGCTACATTTCCTGATAAATAGTTGACTATGAGTGTTCTTGTAGTTGACATTCCTCCTCAATATGGAATGTTGTTATCTAGAAAGTGGAGTGCCTCTATGGGAGGAAGTATTCAATGTGACCCATCTTTTGCCACTTTTGACATTGAAGGAGAGAATGTAAAGGTGTCAAGGGAAGCTAGAACTCCACATATGATTGAGGAGAATGAAAAGGATAGCATGAATTGTTTTGTTGACACTGACATTGGTTCATTCCAAGTTTAGAGGAAAGAGATGCAAGAAAAGGTTAGGCCTATCCTTTTGGCTGATGATGAGAATAACATGGCAGAAGGTAATGTCTTATGGACATTATATTTTGATGGAGCAAGTTCTAGAGAAGGTGCTAGAGCAGGAGTATTGCTGGTATCCCCGAGTGGTAAGACATTAAAGTTTTCTTTCACTTTCTTGTTTCCTTGCACAAACAATGTTGCAGAGTATGAAGCCCTATTGATTGTTTTGAGACAAGCATCAAAACATGGGATCAAACATCTTAGGGTAATTGGTGATTCTGAGTTAGTATTATCTCAGATTAGATCAAAGTATGCATCTAAAAACCAAAGGCTGAAACAATATCAGAATGATGTATGGGATGAAATTGAATGTTTTAGTGCCTTTGGGATTGATTGGCTGGATAGAAGCCAGAACAGGATGGTGGATTTACTAGCAAACATAGCCTTAAGGCCAGAGGATGTTACCTTTGTGGGGATATCCAGAATTGAGTGTAAGTCTAGGCCTTCTATCTTGGATAATGTTGAGAATTGGCAAGTATTTTCTGATGATCAGAACATTTTGAGGTTCTTGCAGTGTGAGTCTCACTTTGATGGTCAGGAAATGGATTTCAGCACCTATGTAGACAACAAAGATGGAAAAGAGAGTTTCCTTGGGAAGGAAGTTCTGCAACTAAAGTCAAATAAGATCCCTAGGGGATTGGTTGCTCTTGAAAGGTCATTTGATAGTAAAGAGAGGGCTTGTGTTGCTAGACTTGCTGACAAGATAAATGATTTGGAGGAGGTGAATCTAGGGACAAGCCAAGAACCAAAGAATGTTTACATAGGTAAATGTTTATCTCAAAGAACTAGAAGAAATTTGATTGATCTTCTCAAAAAATTTAGACATGTCTTTGCATGGTCTTATGAAGATTTGAAGGCATATAGAGAAGATCTCTTCCAGCATGAGATACCATTAAAGGAAGGAACTAAACCCTTTAGGCAGAAATTAAGGACTGTGAACCCTACTTTGGCACCAAAAATGCAAGATGAACTTAAAAAGATGATGGATCCTGGCATTATCAAGCCTGTCAGACATTCTACTTGGGTGTCAAACTTGGTTCCAGTTAGAAAAAAGAATGGTGACATTAGGCTGTGTGTTGATTTTAGAAATTTGAATGTCAATTCTTTGAAAGATAACTATGGTCTCCCTAATATGGAAAATATGCTATAGAGAGTCACAGGGTCAGAGTTAATGTCCATGATGGATGGTTTCTTTGGTTATATTCAGGTCATGGTCAAGGAGTCAGAACAATTCAAGACTGCATTCACCACTCCTTGGGGAACATATGTTTATGTTAGGATGCCTTTTGGCCTGAAAAATGCAGGAGCAACTTTTCAGAGGGCTATGGATGTAGTTTTTGCTGATTTCATAAACAAGTTTTTAGTGGTATACCAGGATGATCTTATAGCATATTTAGAGAAGGAGGATCGGCATTGTGAACACCTTGAAAAGATTTTCATCAAAGCTCTGGAGTATGGGATTTCTTTGAATCCAAAGAAGTGTTCTTTTGGTGTTATAGAAGGCAAGCTCTTAGGACATATTATGTCCAAGGATGGAGTGAGAATTGATCCTAAAAGGGTTATGGCAATAGACAGGCTTTCACCACCAAGAAATGTTAAAGGAGTACAATCTTTCTTTGGGTAGGTAAATTTTCTAAGAAGATTTGTTACAAATTTTGCAGAAATTAGTATTCCCATCTCTAGGATGTTGAAAAAAGATGCAAAGGTAGAATGGAATGAAGAAGCAGATGAATCTTTTAGAAGTATCAAAAAGGCCATTAAAGATGCCCCTATTTTGAGGACCCCTAATTATGGTAAGCCCATCCAGATTTTCTCTTTTGCTTCTTATCATACGGTTGTAGTAGTCTTATTACAAAAGAACTTAGATGGATATGAGAAACTTATATCATTTTTTAGCAAGTCTTTACATCCAGCAGAATTGAAATATGACATCACTAAAAAACAAGCTTATGCCTTAGTCAAAGTAGTCAAGGCTTTTAGGTGTTATCTTGTGGGGGCTAAGGTGGTTGCTTATGTCCCTAGTGCTACTGTTAAAGACATATTCATGCAACAAGAGGTATCAGGAAAAAGATGTAGATGGATCAACAGGATCCAAGAATTTAATATTGATATTCAGATTACAAAATTGGTAAGAGGCTTAGGCCTTGCAAAGTTGATGGCACAAAGTAATTTGATTGCTAATCATGTGAATATGCTAGAAGAGGAAGAGAGGCCATATATTTGTGATATGGATTACTATGATTGGTATAAAGATGTCATCAATTACTTGCACAAGTTGTTCCTCCCCCCTGAAATGAATGAAAATAAGAGGAGGACTGTCAAGTTACAGTCAGCAAGGTATGCCATTATTCATGATGAGTTGTGGTGGAGAAGCAATGAAGGAGTATTGCTAAAATGTGTGGATCATGAAAGGTCTAAGTCTCTATTGGAAGAAATGCATCAAGGTGTGTGTGGAGGAAACTATATGGCAAAGACCATAGCCCACAAGATTCTTAGGTCTGGATTTTGGTGGCTTACAGTTTTTAAGGACACACATCAGTTTGTGAGGAAATGTGATGCATGTCAGAGGTTTGTAGGAAAGTTGAAATTTAGTGGGAATTTTCCACTCAGGCCTGTCTCAGTTCAGTCTCCTTTTCAGAAGTGGGGTATTGATTTCATTGGTGAAATTTCAAACAAGTCTAGTGGTGGGCATTCCTACATATTAGTGGTAACAGACTATTTCACTAAATGGGTTGAAGCTATTCCCACTAGAAGGGCTACTAGTAAAGTGGTAATTGATTTCATGATGCAGAATATTCTCACTAGATTTGGTTGCCCAGAAACAATTGTGGTTGATAATGCAATGTCTTTTAGATCACAGGAATTTGGTGATTTTTGTTAGCAATATGGGATACACATTTCATTTTCTTCTCTATACCATCCACAAGGGAATGGCCAGGCTGAATCCAGTAATAAAAGCTTGATAAAGATCCTCAAAAGAGTATTGGATAGGAATAAAAAATCGTGGGACTCAAAACTTTGGTGGGCATTGTGGGCTGACAGAGTGACCATCAAGAAAGCCATAGGTTGTGCCCCATTTGACCTAGTATATGGGATAAGTGCTAGATTACCTCAGAACAATTTGTTGCAAATGTAGAGGTTCATCTAGGCATATGATGAAGATTTAAATGATGAGATGAGGGTGAGAATGGATGAGCTAATCTAGTTAGAGGAAGTAAGGAAGGATGCACATGAGAAAAATGAAAATTTGCAGCGACAGTGTAAAAATTTGTTTGATAAGAGAGCAACTCAGAGGAGTTTTGAAATTGATGATCTGGTCTTGATGTGGAATGCAAGGTTAGAGAATAAGGGATGGCATGGTAAGTTTGATCCTATTTGATTGGGCCCTTATTTGATTGAGAGCAAGTGGGGAACAGATTCATATATTCTGAAAGATCTAACTGGTGGCACTTTGGAATTGCCTATTCATGGACAATTCCTAAAGTTTTACTTCTCTTGAAGTATCTTTTTCCATGAGCAGTAGTTAGGTTTCTTCCCTAGGTCTCTTAGGGTTGTTTTTGGTTTGAAATTTTGTCGTCTACTCTTCCAGTAGATTCTATTTCCTCATTGTATCTGCAAGAGATACATGTCCCCAGAAAGAGCCACTATTAGGCCATTTTTCCAATCATTGCAAAATCTCGTGAAGTTGGCCTCTCCCTTGCAAATGTTTCATGGTTTGTGTCTTGCCCTGTGTTCCTTGTTTTGTCACCAGGCTCCAGTCCAATTCGCACGTGTTGAAGTGCAAAACCTAGAAAGTTGTTTGAATCCTAAGATCCGCGAGAAACATTTTTTAAAAATTTTGCCAGTGTCGAAAACATGCAGTGTTTTCAAAAAACCCATGTTGTTTTCGGCTTCCCTGTTACCTTTTGGTCTGTCATTATTCTTGTGTTGTTTTCGACCCTTTGCCTTAAGCTTTATGCACTTGTCTTTTGGTGCTGAAAACTTTGTGTGTTTTTGACTTTGTCTTAACTGCACAGGTCCGACCATGTGGTCGGTCCAGCTTCTTCCCTATTGGCTATCGCATGGCCACATGTCAAATTTTTCTGACATGCGATCATGTGACTGCTTTCCATCTATCCGCATGGGTCCCAATTATTCACAGGTGGTGGTTGCAGTTTGGTGGTCCCAAAGGTGGACATGTGGCAGCTTTGGGTTGGCTGTTGCATGGTCGCATAGCCCAATTTTTGGGTATGCGATCATGCGATCGGTCGACACATCTCCATGGTGGTTGTGATGATTTGGTTTCCTGGTGGTTGGTCTTCTTCTGGTGATCTGGCAACTTGTGGTCTTCTCTCAGTCACTGAATCCTAGCGATTAAGTCCCTAGCATCTGGCGACTTGGCTGGCGGTTAAGTTTTCCATAGTCGCGTAGTCACTAGATGGTGTGCCCAAAATTTTCTTAAGCGGAATGACTTTGCAAGAGATTTATAGTTGTCGCATGATCGTGAGGAATATTCCCTTCCTTTTGATCATGTGACCGCCATTCAATCTAGTGTTGATTTGGGCATGGGTCCAGTGTTGGTACTCGACAGTTGCAGCGAATGGTGTGATGAAATGTGGCATTGGGCGGGCCCAGGTGGGGTCTTTCGGTTGGTCTGAGGTGGTGACATGGTGCTGATGTGGATGCTTGTCGCATGTTCGCATAGCCCAATTTTTGGGCTATCCGATCATGTGACCACTAATGGTATCGTGGTTGCAGAGTTATTAATTGGGGCTGCTTGGTTTCTAAAGTGATTAAGAGGCTGGCAGATCTTGTGTCCATCCTATCACTGTTGAGATAAGGTGTGAGGAAGTTAACTTGGTGGTCTAGCGATAGTTGTCGATGCTTTCTAAGGTGAAGTGAAGATCTTAAAGCTCACGAGTGTTATAAGATCAACGACCGTGACTTATTGTTAATCTGATTTTGAATGATGACTGCTGATTCACTTCTGGCACCATGAATATAGCCGTTGCCTACAGATTTGAATTTTTGAACATTTCCAAGGACTGCAAAGGACCAAAATTGATGATAGGAAGGGCTCGAGTTGGTGAAACTGATCTTCTCCGCCGATCCAATGTAGTCCTGGTCACCATGATCATTGCAAAGGAGTGCCTTGCCATGAAGGAATAAATGAAACAGTACCCTGAAGTGTTGCAAGGGTTGATTTGGCTAAATTCCTTGGGGGTTTGATGGTAATTTGGTACTTGCACTAGTACAGGGCTAGTTAGCTATTGAAATTGGATTGTTTGAGCTTGCATGTTGTGGCTTGACCCCTGTCATGTCTGTGTTAACTCCTGGGGGGTTAGGTGGATTTTGAATTTTGAAATGATCATTATGCTTGCATTGTAACCCTAATATAAAGGGATTTTTTATGATCATTTTGAATGATTGGGAGTTAGATTTTAAAACTTTTCCAGTTGTGATTCTTCTGCCCAGTCAGGATTGTAACATTTTGGCATTTGGTATTTTGTTGATGATAGAGAAAAAGTTGCAAGTCTAAGCTGTAATTTGCAAGCTTGACTCCTTTGGTTTGATTGTTTATACTTAAGGATTCTTCATATTTAATGCAAATACATGACTCTTATCTCTCCTTTGTGTCTACTTAGATAGGTTCTGAAATTTCTAGTTCTCTGCATATTGTTTTATGTGTATGTATCCATTCTTAAGTTCTAATCTAGGATTAGATGAAATGATGCTTTAGATGGGATATAGATCTATCTAATTGTCTATGTAAGGATATCTTATAAGTAGTAAAGGGGATTTTAGGTGTGTTTATGGCTTTGAATCTTAGCTATTGCCTGGTGTGTGTAGCATTCTTGTTTTAGGAGATCTTGCCCAATGGATGAGGCACTGGCCTAAATGATTATTTCTTTATCAATAGATATTGATTTTTGTTGTTATGATTCAAACATATAAGATTAAGAACCATCCTTTAGATTTTCAGTATTTGGTTGTGTAAGGTTCCTACCCATAGCAATGGAGAGTCAATGAGTGTGTGGTTAATACTCAGCACTTTCTTGCTATTCTGTTATCTATTATTCAAACCTAGTTCTTGGCGTATGAAGTCTATTTTATACTAGGTTAGGTGCACCCACCTTGGTCTTGCAGAGCCAGAAGTAGAAGAGGGAAATCTTGTCCCTAGAGTTGGTCCAGTTACCCTAAGACCTCTTTCCATTTTGGAGCTAACCATTCCTAAAATCCATCTGAGGGTATACTGGCAGCCTGTTAGAGCATAAGCGTCATTTTGGACATCAACAACCACCTTCATACTTCAATATCTATTTGGTAAGATCTCTTTTCATACATGCATCTACCCCATCATTATCTCCCTTTCCATGCCCTACCTTAGTGAAATTCCAAAAATATTGTACACAACTTGTCACATGCATCCTAGATTCAACCAATAGAATATCCTTACATTTTTTAATTGTGTGGTGCAATTGTTTGACCATATTAAGTGTTGGTTGTATCATATACCACTTTCCCTTAAAATATCATAGAAGACTATAAAGCATCCTTGCAAAAACATTGACAAATGACTACGATCATCGTTGATAAAGAAGTGATACTCTCTTAAAACCTTTATGTCCTTCTTTGTGCTATCATGTGCATGCATGAATGCTATGTACAAAAATTGTGACTTGTACAGAGTGGTAATACATAGGTTGCACATCATTTTGAGGTTTCAGTGTATAATTCTTAGAAAAATCAATGACAGACACAATAGTATAATTCTTTAATTATTTTCCATCTTTAACACCATATGTTACTGGCTTGTATTTTCCAATAGAAACTAGTGTCTTACCAATTTCATGTGTTCTATCTAGATGTAGGCATATAGCCAACTATTACAAACCATCGCATGTAGGAAAAAATCCTTTCAAACACATCATCTTATAGTAAATGCACCTGTCATCTAATCTACATAGTACACTTGAAATAAATTATCTCGATGACTTAGGAGGTGCTTCTAGACCACATTCATGGAAAACATCATTAGTCTGCAAAGTAAAACATATATAATGATAACTATCATAATGCATGAAAAATTCAACATGGACCCTACAAAAACATGTACTATGTATGCATGGTTAATCTTGATGTAAAATAGTTTTGTCATCTCAAAAAATGTTTGGTTAATTTTAATTTGAGGAAATATTTGAAGAAACCTTTCATAAAATTATGTTTGAATCATGTCTAAATAGTGTTTTGGATGTGGCTCACGATTTCTAATTCCAATTCTCCATCTAACAACATCTCTTTAGTTGGGTGAAACCCTTGTTTTATCATGCCAAAATTTAATGATTAACATTCTTAGTGCATCAACGAAAACCTTGTCTTTGGGTGGGAGTCTACCTAAGAATGACCAAAGAGAATTATTGTTAGGATCCCCAATTTTCACTTGCCTCTCTAAGGCATTACGTAATGTTGTTCTACTTATCCCTAATGACTTTCTTATTTTTCTTATTAAATGATATTTTTCATTTCCTTTCCTATTAAGGTTGATGTGAGGACAAATAGAGTAGCATTAGGCTCTTTTGTACATTATTTTTTACCAATGGCTTGGTATGCATCAAATAAATTTCTCACAATAGTTCTTTCACTACTATTTTTGGTTTTTCTTAACCCCCAAATTCTCATTGTCTCTATAAATTTCAGATTTTTAATCATTTCAACAATTAATTGGCATCTTCCACTTTGGTTTAAATTTTTAAAATAGTTATTCCAAATTTTTTAACTTTTCTTCTACAAGTTCTTTTGGAAATTTTATCATGCATTGGCCTCATAATATTTTAATAAATGTCAATTAGAAAATTTAGTTTTCTACAAATTATTCTAGGAGGTGTTAAGATACGTGCATGCTCTTGGAATTCATTAGGTACATTATCTAAATTAATCTCATTAAATTGAAGTGGTGTATCATCTTTAAACTCATTAGGTGCATTCATCACATTGATTTCAAATAGAGTATGGTCATTACATTCATTAGGTGCATTCATCACATGCATTTGAATTGGTGCATGTTGATCATTTTGATTTGGTATATTAGGTACATTTATCATATAAATTTAGATTTTTGCATGTTCATCACTTTCATTAGGTGCATTATATGACAGACCTCCACATAACCTCCGCATACGCTCCGCTTGTCTTATCTTTTCTGTTAGATAACTGAGAGGGGGTGAATCAGTTAATTCCAGATATCCTAAAGTATAAAACTCCTAGATGCATATATTCAACCTTTTAAAACCAAATAACCAACTTGATAAGATAGAAATAATAATCTTTCTATTCATTTACCAAATACCAGTAAAATCAATACTACATTTACCGATTAATCCAAAATATGAGATGTTGAAAACTTAATAACAAATCATCACATCAAATATTTAATGTAGAAACCATGCTAATGTAAAAACCTCCTGGGATTGGTACCCCAAAATATTTCACTCTTATGAAGTGAGCCCAGTTAGGAGCCAACCCTATTAAAGGTTACAATACACATTGTAAGGTGTGACCTGGTTAGAGGATTTATCACTGCCAGTTAAATCTTGACTAGAGTTCACTATGGGGTCAAAAATAAAACCATCAACATTCATGGAATGTCATATTGAAAAACAAATAAGATGCTTAAGTCCACTTAGTTAAGAGATTTAGCTATAACAATGGTTAAATTGATACAATAATGATCTGATTCAAATACAACTTATATTGAAGATATTCAGATCTATGCTAAGCTCAAACTACCTCATTTGGTCAATAATCACTTCAATCCTTCATATCCTTCTAGATATTCAGCTTGGTGAATAATACTCTGATGCTCAATTATGCCTGCAGTTTTTATCAGTTCTGGTTGTAACCAGTTTGAGATCAGTGGTGCATGAAAACTTCCTTTCATGCAAATTCTCCTTCTAATTCAATAAGCTTTCAAACTCAATAATGAATCTTGTGTCTCTTTAAATAGACTTTATAAACCATTTTCATTTTATCGATTGCATTTTGCCTCTTAATTTCCATCGTCCATTTTGTCACTTCAAGATTCCTTAGTAGATGTTTCTATAGAACGTTTCAATCTCTTCCATTCGATCATCTATGAATTTTTTCAGCCATTATATCCTCATAACAAACTTTATCTTTCACCTCAGAATCATACGCAATTTTACAGCTCATCAATTCAGTCAACTGTTATAACATTTAATTATTTCTCCCACTCACTCAATACAGAATGTGTCGGTGAATACTAACTCAGTTATTACTGATACTTGGTTTACACTACACTAGCTCAGTGTATACATAAATCTTCAATTACCGACCACATTAACTTATTCAATTATGATCTTCAATACATAATAAATTCATGTAATACAATCAAGTCAATAAAAATGATATCATAGACTCATCAATAAGTTACCCAATGTATACCTTAGCCATATCTCCATATCCATCTCTTCTTCATGTAGATATCTCTTTCCTTTACTATTTTTCTTCTTCATATGTTTGTAACTATCATGATAAGTATAGTCAAAACTAGTTGACATGAATGACAATACTATTGGAAAAATGGTTAGTGGTCCCCTCGGTATTCATGACATGGCTTAACCACTGAGCATTAACAGTTTGATATTTTGATGCAACGACAATCACTACTTGTAACAAGTGGTATCAAAACTTGGTCATAGGTTCAAATCTCCTTGAGTAACACTGAGGGAGAGATTGTTGGAAAAATGGTCACTGCTCCCCTTGGGATTTGCGACATGGCTTAACTACCTCCTTTGTCTTCTATAAGTCTAGTGGTTGTATCAACCATTAATAGGTAGATCTTTTGGTGCAATGGCAACTGCAACTTGTAACAAATACATCTTGACTAATTTAATTATCTTACATATCACTTTAGTAGCTCGATGATCTCTAATCATTGTCTTTCACTTGTCCATTCAGCTCAACAAATTATTTAATCAGTTGTAGATTATCAATCTCTCCCTTTGTGTCATGCCCATAATTTACGCACAAAAACACACAAACTTCTTTTTTTTAAAATGGTTTATAAGTTTAAGTTTAATAGTTGACTAATGTTGAATAGTCGATATAGAGAAGATGGAAGCTAACCTGATCGAGGGGTTGCTGTTAACACTCACCCCTAGCATAACAAAATGCCCATCAAGTTCTAGGGTTATCTAGCAAGTCATACTCTCATTCCAATTAAGTATTCATACTTCAAGATTGCAAGTGCTTTAAAGAATAAAATGGATTGGATTCTTACTTATACTTTAGGTCTATCTATGTTTAATTCAAGTGGTTAACATAGAGAGTTGAACTATAATTAAAATATGGGTTACTAGAATGTTGGATAATCTCTTTAATTTTCTCATAATGATCCAACCACTCAATAATCATATCATTGAATTACATTTAAGTGTTAGTTCAAGATAATATCCTTACAAACAAAAAACTTAAAGCAACCCCTTAAAAATTCTAATAAAACATAACTGGATTAGGTAATAATTATATTAATTAATGGTATTTGTTAATTAATATAATTTTTTTTATAACAAATTTAAATTAATTAATTATTAAATAATAATTATATTAATTAATATTATATATTAATTAACATAATTATTAAATAATAAATTTAAATTAATAAATATTATATATTTTAATTAATATAAATAAAAAATAATTTAATAAATATTATTCATAATAATTAATATTAATAATATTAATTATTTTTTTTTAAAAACATTGTGCATGGGTTTAAAGTCCCATTGGGACTGGTGGGACCCCTACCACCAATAGTGGCCCTGCCATAGCAAGATTATCATGCGGTAGGCTGTCTATCGCGATAGACTGTCTGCCGTGCGGCGGAGCCCTGCTGCAGCAAGGTCCTCTGTCGCAGGGAGGGGTGGAGTGTGGGGCACACACCCCCCCCCCTCCCCACTTAAGAAAACATTTATTATTTAAAAAAAAAAAAAAAACAACCAAATAAATTTTTTTTTAAATTTTTAAATCCCCTTTTTTTTTAAATGGAAACTCTACATGACTTATATTATAAAGTTTTTTTTTTTTTTTTGTCACCCTTTCTAATATATATATAATATTTATATATGTGTATTTTTGTTAAAGGGGCCCTTTGTAAGGCCTCTTGGGGTGACAACCCAGGTGGGTCCCCCGAGGCTAGTCTTCTTGTTGGGTATAATAGGCTTTTTATTTTCTTACCATAGCATTAACATATTACTTTTTTTTAACCTTTATTTGTGCAAAGTGGAAGAAGTTTCTTAATTTTTAATTAACTGTGTGGTTGGAAAATGTATGGGAATTTTTCCCATACATTTTCCAAAGACCTATAGGTCTCTATTCCTTGTTTTCTTTGTATCTTTTCACTTGTTTGACATCTTTCTATACCTTTTAATTATTTCCTTCCTTCATACTTAGTTAAATAGTTTGTTGGCCTCATTTTGACAAAGGTGATAAGTTTAGGTCTATAATTGATTGATTGAATCTTAGACACTAATTCATATAGAAAAGACCAAAGATAAATTTCCCTGCCAGTTTACTTAACTAGTTATCTTTTTTTTTTAAGTCTATTGTTTCAACACAAAACTACTACCATTGTAATGTTAAAATGATTTCTTTGACAGAGAGAGAAAGAGTTTTGAATAATTCTTTTCATACCACTACTTTTCTATTCAAATGAAATCTTTACAATGGAAAAATAATGATACTATAATAACTATTCTCCTTTATAGTTTTCCAACAAGAAATTTACTTTTTAATAAAAGAATTACATTGCTCATTTCACCAATGAATTCATATTACAATAACAAGAACATTATTTTCCTACAACTTGATATGGAAAACAAGAGTTCATTACAATATCAACATGAGAGGATTCTCATCTCATAGTTTCCAACAACACAATATTGAGCAAGATGAAACTATTACAAGGTGAAATAAGTTCTTTCTTTCAAGATTCGTGAGGTATTGAACACAATACTACAAATAAACAAAAGATATTCTCACATCCTTCTTGATACACATATCTCAAATTTCAAATACAATACAACATGGAATGTTTCTCATTCCAATAGTTCACAACACAACACTTTGGCTTCCACAAAACTACCATATGGGATCACTCCAATGCTTTTCCTTCTTGAAACATGATCATCAATACCTTCAAATGAAAATAGTATAGACCATGGGATGCTCACCTCCCATCCTAGGCTTCTATGAAGCCACCCACGAGCTTGGGGAACCATCACATAGACAAGGTTTCACACTCAAACAAACCACAATCACAATAACACAAAAAATCACATTTGAAATCCCATCTAAGGCTAAAACAAAGAGTCTCCAAATGACTCAAAAATTGGGGTGAAGGTGGAACCAAAACTCAAGGGAGAAATCACATTTCATAGAAATACAAGACAAGCCTACTCTTGGCTTTCTCAACACACATTTTGCCACAAAATCCCCACACAATAAAACTCTTTATGACCCCCATGGCTTCAAGCCATACAAAACTTTATGACCCCCAAAAAGAAATGGCTACATGGAACCCATACATCCATGTTTCTTCCTTCTCCATACCAAGGAGAGACTCTACACCCATGGTTGTCCCAAAATTCCCTTCACCCCCAAGACTACTCTTCCCTCCCAAAGGTGATTATGGCATTGAGAAAACTCCCTTAACAAAATAATACCAACAAGGAATCACAAGAACAACAAGCTTCACATTTACAAACAAAAGGCTTGCAAAACAACAAGCTCAAGAATTCTCATAAACAACTACTCACATACAATAACAAGATTCACAAATAATAAGCACATGATAACACAAAATTAGTTTCTCCATGCAAGAATGAAAATATTCTTGAGAGCTCATTCACATGAAAACATAATAAGTAGAAAGATGAATGCCACCAACCTAGATCCAAGCTTATGGAAGAAAGTTGATGAAGAGCCTCCTCTAAGCCCTCCTTCTCCAAACTAGAAAAGTCTCCAAATCTAGAGAGTGGGTCTCAAACTCTTCCAAAAGAAGAGTCCCCTCTAAAAAGGCCTCCACACACTCTCCTAGGGATAGGATCTCATTCTCATTGGATGGTCTTCTCAAGTTTCTTAAATTATTTTCAAATATGGATTCTTAAAAAGGTTGGCCAAAAATTTGGACCAAAGATTTGTAACTTAATTGGATAGAACTCTAACCAAGACCATGCTTCAAAAGTGGATTTTCGGCCATTTTGAAAATCCAACTTTTGGAGGGGTCTTTTGGTCAACTATGGGTTGTCCTATGGTTAAAAATTCTCCTTACCCATAGGTATATCAAGTGGACTTACTAAAACTAGCCTAAACACACCTCTAGGTGCCTTTTAAGACCCCCAAAAACCTATGTAAAGCTCAAATTCGAAATTCATGAAATGACTCCACCTCAAGCTCCCTAACCAAGGGATTCTCATGGGGATCCCCAAGGGTACTATCCTAGGTTGATGTGCATCCAATCCTCAAGTGGACATGTCATGGCCACAAGTACACACAAGTGTCAAGTGACACAAATAAAAATGACACATCACAAGGCATGTGGCATATCCACTTGGGTATTCACAACATTAATTACATTTACAATTACTTGAAAATTATATACATTCAAACACATTTCTTTCACAAATTAAATATGATACAACGAGGTTTTTTTTTCCCTCTCACTAGAAGCAACCTTGGTTCAAACTCATTTACACAAAAGTCTATGCTCTGGTTCCCTGAATTTACCATGGCCTAATTCCCTGCACACTAAAGTCCAACATCAGTAGTCTAAGGAAAAAAATACATGTAAATTCATAACATTAATAATCAAGATAATTCATCTAAAATATCATAATTCACATGGCAATAATCCTTCATTTATAACATACATACAACTCATCATGAAATACATAATTCATCACTAAATTAAGCTTATAACATAATCATAGCATAAATAATTCAATTGCAATTAAATATCATCATGACATCATAATCATTCATAAAATCCAATTAATCACACATAAAGGTTCCAAATAGATATCTTGATTTTCATCAAATTAACATAACTGAATGAGCATTCTAACCTCTAAGGTGATAAAACCATAATATAAAGTATCAGTAAATCCATAGAGCATCAAAATATAGTCATCAAATAAGTCTATCAAAAATGTAGAACTAAATGGCTATGAAAGGCTCGGGGTGAGGCCTCACATCCTCCCCCCTAGGCATGAACTTCCTCTTGGAGTTCATCAAAAAGGTGGGGGTACTATGCTCTCATCTACACTGCATCCTCCCATTATGTCGTAACCTCATCATAGCAATCCCACTAGACCCTAACCTTGTCCAGCTCTCAGCCTCAAAGTGCTAGCATCCAGTGTGCCAAAATGTGGAAGGGCTCCAAAGCCAACTGACCATCCAACTCCACTTGCAAGGCATCACAATCTATGATATGAGTCTCATAAAAAATATACTTCCTCAACACTGACATGTGAAAAATATCATGGATGTGTGACAGGCTCGGTGGCAAGGCAAGATGATAGGTGACAGGACCTATCCGAACCAGTATCTTGGTAGGGCCAACAAATTTGGGTGCAAGCTTAGAGCCCTTTCCAAAATGGATTGGACTCTTATGTGGTCACACCCTAAGAAAGACTCTATCCCCAACCTGATAACTACGGTCTTCCCTCTTGTCATCTACATACTTCTTCTGCCTATCATGTACCTCCTTTAGACACTACCTAATCAAAGTCACTTGCTGCTCTAACTCTCACGTTAACTCAGGACCTAAAGCAACTCTATCCTAAATGTGGTCCCAACTCAATGGTGTCTTGCATGGTCTACCATATAATGTCTGATAGGAAGGCATACCTAGATAAGTGTTATGCCCATTATTGTAGGCAAACTCAACCAAATGAAGGTACTCCTCCTACCTATTCTAATGATCCATGACATACATGTAGAGCATATCCTCCAACACCTGATTTACCCTCTCTATCTGACCATCTATATCTAGGTGATAAGCGGTGCTAAAATTGAGCTTAGTGCCCAAAGCTATATGTAATCCTCTCCAAAAGGATTATGTGAAGAGAGAATCTCAATCTAAGATAATCTTATGAGGGATGCCATGTAGTTTGACAATATCCTGCAACAAAACCTATGCTACTACTGGGGCTATGAAAGTGGTCCAAATGGGTGAAAAGTGGGCTACCTTGGTCAGCTTGTCAACTATCACCATGATGGAATCATGGCATCGAGATGACATAGGGAGACCAATGATGAAGTTCATGGAAATAACATCCCACTTCCACTCTGGTATCTCATGAAGCTGAAGCAAACCACCAAGGTGATGATGCTCTACCTTAACCCTCTAACACTCAAGACATCATGCCACTATCTCAGCTATATTTTATCTCATCCCCATCCAATGATATAATTACCTCAAATTAGCATACATCTTCTTGACTCTTGGATGCGCTGCATAAGGGGCTCTATGAGCCTCTAACATGATGAAAACTCGCAAGTCTCTAGAAAATGGGTCATAGATGCATCCTCTATGGTGTAAAAGCCCATTAGAATCTAGAGAATATCCTAAATACTTACCCTCAAGGTTACTCTGAGATCAAATAATCTAACTAACCTCTACATACCACACATCCTCATGTAAGTGATGTAATATTTGATCTTTGAATTCTATATCTGCAATCATAGAGTAGGCCCCATGGCATCTCCTACTCAAGGCATCAGCAACCACATTCTCTTTCCCCTTGATGTAGTGGACATCAAAATCATACTCACATAGAAATTCCATCCATCTACATTGACATGCATTTAGGTTTGGCTGAGTAAAAATATACTGTAAGCTCTGATGATCTGAATGGAGCTCAAACCGATGACCCAAAAGGAAATACCACCATCTCACTAAAGCATGAACCACTACAGCTAACTCAAGGTTATGAGTGGGGTAATTAAGTTCATGAGTCTTAAGTTTCCTAGACTCATATGCAATGGCTCAGCCATTCTGCATAGGAACTACTCCCAAACCATCTAAGGAAGCATCTGTGCAAACAACAAAATCCACTAAAGGATCAGGCATTGCTAGAATAGGAGCACTGGTGAGTGCCTTCTTGAGTTCCTGAAAGACCCTCTCACACTTCTTGGTCCACTCAAAATTCTTTCCCTTACGCTAAAGAGAAGTGATGAGATGTGCCACTCTAGAAAAACCCTCTACAAAATGTTTGTAGTAACCTGCCAATCCCATAAAGCTCCTAACCTCAATCACTAAAGTAGGTGCAGGCCAATCCATGATGGATCTAATCTTAGATGGATCTACTGAGATGCCATCTCCTGAAATAACATGCCCAAGGTAATGAATCTCTGTCTTATAAAAGGCACATTTGGACAAGCTGCTATACAACTGATTGTCTCTAAGACACTACAATACCTGTCTCAAGTTCTCTTCATGCTCCTCTTCATCCTGTGAATAAATTAGGATATTATCAAAGAACACAACTACAAACTTATCAAGGAAAGTGTGGAATACCCCAATCATAAGGCTCATGAAAACTGTTGGAGCATTGGTGAGTTTGAAAGGTACAACTGTGAACTCATAATGCCCATATCCAAGATGGAATGCAGTCTTAGGAATGTCACTATCAACAATTCATAGCTGGTGGTATCTTGACTTAAGATCAATCTTGGAAAAAACTTTATCACCCTTAAGCTAATCAAATAAATCATCAATCCTGGGGAGTGGATACCGATTCTTGATGGTAATCTTATTAAGCTGTGGGTAATCCATACATAACCGCAAAGATCCATCCTTCTTCTTAACGAAGATAACAGGTGCATCCCAAGGTGAAACATTAGGATGAATGTGACCCTTCTCCAAAAGTTCCTCTAACTAGATCTTGAGGTCATTAATTTCATTAGTGGTCATCCTGTAAGGTGCCCTCGAAACTAGAGCAGCTCCTGGCACAAGATCAATATGGAAGTCTACTGCTCTACGAGGAGGCATGCCTGGAAGCTCAGTAGGAAATACATCTACATACTCTTGAAGTATAGGATAATCATCAAGAGATGGCTCTCTTTCCTCCTCTTCCTCTCTATCATTGATAGTAATAGCAAAAAGCTGACATCCATTCCACATGCTCCGCTTAAGATGCATGGCTAAGGTCATACAAAGAGAGATGCCTCTCTGAATCCTATAAATCACAATAGGTGTACCATGATCATTAAGGCACTCAATCCTCTTTTGTCGATAATCTAACTTAGATCTATGGGCATAAAGCCAATCCATGCCAAGTACTATGTCATAAGAACCAAGAGGTGTGATATGAAGATCTATAGTAGTGATGAAATCACCAATCTATACCTAGCTATCCTTCACTAAAGAGTTGACTGATACTCTAGACCCTGATGCTAACTCCACTTCCCAACTAACTTCTTGTCTAGCTACCACAAGCCCGCAACGCTCCACAACAAATGGAGATATGAAAGAATTAGTAGCACCAGAATCAAACAATATGGTAACACTAACACCGTTGATCATACATGCAACCTCTATCATTGTGGCCTAATGCTCAGCCTGGAAGTTATCAACTGCTGCAAATACCCTGTGAGGCTTTCCAAAGTATCCCACTGTAGGCTTTGATGCTTCCATATGCTGACTGCCTATCATCTGACCCTATGGACAATCATGAGCTAAGTGCCCCATGGCACCACATGCATAGCAAGAACCATGTGTGTAGGACTGAACTCCCTATGGCTTACAGAACTATTGTCCTCGGGTCCTACTAGAATTGCTAAAACCATCCTGAGAGGACTACTAAGTCCATGCTGGGGGTGCATCTATATGCTGATGTCACTAATCCTTCCTCTATCCCTGTGCTTGCCACTATTTGGGCTTAGAGCCCTGCTGACCCTGTGGTTTCTATTTCTAGTTTTGTTCGGTCTACTACTATGGGTTCTTATTAAAAGACCCCAAAGAATTCCTGTTATTATTCTTCTGGTGACTCTTATACTGCCCCTGTGATTGTGATATGGAGTTATAGTTCTGAGACCTATCACAAGCATCTCTAGACTTACCTCGAATCTCTTCTGCAACCAAAGCCATATCAACTACCTCACGAAGGGTTCCTGGAGAGGTCATCCGAACCTGTCCTGATATCTAATCATTGAATCCCTTAAAAAAATGGTTGACTCATAGCTTTTCATCCTTCATGTACTCTACATAAGGTAACAACTCAAGAAAATGGGTCTCATACTGTAGCACTGTGAGTCCCCTCTGTTGGAGCTTGTGGAACTCATCAATATGTTAATGTCTATAGTGCTCTGATAGGTACCTATCTCAAAACCTCTCTAAGAAGGTCTCCCAAGTCATAGTGTCCATAGTGGTATTGTTCTTAAATTCTTCTTGTTTCCACCATGTGGAAGCACCTCCTCTCAAAATGTGTATTGCAAAATGGGCCTTAACATTTCTATCATACTGACGCAACCCAAAGCACCTATCTAAGCTCAAAAGCCATGCCTCAGCATCTATACCCTCTGTAGAACCATAATACAAAGGTGGTTGTAACTATAAGAGATCTCTAATATGGTCCCCAGCATCATGGGGTTCCCTTTCAACAAATATAGGTGGTGGTTCTTGCATGTGAACCGATTCCACCTCATGAGCCCCTTGCCCTTCCTCACGATCACATGGAGGGCTCTTAGTTCTTTTTCTCACCTCTAATCTATGTCCCCCGAGAAACTAGTGCTCATACTGAGGAATATCTGGAGGCAACCTATCCTGTATAACCCCGATGAGGTTCTATAAGACTAACAAGACCTCCTGATTAGGATTAGGTGGTGATGGTGGTGGTGCCTGATCTACTACTTATATTTTAGCCCTTTGTTCATCTTGCTCGCGAACTGAGGGGGCTCGCCTAGTTCCTCATCCTCTAATACGTCTTCGAGCTTGATGCATAAGGGGAGGCACCCTAAAAATTCCAAAAGGGTAAAAGTTAGCTAAGAAATGTAATGGGTTTAGGTTCCAATGTTGAAACCTAGGCTCTGATACCAAGTGTCATGCCCATAATTTATGCACCAAAACACACCAAATTTTTTTTTAAAAGGGTTTATAAGTTTAAGTTTAACAGTTGACTAATGTTGAATAGTCGATACAAAGAAGATGGATGCTAACCTGATCAAGGGGTTGTTGTTAACACTCAACCCTAGCATAAAAAAATGCCCATCAAGTTCTAGGGTTATCTGGCAAGTCATACTCTCATTCCAATTAAGTATTCATACTTCAAGGTCACAAGTGCTTTAATAAAATAGATTGGATTCTTACTTCTACTATAGGTCGATGTTTAATTCAAGTGGTTAACATAGAGAGTTGAACTATAATTAAAATATGGGTTACTAGAATGTTGGATAATCTCTTTAATTTTCTCATAATGATCCAACCACCCATTAATCATATCATTGAATTACATTTAAGTGTTAGTTCATGATAATATCCTTACAAAGAAAAAACTTACAGCAACCCCTTAAAAATTCCAATAACACATAATTGGATTAGCTAATAATTATATTAATTAATGGTATTTATTAATTAATATAATTATTAAATATCCAAACAAACTAATTATTAAATAATAATAATTATATTAATTACTAATAGCTAATTAATATAATTATCAAACCATAAACTAAAAAAAAAATTAAACATTAAATAACAATTATATTAATTAATACCATCTAATTAATATAATCCTTTTATAACAAATTTAAATAATTTAATTATTAAATAATAATTATATTAATTAATATTACATATTAATTAACATAATTATTTAATAATAAATTTAAATTAATAAATATTATATATTAATTAATATTAATAATATTAATTAATATATATAATAAATAATTTAATAAATATTATTTATAATAATTAATATTATTAATATTAATTATTTAAAAAAAAATTTAAAAAATAATAACATTGCACATTGGTTTAAAGTCTCATTGGGACTAGCGGGACCCCTACCGCCGACAGTGGCCCTGCCGTAAAAGGACTGTTGTGCGGTAAAGCGCTATTGCAGCAGGGTCCTCTGCCATAGGCAAGGGTGGGGTGTGGGGCTCGCGCCCCCCCCCAACTTAACAAAAAATTTATTATTTAAAAAAAAACAAAAAAAAACAACCAAATTAATATTATTATTATTTTTTTTTTAAATCCCTTTTTAAAAAAAATGGAAACTCTAAGTTACTTATATTATAAAGTTTTTTTTTCTTTTTTTTGTGTCACCCTTTTTAATATATATATAATATTTATATATATGTATTTTTATTAAAGGGGCCCTTTGTAAAGCCTCTTGGGGGGACAACCCAGGTGAGTCCCCCAAGGCTAGTCTTCTTGTTGGGTAGAATAGGCTTTTTATTTTCTTACCATAGCATTAACATATTACTTTTTTTTTTACCTTTATTTGTGTCAAGTGGAAGAAGTTTATTAATTTTTAATTGACTGTGTGATTGCAAAATGTACGGGAATTTTTCCCATACATTTTCCAAAGACCTGTAGGTCACTATTCCTTGTTTTCTTTCTATCTTTTCACTTGTTTGACATCTTTCTATACCTTTTAATTATTTCCTTCCTTCATACTTAGTTAAATAGTTTGTCTATCAGTTTACTTAACTAGTTATCTTTTTTTTTAAGTCTATTGTTTCAACACAAAACTACTACCATTGTAATGTTAAAATGATTGCTTTGATAGAGAGAAAGAGTTTTGAATAATTTTTTTCATACCACTACTTTTCTATTCAAATGAAATCTTTACAATGGAAAAATAATGATACTATAATAACTATTCTCCATTATAGTTTTCCAACAAGAAACTTGTTGGCACTTGCAAAAAATTTCCATGGCTTTATGTCCTTTTCTCTGGTCTTTGCAATTTTTCTGTCTCTAGCCTTAAACCCTAGGTCTTGTTTAAAATTATCTAGCCATTGAAAGGGAAAGCCCTAATTAAATCCTTGGCCAGGTCTATTCTTTCGTTACTTTATCAGGTCACTTAAACCTTCAATTCAGCTTGTGCATTTTTATTTCCTTTCAGTCACTCAGTCTCTGAACAAAATAAGAATATTCCCTTTTGTCTCACGACTCTCCAAATCCCTTTGTCACCTAGTCTCTCAATGATTTTGGAATATGCGTTGTCTTTACAGGACTCAGTGCTAGCAGTTAGTCTCCAAGTCGTGGTGGTTAAAGCTAACATCCGGCGACCCAGTTATCAGCTAGTCGCGTGCTCTCCAAACAGGTGGTGGTCTCAATTAGTGAGCAGTTAAAGTGCAATCAAGATCTATGGTTGTCATGTTATCATGAGGGAAAAGTACATGATGGTTATCATCATGCTTTTGCGACAGCCATCCGATCTTCTATGAGGTAGTGGCTATTGATAGGTGGGTCCTCTATCACCAGGTCATGCTAAGGTGCTCGTGTTTCATTGGTCGAGTTGGATGGTGATGGGGATATTGTCAATGGGGCCAGTGTTTTTGGCATCCAAGCATGTTTAAAGCTTAGATGGATCTCACGATTGTCGTTATACCACTGAGAAAAGATACATTATGCTTAAGGCTTGCGGTATAGCGATAGCCGTCTGATGGAAGGGTAAGTGAAAAGGTGGGTCCGTCTGCTAGGAGATATTGATGTGCTTGTTTCTTATTGACTGATAGGTGGTGATGTGGAAAATGACTTGTCGGGGCCCGGTTGACCATTTTATTATTTTTGTGGACCGCTCGATTCTACCGGGAAGGAAATGATCGACGGACATATTTTAAAGTTCTCTTAGTTAGCCGTTACCACCAGTTTTGAAAGTTTTCAAGGGTTTTCTATGAGGTTAGAGATAGTGCACCGAAAGAGCCATGATGTCAGACCATTTTTGGTCATTTTCTATGTCAGTTGTAGGTGAGAATTTATGAGGGAGATCCCGAAAGTCATTTCAAGTTGATTTTGTGTCCTGGGGAACTTTTTTCGAGAAAAGATTGATAGCTGGGTCACACCTTCTTTGTTGTAGCCAGAATTAATAGGGGTTTTGTGATGATTTTTGTCCTCAAGGTGGGTACATGGTCAGATTTGCTGCTCAGATTGATGATTTGTTTTGATCTCATCGGCCTTGTGCTAAGAACTAGTCTTGTTTGCATTTACTATTTTGATTGTGGTTAGGTGAATTTGAAATGTTTTCTTTGAATGATCAGCTACTTGTTGCAATCTTGGAGATAAAAAGTATTTTTCATGATCATTCAAGGGTATTGGGAGTTAGGTGTTTTAAACTTGTGTTCTCAGTGAACCCTATTCTCAGTCAGGGGTTGTAACATTTTATTACTTCAGTGCTTGTTAATGAAAGATAAAAAGTTGTAGGTCTAAGGTGTAGTTTGCAAGCTGGATCTTTTAGGATTGATTGTATGCATAGAAATGATTCATAATACTTAATACAAACATCTAATTCTTCTCTCTCCTTTATGTCAAGTTAAGTGAATTTTGAGCTTTCTAGTTGATTACATATCCTTTTTATGAATGTATCTTCATTCCTGAGTTCTGGTCTAGGATTGGATTAAATATTGCTCTAGATGGGATATGAGTTTACCCTTGTCTACATAAGGATTCTTTGTAAGTAGTAAGGATTGTGGTAGATGTAGTTATGGTAATGAATCTCAAATGGTGTCTGGTCTTTTCATCTTTTGTGTCTAAGAAATCTTGCTCAATGGACGAGGCACTGGCCTAAATGAGTAAATCTCTCGCTAACACACACTGATCAAAGTTGTTGCAATCAAAAAATTAAAGTTAAGAACCATTTTAAGTTTTAAATATTTGGTTGAGGAGTTTTGTTTTCCCATAGCAATGGAGAGTTAATGAATGTTAGGTTGGCATTTAGTACTTTATTTCTATCATCTGTTAAATGAATCTAGTCTTGGTGTTGTATAATATATAATTTTCATTGGATTAGGTACACCAGCCTTGGTTTTGCAGAGCCAAAAGCAAAAAGGGCAGTCATGTCCCTACAGTTGGTCCAATTACCTTAAGAGCCTTTTACATTTTGGAACTAACCACTCCTAAAATCCATCTGAAGGTATATTGGAAGCCTAAGAGCATAAGGCATTTTGAAACCACCAATAAGATAGTGACTCTGCTGGGGATATGTTACACAAGTCTATAATAACTAGTAGGTCATCATTGGTAACATAGGGTATTCTTGTACATTGTCCTGTCAAACTCATTGTGGTAATTATTAGTGAGGAAACAATGTTTTAATATTCCCAATATATTTGGGTGGCGACTCAAACAATCTCTGCAGTAGTGCTAGTCTGAAAATCATTTACAAAATGAGTTACAGAGGTACTAGGTCTCAGAGAAAGGAACATCCTGAAGATAGATTGGAAGAAGGTCTTCCAAGCACTTCTAAGCCTAATCAAACAAGGGAGGGAAGGAAGAAAAATAATATGTCTCATACTTGGAAACATAAAGAGGATACAAGACAAGAAAATCAAATCAATCTTGGTCAAGAAGAAAATGTCTCAGAATATGAAGAGGCTGTTGATTTGGGGTTGAACCAGTATGAGGACGAGGTTCAAGTGGGAAATGTTGAATCTGAGACTACTCTCCTAGAATCAGAAGAAATTTTTGAAGAAGTATATGAGTTGGAAAGAAAAATCCAAGAACAAGTTGCTATCAGACAGCAAAGAGAAAAGGAAAAAGAAGACAAAGTAAGACACACCATGATAAGGGTTGTATAGTTAAAAAGGTAGTTACTAGATTTGGAGGCAATAAATTAAGTCCCAAAGCCTGAAAGAATAGGGGATCAGCCTATTGTGCAAGAGGTGGATGAAGTGACTAGACCTAGAGATAAAGGTAAACAAAGAGTTGTTCGAGTTATAATCAATGAACATGTTAATGATAAGGATCCTTTATATCAGGAGTTGAGGTTAGATTCTGATCTTGAGAAGGCTATAAAAGAGAAGGAAATATGAGCTAAAGAACTTAAGAAAGAAGAATTGGAGGCAACTGCTGTAGAAATGAGGAAGAAGATTGAGTTTCTCAAGAAAAATTCAGGACCTTCAAATGTTGTTGCTTCTTCTTTGGAACAAGGTGGAAATCATGGGAACCTTGCAACTCAAACAAAAAATATCCCACCACCGGGTGCTATTAAAGTTTCTACTATTTCAAACACAGGGGCATCTACATCTCAAGGAGTTGATCCACCTCAAGGAGGACCTATTCATGAAAGGTACAAACAACTTATCTTCTTTGGTATTCCTAGTTATCCTAATATAATCCCTGACGAAATTAGAAAGAAGCTCCCTAAATTTTCTAGAAACAATGTCACCACATGTGAGGAACATCTAAAGAACTTTATTGATGTAATAGATGATTATAATATTGAGCCTGATGATGTTATAATGAAGCTATTTGTATAATCTCTAACCGAGGATGCTAGGGACTAGTTTAGAGGTTTGCCCCATGCTAGTGTAGGATCTTGGAATGAATTTAAAAATTGTTTCAAGGAACATTATGATGATAAAACAAATGAGGGTTTCATTTTGAATGAGTTCAATAATATAAAGAAAAATGAAAATGAGGATGTTCTTGAATTCAATGTAAGATTCCAAAAAGCTATGCACATGCTCCTGCAAGTTATTAGATTAGATGATAGGGTGTGTCTTGTGACATACTTGAATGCTTTTGATGCAAAGATGGGGCACCTTTTAAGGGATAAGAATCCTAGAAATATGGGGGAGGCTTACAAGTTGGCTATTAACATAGAAAGTAATAGAAGAATATTAGGAAAGTTGGGGAGAATAGAGGATTGTAAGTCTCAAGTGCAAAACAAGAGAGAGACGGGAAGATTTGCAAACTTAAAACCCAAAGAGGAGGATAACCTAAAGAAGATTCTAAATTCTTTAGAAGATCTGAAGCTTGGTGAGAAAAGAAATAATAGGACTGCAACTAATGACAGGTCAACTTTTAATAACTTTAGCAGGCAGCCAAGAATTCAAAATTACCCATACAATACTCAGTGGAAGCATGGCAAGCCCATTATTCCAGCCAAGAGGGATAAGTCTGATGATAGGATTCTTGATCCTTTGCAGAGAAATTTAGTTAATACAAGTAATGATATCCCATGGTGTGTTGCTTGTCAATCTCCTCATAGTCCTAAATATTGTGTTATTACCCTAAACATGTCTAAAAACTAGGAACAAGATGAGCAATATGATGAAAATGGTTGTGCAATGACTTCATCACATGCTTGGGATGAGGTTGACTCTACTGATGAGATTGAGAATCAAGATGTTGTTGGCTCTCAAGCTAGGAATGAGATATGCCATCAACAAGTTTTCTATGATGAAGAGGAAGAAGAATTTGATGAAGTTGGATGTGGTGCTGTGAAGTGAGAGGAGCATGTTTTCTTAAGGTGACCTTCTGATGAGGAAATTGCCCAAATCACTACAGACATGGTCACTCAAGCCAAGAGCAATTATAATCTAAGAAGTAGAACAATTGGGAATACAAATGGGAAATTGGGTAGCATTTTTATCAAGAAATCAGAAAAGAGCACACAACAATCTGAGGAAAAAGGGGAAGGGTGTTGATGTTTCTGACCAGGTAAAAATAAAAAAGAAAATTGGGCCTATTTTGATGCATAAAGGTAAAGCAAGGACATCAAAAATAGTTGTTCCCTCACCCCAAAAGGGAAATGAGTCTCTACACAAAGATAAAGTTGACTTGACTATCCGAATGGAAGATAAGGATGTCACTGAAATAAAAGGGAACGTGGATGACCAGAAGTATGTTCCTATTGATATGACTAAGTTTCTTTCAAAAATTACTATCAAAGTTCCACTTCTGGAAATGATGAGGATAGAAGAGCATAAGGTGAAATCTTTGGATTGGGTAAATGGTTCCTCTTCTACAAAGGTCCAGGGGATGAGTAGAAGTGATAAGCATGTGGCTTCTTTGGATGACACACCTGATAGTAGAAATGAAGAAATTGTCTCTAAGATTCCTCAGATATATTTGCATGCAAATGTTGTAAATACTTCATCAAGAAAAATTGACCCTTTCTTCCTATCTCTTATAATAAATGGAAAATTTTTGAAGAAGTACATGATTGATTCTAGGGCATCAAATACTGTCATGCCTATAGAAATCATGAAATCAATGGGATTAAAAGTTGATACACCTCATGGAAGATGCCAGGCTATGGACTCAAGAGAAATGCCAGTTAGTGGTACCATTAAGGCTTTGCCTTATAGATTAGCAACATTTCCAAACAAGTAGCTAACTATGAGTGTTCTAGTGGTTGATATCCCTCCTCAGTATGGGATGCTATTGTCTAGGAGATGGAGTGCCTCTATGGGAGGAAGTATCCAGTGTGACCCATCTTTTGCTACTTTTGACATTGGAGGAGAAAGTGTGAAGTTTTCAAGGGAAACTAGAACTCCACATATGATTGAGGAGAATGAAGATGATAATATGAATTGTTTTGTGGACACTGACATTGGTTCTTTCCAAGTTCAGGAGAAGGAGGTGCAAGAAAAGATCAAGCCTATCCTTCTGACTGAAGATGAGGATAACATGGAAAAAGGTGATGTCTTATGGAATTTATATTTTGATGGAGAAATTTCAAAGGAAGGTGCTAGAGTAGGAGTACTATTAATATCCCCAAATGGTAAAACTTTTAAGTTTTCTTTTTCTCTCATGTTTTCTTGCACAAACAATGTTGCTAAATATGAAACCCTACTAATTGGCTTAAGACTAGCATCAAAGCATGGGATTCAATGTCTTAGGGTGATTGGTGATTTTGAGTTAGTAATTTCTCAAATTAAATCAAAATATGCATCAAAGAATCGAAGACTGAAATAATATAGAAATGTTGTTTGGGATGAAATTGAAAGTTTCAGTGCTTTTGGTATTGATTGGATGGATAGAAGCCAAAACAAGATGGCTGATTTATTGGAAAACATAGAATTAAGGCCAGAGGATATCACTTTTGCAGGGATATCCAAAATTGAGGTTCATTCTAGGACCTCTATCCCAAATAATGTTGAAAATTGGCAAGTATTTTCTAATGATCAAGATATACTGAGGTTCTTGCAATGTGAGTCTCACTTTGGTGGTCAAGAGATGGATTTCAGCACTTATGTTGACACCTATAATGGGAAAGAGACTATCTTTGGGAAGGAGGTTTTGCAATTGAAATCCAATAGGGTTCCAAGAGGATCGATTTCTCTTGAGAGGGCATTTGATAATAAAGAAAGGGCTTGTTCTACTAAAATTGTTGATAAGCTAAATGATTTGGAGGAAATAAATCTAGGAACAAGTCTAGTACCCAAGAATGTTTATATTGGTAGGAGATTGTTTCTGGAGGTCAGAAGGGCATTAATTAATCTTCTCAAAAAATTTAGACATGTTTTTGCATGGTCTTATGATGATTTGAAAGCTTATAGAGAAGATCTTTTCCAACATGAGATACCACTGAAAGAAGGTACCAAACCATTTAGGCAAAATTAAGACCTGTGAATCCTACCTTGGCACAAAAAATGAAAGATGAACTCAAAAGGATGATAGATGTAGGGATCATCAAGCCTGTCAGACATTCTACTTGGGTGTCAAACTTGGTTCCAGTCAAAAAAAAGAATGGTGACATTAGATTATGTGTTGATTTTAGGAACCTGAATGTCAATTCTTTGAAAGATAATTATGGTTTTCCTAACATGGAAAATATGCTGCAAAGATTCACTAGATCAAAGCTGATGTCCATGACGGATGGCTTCTCTGGATATAATCAGGTTATGGTCAAGGAGTTAGAGAAATTTAAGACTGCATTCACTACCCCGTGGGGGACATATGTTTATGTTAGAATGCCCTTTGGTTTGACAAATTCTGGAGCTACTTTTTAGAGAGCCATGGATGTGGCCTTTGTAGATTCTATAAATAAGTTTTTGGTTGTGTATCAGGATGATCTCATAGCATATTCAGCTAAGGAAAGTCAGCATTGTGAACATCTTGAGAAGATTTTTATTAGGGCTTTGGAGTATGGGGTTTCTTTGAATCCAAAAAAGTGTTATTTTGGTGTTGTGGAAGGTAAAATCTTGGGATATATTGTGTCTAAAGATGGAGTGAGGATTGACCCTGAGAGGGTTATGGATATAGATAGGCTTTCCCCACCAAAAAATGTTAAAGAATACAATCATTTTTTGGACAAGTAAACTTTCTAAGGAGATTTGTTACAAATTTTGCAGAAATCAGTATCCCCATCTCCAGAATGTTGAAGAAAGAGGCAAAGATTGAGTGGAATGAAGAAGTAGATGAGTCTTTCAGAAGTATCAAACAAGCCATCAAAGATGCTCTAGTTTTAAGGACACCTGATTATGGTAATCCCATGTAGATATTTTATTTTGCCTCTTGCCATACAATTGTAGTAGTTTTATTACAAAAGAATTCAGATGGATATGAACAACCCATATCATTTTTTAGAAAATCCCTACAAGCAGCAGAACTAAAATATGACATTACTGAGAAGCAGGCGTATGCCCTGGTCAAAGTTGTCAAGGCTTTTAGATGTTACCTTGTAGGAGCTAAGGTGGTTGCTTATGTTCCTAGTGTTGCAGTTAAGGACATATTGGTGCAACAAGAAGCTTCAGGGAAAAGATGTAGATGGATCAACAGGATTCAAGAATTCAACATTGACATCCAAATTACAAAGTTGGTAAGAGGCTTAGGTCTTGCAAAATTAATGGCACAAAGTAATTTAGTTTCCAATCATATAAATGTGTTAGAAGAAGAAAAAAGGCCATATATTTGTGATATGGATTGTTGTAATTGGTACAAGGATGTTATTGGTTACTTGTAGAAGTTGATCCTTCCCCCTGACATGGATGAAAATAAAAGGAGGACTGTTAAGTTGCAAGCTACAAGGTATGCTATTGTAGATGGTAAGTTGTGGTGGAGAAGCAATGAAGGAGTGTTGCTCAAGTGCTTGGACTAGGAGAGATCTAGAGCCTTGTTAGATGAAATGCACCAAGGTGTTTATGGAGGGCACTATATGGCAAAGACCATAGCCCATAAGATTCTTAGGTCTAGATTTTGGTGGCCTACAATCTTTAAGAATGCTCATCAGTTTGTAATAAAATGTGATGCATGTCAAAGATTTGTTGGCAAGTTGAAATTTAATGGGAATTTACCACTCAAGCCTATTGCAGTTCAGGGCCCTTTTCAAAAGTGGGGTATAGATTTTATTGGGGAGATTCCAAACAAATCCAGCAATGGACATTCTTATATACTAGTAGCACCAAACTATTTTACAAAGTGGGTTGAAGCTATCCCCACTAGAAAAACTACTAGAAAGGTTGTGATAGACTTTTTAATGCAAAATATTCTTATTAGGTTTGGTTGCCCAGAAGTTATTGGGGTTGATAATGCAATGTGTTTTAGATCGCAAGAATTCAATGACTTTTCTCAGCAGTATGGGATACACATTTCATTTTCATCCCCATATCATCCACAAGGTAATGGCCAGGCTAAGTCTAGTAATAAAAATTTGATTAAGATTCTCAAGAGAGTGTTGGATAAAAATAAGAAAGCTTGGGACTCAAAGTTACAGTTGGCATTGTGGGCCGACAGGGTAACTGTAAAGAAGGCTATAGGTTGTGCTCCCTTTGATTTGGTGTATGGGATAAATGCTAGATTGCCTCAAAATAATTTATTACAGATGTATCAGTTTGTTCAGGCATATGATGAAGACTTAGATGATGAAATGATGGTAAGAATGGATGAGTTGATACAGTTGGATGAGGTAAGGAGAGATACACATGAAAGAAATGAAAGATTGGAGAGATAGTGTAAGGATCTGTATGATAGAAGGGCTACCCAGAGGAGCTTTGAAGTTGATGACCTTGTCCTGATGTGGAATGCAAGATTGGAATATAAGAGAAAGCATGGGAAGTTTGACCCAATCTGGTTAGGCCCCTATCTTATTGAAAGAAAATGGTGAATAGATTCTTATATCCTGAAGGATTTAACTAGTGGTACTTTGGAATTGCCTATTCATAGAAAATTCCTAAAGTTTTACTTCTCTTGAATTATCTTTTCCATGAGCAGTAGTTTATGGTTTTTTTTGTATAGTCATGTTGTTTTTGGTCAAAGTTTTGGTTTGATATGCTCTTCCAGGAGATTCTAGTTTCCTCATTGTATCTGCAGGAGATACACATCCTCGAGTATCAGCCACTATTGGCACTTGCAAAAAAATTCCATGGCTTTATGTCCTTTTCTCTGGTCTCTGCAATTTTTCTATGTCTCTAGCCTTAAACCCTAGGTCTTGTTTCAAATTATATAGCCGTTGAAAGGGAAAGCCCTAATTAAATCCTTGGCCAGATCTATTCTTCCATTACTTTATGAGGTCACTTAAACCTTCAATTGAGCATGTGCATTTTTATTTCCTTTTAGTCGCTCAATCTCTGAAAAAAATAAGAGTATTCCCTTTTGTCTCGCGACTCTCCGAATCCCTTTGTCACCTAGTCTCTCAATGATTTTGCAATATGCTTTCTCTTTACATCACACAGTGCTAGCAGTTAGTCTCCAAGTCACGGTGATTAAAGATAACATCCAGTGACCCAGTTAGCGGCTAGTCATGTGATCTCCAGATAGGTGGAGGTCTCATTTAGTGAGTGGTTAAAGTGTAGTCAAGATCTACAGTTGTCATGTTACCGTGAGGGAAAAGTGCATGATGGTTATCATCATGCTTTTGCGACAACTGTCTAATCTTCTATGAGGTAGTGGCTACTAACAAGTGGGTCCTCTATTACCAGGTCACACTGAGGTGCTCATGTTTCATTGGCCGAGCTAGATGGTGATGGGGATATTGTTAGTGGGGCTAGTGTTTTTGACATCCAGGCATGTTTAAATCTAAGATGGATCTCACGGTTGTTGTTATACCATTGAGGAAAGATACACGATGCTTAAGACTTGCAGTATAGCGACAACCATCTGATGGAAGGGTAAGTGAAAAGGTGGGTCTGTCTACCAGGAGATGATGATGTGCTCGTTTCTTATAGGCCAAAAGGTGGTGATGTGGCAAATGACCCTGTGGAAAATCATGAGCTAAGTGCCCCATGGCACCACATGCATAGCAAGGACCATGTGTGTAGGACTAAACTCCCTGTGGCCAGGAGAACTGTTGTCCTCCAATCCTACTAGAACCACTGAAACCACCTTGAGAGGACTGCTGAGTCCATGCTGGGGGTGCATCTATATAATAATGTCACTGATCCTTCCTCTATCCCTGTGCTTGTCACTCTTTGGGCTTAGAGCCCTGCTGACCCTATGGTTTTTGTTTCTAGTTTTTTTGGGTCTGCTGTTGTGGGTTCTTATTAAAAGACCCCAAAGAATGCCTGTTATTATTCTTCTAGTGACTCTTATGGTGCCCTTGTGACTATGATGTGGAGTTATAATTCTGAGACCTATCACAAGCGTCTCTAGACTTACCTCAAATCTCTTCTGCAACCAAAGCCATCTCAACTACCTCACGAAGGGTTCCTGTAGAGGTCATGTGAAGCTGTCCTGATATCTAATCATTGAGTCCCTTAAAAAAATGGTTGACTCATAGCTTTTGATCCTTCATGTAGTCTGCATAAGGTAACAACTCAGAAAATGGGTCTCATACTATAGCACTGTGAGTCCCCTCTGTTCGAGCTCGTGGAACTCATCAATATGCCAATGTCTATAGTGCTCTGATAGGTACCTCTCTCAAAACCTCTCTAAGAAGGTCTCCCAAGTCATAGTGTCCATAGTGGTATTGTTCTTAAATTCTTCCTGTTTCCACCATGCGGAAGCACCTCCTCTCAAAAGGTGTACTGCAAGATGGGCCTTAACATTTCTCTCATACTGATGCAACCCAAAGAACTTGTCTAAGCTCAAAAACCATGCCTCAGCATCTACACCCTTTGTAGAACCATAATACAAAGGTGGCTATAACCATAAGAGATCTCTAATATGGTCCCCAGCATCATGGGATGCCCTCTAAGAAAATCCAGGTGGTGGTTCTGACATGTGAACTGATTCCACCTCATGAGCCCCTTTCCCTTCCTCACGATCATGTGGAGGGCTCCTAGTTCTTTCTTTGACCTCTGATCTATGTCCCCTGGGAAACTGGTGCTCATACTGAGGAATATCTGGAGGAAACCTATCTTGTATAACCCTGGTGAGGTTCTGTAAGACTAACAAGACCTCCTGATTAGAATTAGGTGGTGGTGGTGGTGGTGGCTAATCTACTGCCGATATCTCAGCCTTTTGTTCATCTTGCTCATGAACCGAGGGGGCTCACCTAGTTCCTCATCCTCTAATATGTCTTCGAGCTTGATGCATAAGGGGAGGCATCCTAACAATTCCAAAAGGGTAAAAGTTAGCTAAGAAACATAATGGGTTTAGGTTCCAATGTTGAAACCTAGGCTCTGATACCAAGTGTCATGCCCATAATTTATGCACAAAAACACACCAATTTTTTTTTAAAAGGGTTTATAAGTTTAAGTTTAATAGTTGACTAATGTTGAACAGTTAATACAGAGAAGATGGAGGCTAACCTGATCGAGGGGTTGTTCTTAACACTCACCCCTAGCATAACAAAATGCCCATCAAGTTCTAGGGTTATCTGGCAAGTCATACTCTCATTCCAATTAAGTATTCATACTTCAAGGTCGCAAGTGCTTTAATAAAATGGATTGGATTCTTACTTATACTTTAGGTCTATTTATGTTTAATTCAAGTGGTTAACATAGAGAGTTGAACTATAATTAAAATATGGGTTACTAGAATGTTGGATAATCTCTTTAATTTTCTCATAATGATCCTACTGCCCATTAATCATGTCATTGAATTACATTTAAGTGTTAGTTCACGATAATATCCTTACAAAGAAAAAACTTACAGCAACCCCTTAAAAATTCTAATAAAACATAACTAGATTAGGTAATAATTATATTAATTAATGGTATTTGTTAATTAATATAATTATTAAATATCCGAACAAATTAATTATTAAATAATAATAATTATATTAATTACTAATAGCTAATTAATATAATTATCAAACCATAAACTAAAAAAAAATTTAAACATTAAATAAAAATTATATTAATTAATACCATCTAATTTATATAATTTTTTTATAACAAATTTAAATAAATTAATTATTAAATAATAAATTTAAATTAATAAATATTATATATTAATTAATATTAATAATATTAATTAATATAAATAATAAATAATTTAATAAATATTATTTATAATAATTAATATTATTAATATTAGTTATTTAAAAAATAATTTAAAAAATAATAACATTGCACATGGGTTTAAAGTCTCATTGGGATTGGCGGGACCCCTACCATCGGCAGTGGCCCTGTCGTAGCAAGACTGTCGTGGGCAGGCAATCTGTCGTGCGGCAGAGCCCTGTTGCGGCAAGGTCCTCTACCATTGGCAGGGGTGGGGTTTGGGGCCCGCACCCACCCCCCCCCCCAGCTTAACAAAAATTTTATTATTTTTTTTTGAAAAAAAAAAACAACCAATTTAGAATTTTTTATTTTTTAAAAAAAAAAATCCCCTTTTTAAAAAAAAAGGAAACTCTAAGTGACTTATATTATAAAGTTTTTTTTTCTTTCTTTTGTGTCACCCTTTCTAATATATATATAATATTTATATATATGTATTTTTGTTAAAGGGGCCCTTTGTAAGGCCTCTTGGGGTGACAACCCAGGTGGGTCCCCCAAGGCTGGTCTTCTTGTTGGGTAGAATAGGCTTTTTATTTTCTTACCATAGCATTAACATATTACTTTTTTTTTACCTTTATTTGTGCAAAGTGGAAGAAGTTTATTAATTTTTAATTAACTGTGTGATTGGAAAATGTATGGGAATTTTTCCCATACATTTTCTAGAGACCTTTAGGTCACTATTCCTTGTTTTCTTTGTATCTTTTCATTTGTTTGACATCTTTCTATACCTTTTAATTATTTCCTTCCTCCATACTTAGTTAAATAGTTTGTTGGCCTCATTTTGATAAAGGTGATAAGTTTAGGTCTATAATTGATTGATTGAATCCTAGACACTAATTCATATAGAAAAGACCAAAGATAAATTTGTCTATCAATTTACTTAACTAGTTATCTTTTTTTTTGAGTCTATTGTTTCAACACAAAACTACTACCATTGTAATGTTAAAATGATTACTTTGACAAAGAGAGAAAGAGTTTTGAATAATTCTTTTCATACCACTACTTTTCTGTTCAAATGAAATCTTTACAATGGAGAAATAATGATACTATAATAACTATTCTCCTTTATATTTTTCCAACAAGAAACTTGTTGGCACTTGCAAAAAATTTCCATGGCTTTATGTCCTTTCCTCTGGTCTCTGCAATTTTTCTATGTCTCTAGCCTTAAACCCTAGGTCTTGTTTCAAATTATATAGTCGTTGAAAGGGAAAGCCCTAATTAAATCCTTGGCCAGGTCTATTCTTCTGTTACTTTATCGGGTCACTTAAACCTTCAATTAAGCATGTGCATTTTTATTTCCTTTTAGTCGCTCAGTCTCTCAACAAAATAAGAATATTCCCTTTTGTCTCGCGACTCTCTGAATCCCTTTGTCACCTAGTCTCTCAATGATTTTGGAATATGCTTTGTCTTTACAGGACTCAGTGCTAGCGGTTAGTCTCCAAGTCACGGCGGTTAAAGATAACATCCGGTGACCTAGTTAGCGGCTAGTTGCGTGATCTCTAGACAGGTGGTGATCTCAGTTAGTGAGTGGTTAAAGTGCAGTCAAGATCTATGATTGTCATGTTATCGCGAGGGAAAAGTGCATGATAGTTATCATCGCACTTTTGCCACAGCCATCTGATCTTCTATGAGGCAATGGCTATTGACAGGAGGTTCCTCTATCGCTAGGTCACACTAAGGTGCTCGTGTTTCATTGGTCGAGCTGGATGGTGACGGGGATATTTTCAGTGGGGCCAATGTTTTTGGCATCCAAGCATATTTAAAGCTCAGATGGATCTCGTGGTTGTCATTATACCACTGAATAAAGATACACGATGCTTAAGGCTTGCGGTATAGCGACAGTTGTCTGATGGAAGGGTAAGTTAAAAGGTTGGTCCGTCTACCAGGAGATGCTGATGTGCTCATTTCTTATTGTTCAAAAGGTGGTGATGTGGCAAATGAATTTTTGGGGCCCGGTTGACCGTTTTATTATTTTTGTGGACTGCCTGATTCTGCCAGGAAGGAAATGATCGACGGTCATATTTTAAGGTTCGCTTAGTTAGCCATTACAACCAGTTTTGAAAGTTTTTGAGGGTTTTCTACGAGGTTAGAGATAGTGCACCAAAAGAGCCATGATGTTGGACCATTTTTGGACATTTTCTAGCTCGATTGCAAGTGAGAATTTATGCGGGAGATCCTGATGGCCGTTTAAGGTTGATTTTGTGTCCTGGCGAACTTTTGCCGAGAAAATATTCATAGTTGGGTCATGCCTTCTCTACTATAGCTAGAACTAACGGGGGTTTTATGATGATTTTTGTCCTCAAGGTGGGTACATGGTTAGATTTACTGCTCAGATTGATGATTTGTTTTGTTCTCTGCGGCCTTGTGCTAAGAACTAGTCTTGTTTGCATTTACTATTTTGATTGTGGTTAGGTGAATTTGAAATGTTTGCTTTGAATGATCAGCTACTTGTTGCAATCCTGGAGATAAAAAGGATTTTTCATGATCATTCAAGGGTATTGGGAGTTAGGTGTTTTAAACTAGTGTGCTCAGTGAACCCTATTCTTAGTCAGGGGTTGTAACATTTTTTTGCTTCAGTGCTTGTTAATGAAAGATAAAAAGTTGTAGGTCTAAGGTGTAGTTTGCAAGCTGGATCTTTCAGGATTGATTGTATGCATAGAAAAGATTCATCATACTTAATACAAACATCTGATTCTTCTCTCTCCTTTATGTCAAGTTAAGTGAATTTTGAGCTTTCTAGTTCATTACATATCTTTTTTATGTATGTATCTTCATTCCTAAGTTCTGGTCTAGGATTGGATTAAATATTGCTTTGGATGGGATATGAGTTTACCCTTGTCTACATAAGGATTCTTTGTAAGTAGTAAGGATTTTGGTAGATGTATTTATGGCTATGAATCTCAAATGGTGTCTGGTCTTTGCATCTTTTGTGTCTAAGAAATCTTTCCTAATGGACGAGGCACTTGCCTAAATGAGTAAATCTCTCACTAACACACACTGATCAAAGTTGTTGCAATCAAAAAATTAAAGTTAAGAACCATTTTAAGTTTTAAATCTTGTGTTGAGGAGTTTTGTTTTCCCATAGCAATTGAGAGTCAATGAATGTTAGGTTGGCATTTAGTACTTTCTTGCTATCATCTGTTAAATGAATCCATTCTTGGTGTTGTATAAGATATAATTTTCATTGGATTAGGTACACCCATCTTGGTTTTGCAGAGCCAAAAGTAAAGAGGGTAGTCCTTTCCCTACAGTTGTTCCAATTACCTTAAGAGCCTTTTACATTTTGGAACTAACCACCCCTAAAATCTGTCTGAAAGTATATTGGCAGCCTAAGAGCATAAGTCATTTTGAAACCACCAACAAAACTTACTTTTTAATAAAAGAAATACATTTCTCATTTCACCAATGAATTCATATTACAATAACAAGAAAATTATTTTCCTACAACTTGATATGGAAAACAAGAGTTCAGTACAATATCAACATGAGAGGATTCTCATCTCATAGTTTCCAACAACATAATATTGAACAAGATGAAACTATTACAAGGTGAAATAAGTTCTTTCTCGGAAGATTCATGAGTTATTGAACACAATACTACAAATAAATAAAATATATTCTCACATCCTTCTTGATACACATATCTCAAATTTCAAATACAATACAACATGGAATGTTTCTCATTCCAATAGTTCACAACACAACACTTTGGCTTCCACAAAAATACCATATGGGATCACTCCAATGCTTTTTCTTCTTGCAACATTATCATCAATACTTGCAAATTAAAATAGTATAGACCATGGGATGCTCACCTCCCATCCTAGGCTTTTATGAAGCCACCCCCAAGCTTGGGGAACCATCACATAGACAAGGTTTCACACTCAAACCAACTACAATTACAATAACACAAAAAACCACACGTGAACTCCCATCCAAGGCTAAAACAAAGAGTCTCCAAATGACTCAAAAATTGGGGTGAAGGTGGAACCAAAACTCAAGGGGAGAAAGCACATTTCATAGAAATAAAAGACAAGCCTACTCTTGGCTTTCTCAACACACATTTTGCCACAAAATCCCCACACAATAAAACTCCTTATGACCCCCATGGCTTCAAGCCATACAAACCCTTATGACCCCCAAAAAGAAATGGCTACATGGAGCCCATACATCTATGTTTCTTCCTTCTCTATACCAAGGAGAGACTCTACACCCATGGTTGTCCCAAAATTCCCTTCACCCCCAAGGCTACTCTTCCCTCCCAAGGGTGAGTGTGGCCTTGAGAAAACTCCCTTAACAAAACAATACCAACAAGGAATCACAAGAACAACAAGCTTCACATTTACAAACAAAAGGCTTGCACAACAACAAGCTCAAGAATTCTCATAAACAACTACTCACATACAATAACAAGATTCACAAATAATAAGCACATGATAACACAAAATTAGTTTCTCCATGCAAGAATGAAAATATTCTTGAGAGCTCATTCACATGAAAATATAACAAGTAGAAAGATGAATGCCACCAACCTAGATCCAAGCTTATGGAAGAAAGTTGATGAAGAGCCTCCTCTAAGCATTCCTTCTCTAAACTAGAAAAGTCTCCAAATCTAGAGAGTGGGTCTCAAACTCTTCCAAAAGAAGAGTCCCCCCTTAAAAGGCCTCCACACACTCTCCTAAGGATAGGATCTCATTCTCATTGGATGGTCTTCCCAAGTTTCTTACATGGTTTTCAAATATGGATTCCTAAAAAAGTTGGCAAAAAAGGTGGACCAAAGACTTGCAACTTAATTGGATGGAACTCTAACCAAGACCATGCTTCAAAAGTGGATTTTCAGCTATTTTGAAAATTCAACTTTTGGAGGGGTCTTTTGGTCAACTATGGGTTTTTCTATGGTTAAAAATGCCCCTTACCCATAGGTATATCAAGTGGGCTTACTAAAAATGGCCTAAACACACCCCTAGGCACCTTTTAAGCCTCCCAAAACCCCATGTAAAGCTCAAATTCGAAATTCATGAAATGACTCCACCTGAAGTTCCCTAACCAAGGGATTATCATGGGGATCCTCAAGGGTACTATCTTAGGTTAATGGGTATCCAATCCTCAAGTAGACATATCATGGCCACAAGTACACACACAAGTGTCAAGTGACATAAATAAAATGACACATCACAAGCCATGTGGCATATCCACTTGGGCATTCACAACATTAATTACATTTACAATTACATGAAAATTAAATACATTCAAACACATTTCTTTCACAAATTAAATACGATACAAAAAAGTTTTTTTTTGCCTCTCATTAGAAGCAATCTTGGTTTGAACTCATTTACACAAAAGTCTATGCTCTGGTTCCCCGAATTTACCATGGCCTAATTCCCTCACACTAAAGTCCAACATCAATAGTCCAAGGAAATAAATACATGTAAATTCATAACATTAATAATCAAGATAATTCATTTGAAATATCATAATTCACATGGCAATAATCCTTCATTTATAACATACATACAACTCATCATGAAATACATAATTCATCACTAAATTAAGCTTATAACATAATTATAGCATAAATAATTCAATTACAATTAAATATCATCATGACATTATAATCATTCATAAAATCCAATTAATCACACATAAAGGTTCCAAATAGATATCACGGTTTTCATCAAATTAACATAATTGAATGAGCATTCTAACCTCTAAAGTGATAAAACCATAATATAAAGTATCAGTAAATCCATAGAGCATCAAAATATAGTTATCAAATAAGTCTATCACAAATGCAGAACTAAATGGCTATGACAGGCTCGGGGTGAGGCCTCACACTTTGGCATTGATGGAAAAATAATATGAAATATGCAATAGAATACCAAACATCTATACTACAACTCTATTAGTAAATACTATAGCTCAGTAATCTCTCCCTAGCTTGATCATTTAATATGTTTAATCACTGCATAGAATTTCATCATTTCAGGTAGACTCTCCCTACGGATTTGATCTTCTTCAGTTCTCTAATTTATTTTCTCTCCCTTCAGTTGATAAATGTTTCATTTTCCATTCTCCTCCTTGAAATCTCTATAAATTTTCATGTTCTTCCCAAAAAATATTTTATTGAAATCTCCCTCCCTTTGACAATAATGCCAAAAATAATATACAAATCTTATATAGCCAAAAATATCTTTGTTATTCAATTTAGATCAAGTACCTTAATGTACAAATCTACAATGTTCCCATTCCTGCTTTCACAACCTTAGAAAACCTAAAGTGTGAATAATTTTGCATCAACATCATTTTATTTTCTAATAAAGTATAGGTTGATGCAACCTCTTGATCACCTTAGTGACTAATAGATGGGGGATGGACCCCTAGTCTAGTCCTCAAGTACTCAAATGTATCCTTCGGTAAAGGTTTAGTGAATATGTCTTCAAGTTGTTCTTTAGATTTCACAAAATCCAGTTAAACTTTCTTTTCTTGTACTTGTTCCCTCAAATAGTTATACTTAATAGATATATGCTTTTTCTTGGAACACATCACCGAATTCTTAGAAATGTTTATAGTAGTTGTGTTGTCACAATATATAATCAATGGATCAATGATCACCTCATTCATTCCTTTCAACAATTGTTTTATCCATGCAATGTTTGAAAGATTAGCAACACTAGCAACATATTCTACTTCAGTAGTAGATTGAGAAATACATGCATGTTTCTTACTTATCTAGGTAACTAACCTTTCCTCCAAAAAGAATTCTCCATTAGTTGTGCTCTTCCAATCATCTATATTTCCAACCCAATTTGCATCAATGTAAACTTGTAGTTAAAAATTGTCTTATTTCTTATACCATAAACCATAATTCTCAGTGTTCTTCAAGTATTTTAGATTCCTCTTAACATAAGTCATATGTGATTCTTTAAGATCAGTAGAAAATATTGCTACAATACCAACAACATGTGCAATATCTGGTCTACTATGCACAACATAGATCAGTTTTCTAATCATTCATCTATATAGTGTTTGATTTACCTCAGTTAAATAATCATCTTTTGCCAATTTGTATCATGTGACCATCGGTGTACCTTCCAGTTTTGAATCTTCCATTCCAAAAGTTTTCAACACTTCCTTGATATACTTTGATTATGTTATGAATATACCTTCACTCTCTTTTAGTATTTGCAAACTTCAAAAGAATTTAATCTCTCCAAACATTGACATTTCAAATTCCTTTCTCATTTCATCAGTAAAAGATTTGCAAATATTATCATGTCCTCCAAATATAATATCCTCACAAATCCAATACTAAAAAGATAAGCATGCAGTCTTTCATACCAGTCTCTCTGTGCTTGTTTCAATCAATACAATGCTTTGTGCAATTTACATACCATGTTCTTCTTATTTGGATCAATAAAACCTTTAGGTTGTTCAACATAAACTTCTTCCTCAAGTATCTCATTCAGAAATATAGATTTAATATCTATTCGATATACTTTAAATTCTTTGTGTGTAGCATATGTAAGTAGTATTCTGACTCCTTCAAGTATAGCAACTAGTGCAAAAGTCTCACCATAGTCAATACCTTCTTCTTGTGCATATGCTTTACAAACAAGCCTTGCTATGTTTCTAGTAACTTCACCATTCTCATTCAACTTGTTTCTAAATGTCCATTTGGTTCCAATTACATTTTTATCACTCGGTCTTAGTACCAATGTTCATGTTTTTTTTTCTCTATCTGCTCAATTTCTTCAATCATGGCTTTAATCCATTCCTCAATCTCAAGTGCATCTCTAACATTTTTAGGTTCAAATTCACAAACTAAACATGTGTTCTGTCTCAACTTACTTCGTGTCATCATGCCTACTTTCTTGTCTCCAATGATTTGGTTTTGTAGATGGTGTCTTCTCACAAATTTAGCTAATACTTTCTCTCTTCTTTGTTCATCAGTCGATGCAGGTTCAATTTCTTCCTCGGTAGCAATTTCCTAGTACTCTATGTCTATAGGTTGTTTCTCAGTGTCTTTATCATGTTTCTCAATTAGGTGTACTCACGAATGTTCGACGGACTCTGTGGGTGAAATGGGGTTGTCACTAGTATTTAATTGGCCAACGGAAGCTAATGGACAAGATGATTCAATCCCATAGTGAATGGTTTCAAATATATGAAAGATGAAATATGAATCATGGAACATGAAACATGAAATATGAAACATGATATATCTGGCCATTCCTTGAACTCGGTTGGGAAACCTTGAAGTGGACATTGTCTTGTTGGACCTCCATGATTCATTGGATTCTCCTACTCCAATAATCTGCATAATAATATATAGAAATTAAATCAAAAGCAATAATGACAATTTCCATCTTATCAACTTAATGTATTCCATTACTTCATATGACATGAGCTTTTTTAAGAACGTACATACAAATATTTTCATATTTTTCAATCACATCCATGTTATGGTGTTTATATAATAGATTTTTTAAAGATATGTCTGAACATGTTCTTAATGGTAATTAATATTTAAGTAAGAAATTTTTTAATAGATTTCACACTTGTTTATTCTTAAATGTACAAAATAAAAGGTAAATTTCAAAAGTAAATGCCAAGTTCTTCTGAGGTAGGGATTGAGATGATTGAATACATGTATTTCAATAATATATTTACAAATTGGGCCCATTACACATTTTATATACAAACTTTTGCATCTAACATGCACATGAAAACTCATTGCCCTTTTTTTTACATATAAATTGGCATCTATGATGCAGATGGCATCTCATTGCACCTTTTATATATAAAATTTGGCATCTAACATGCACATGGAATCTCATTGCCCTCTTTTTACATAAAACTTAGCATCTAACATGCACATGGAAGCTCAATGCCCTTTTTTATACAAAATTTGGCATCTAACATGCACATGACAGCTCATTACCTTTTTTTAACATAAAAATTGGCATCTAATATGCACATGGAAGCCCTTTTTTTATAAAAAACTTTGGTATCTATTTATTCACATTACATCTCATTATCATTTTAAGTACAAAATATGGTCTCTAAATATGCCCATAGAGAACCTCAAAAATATACAAAAAATTGTCAAAATAATTCTATTGTATTATAGAATCATTCTTCTAGATTACCCCAAATTAATCAAGAGAGCCTTCTAGATCATCTCTAACTCTTATTGTGTCAAGTATTGCCTCATGGTCAGATTCATAAAATTTCCACAAATTCTTGTTAAGAGGTATTCCATGATACTTAATCATTTAAATATGTATTGCAATAATAAGGTTAGAGTAATGAAGAATATGTCTATGTGTCACAAAGTCCTTAAACAACCACACATTACAATTCTTGATAGGATACCTACATTTTATAGAGTTTAATACCCAAATCAATGCAAAGTGTAATAAAAAGAGTTTAATAGGTATGCATACAACTGGACACAATATTTGTACCTTCTAAGCCATGTCCCTATGATAACAACGGATCCTATTGGTAACTAAATATTCTCTCCATCAATGACTGTAGTTGTTAATTTCTTTTTGGCCTCAATACAACAACACCAAAATTAATTTGTTCCTTCTTCATTCTTCTCATCTGTAATTACTATATATACATGACCTACATTTAATAGAAGCAATATTTAATACCAAAATCAAGATTTAAACAACTAATAAATTGAGCTTAAAATTGATATAACCTACAAAAACTAGAGAAATTACCTGGTTCAATTAGGTCCGATACATGGTTAAAACTCATTGATGCTTCAAACTGGCTCATTTGTAGTTCTCTAGGAATTTAATATGTATCTAGGGTTTGTAAAGGTCTACAAAACCATTGGTCAACCCACTCTTTCGATTCACATTCATCCCACACAAAATGCAAAAGCATGTAATTTTTCTAGTATAAGTAGCTAATGATGCTTCATTTGAACTTCTAAAAGAATGTATATCACTTGATCTTGTAAGTGTACAACAATCTAGATAGTTTTCAATGTTATATTCAAGTATGAACCAAAAATATCTAGACTCTATACACTTACGTGAATTATCTGGTCCTATCGTAGAGTTACACCATTGCACAATTATTTTGGTATATATTAACATTGTGCCACCTTTGTACTTCAATACCTATCTAGTAAGAGATATTTTCACACATGCACCTACACCATCATTCTCTCCCTTTCCATTCCCTACCTTAGTGAATTTCCAAAAATGTTGTACACCAATTGTCACATGCATCCTAGATTCAACCAGTAGATTATCCTTACATTTTTTAATTGTGTGGGGAAATTGTCTGACCATATTAAGTGTTGGTTGTATCTTATACCACTTTCCCCTAAACTATCATAGAAGACTGTAAAGCATCCTTGCAAAAACTCTGACAAATGAGTACAATCATCATTGATAAAGAAGTGATACTCTTGTAAAACCTTTATGTCCCCCTTTGTTCTATCATGTACATGCATGAATGCTATGTACAAAAATCATGACTTGTGTAGAGTGGTTGTAATGTCCCACTAGGGAACCCAAAAGAAATTAACCTGGAACATAATACTATGTTTGGTGAACAATTTTTTTTCTAAATTTTACATACAAGATAATCATTCATGCGAAAGCAATAACCATTTACTCACATAACACACATCATTAACATAGGTTACAAAACTAATGGGTCCCTTGACGTAGAATTACTTACTAACATATCTCATTGATAACATCAACAAAAGTTTCCATAAATTAAATTTAACAAATACATCATAATAATTACATTCGTATGAACATCCATGAATCCTAATAAACTTACATCTACTGCTCAAGCCATAGGGTATGTAGTAATCAATCTAACATCAATATTACAATATCCAGATACCTGATACTCTAATACAAGATTTACAATAAAATAATATAAGAAAAGAACATCAATGATGAAGTATCTTAAGGAGTCCAACTACAAAGACACCATTAAGCACTGGTGCTAGGACGTCAAATCTCAAATGGTAAAGAATCACTACCACCCATCCATGTAGATCCACAAAGGTCTAACCCACCATGCTGAGGAGATAACATTAGACCCCACTCAGATAATCAAGAAAAATCAAGATACACCACTAGACAAGGGAATCCTGAAAGCTTACTAACTCAAGGTCAACAAGTATAATGATAGGTATGACCCGCTAATCCAGAGGCAACTGACACATGTAGAATAACTAGACTATGCATAGGCAGGTGTCATCATGTATGTCTAACCCTTGAGTCTCATCCTGGTAATCACTCTAGATCCCAGCACTCAAGTGACCATACATAGATCAATGACTTCTTGTACATATGAAGCTATTAACTATGTTAGACACACCTCTCAAGGTGGCCAACATCATCTCCATTCCCATCTTAGTCTGTACTGGCACTCAAGCATGGGCGAGGAATTTATCTTATTAGGTTCATTTTAATATCTCTCAATGTTATATTAGGTTATCACTTGATTACAATTAATTACAATAAGTGATCCTGGCAGCCACTTGTGGGCCCCAGTGCTTATTGCAAGCCACCCCCTAACACATATATAGGTAAACTACCCTAGGCTCACAGATCTCTCCTAGATCCAACATAGATAAAATCAAATAGTCACACTTCCAAAATCATCACAGAAATTAGGAAAGACTATAATTACATAATCACAAAAAAATAGTACAACATGAGCCTATACAGTCAGATAGGGAAAATAGACCACAGTACAATCACGCAAAACATAAATAGAAAGCATGAACATAAAAAACCATTTCCCAGCCTTTGTACTTTCCCTAGGTCATCTAATGCTCGTAAAACAAAGAATCTCAACAACCAGAAAAGATAAAACCACATTACAAAAAAATAGCCAATTTCAGTATACAAAAGTGCATGCTAATATACAAGATAAATCACACGTTTTCAATATTGGATAAATGACCAAATGCACATTTCATTGAAAATGCATCTATGATTAAATTATACATCTTATACATCAGACCTAAACTACATTTACATGATTATCTCAAAATCAACCAATTTATCTAATCTAATCTATTTTGCCAATTGAATTCAAAGTCCATCAAATCAAATAATTAGCTCAAAATTTCATTGAGTAATCTATGTCAAATTTGGAAATGTGAATTGATTCTAAAATCAAATAAGTAGTTAAGAACCAATTCATCCTAAATATCAACTTAAAAATTAAAACATATTTAGTTCTAAAATTAAGTTTTATGTGTGATAAATTACCATAGAAGTAATAATAATAATTCCATTAAATTATTATCTTTTATCCTATTATACAAAGTTTATTAAAATATATAATAAACAAAATATACTTGCCTCATACTAGAAATAATTAATAAAACTTATTTTGAAATCCAGTCATTTAAACAAAATTTACTAATACTTAAAAAAAAAAAATTAATAATAAATTAAACTATTAATAAAAAAAATATTAATATTAAATAAAATACTAATAAAATTTATTAATAACAAATTAAAGTAATAAAGTATTAATATAAAACAAATAAAAAAAAACAAATTTTATTGTTTTGTTATGCCTTAAAAGGCTTGTGTGGGGATCCGTGGCACACCTTCGCACAATGCCTGCAGTCTCTGACTGCAGCATCGCTGCAGCAGCCATGTGTTGCACAACTCTACAGACCGTGCCATGTATGGTGTTGCAGTCTATGCCACGCACGGCTTTGCAGCCCGTGCCTTGCACGGATACTGCAGAGGAAAGGGAGGGTGGGGATTGGTGGCCCCGCCTCCCTCATTCATTTTTTTTCTTTTTTTTAAATTTTTTTTTAATATTTTTTTTTACAATAATTTCCATATGCAAAAAATATATAAGGTTACCCAATTTTTTTACAATCATTTAAATAAAGACTGATATATATAAATATTTTTTTAAAAATTATTTACAAATGAAAATTTTCATCGAAACAAGCTCATTTCTGAAAATGGAAAGAGAAGTCAAAAGTAAAACTTTCCAGAAGTGGAAATAAACCAATTTTTTTTTACTTTTACTTAGAATTAGCTTGGCTTTTCATTTCTATTGGGTTTTCTTTTCTTTTTGTCTTTTCTTGTATTTTTTTGTCTATTCTAGTAAAATATTATGACTATAATTTTTTACATATAATGTAATTTTTTTTTCCAGAATGTTAATTTTCCACTCAAATTGGATTTTTGACAACAACCCATTTATTTAATTTAGCAACTGTATAGTTCATACTATAGCTAAATTAATTTTCTTTTTTATAAGGGTTCTATAATGAATTTTCTCACGAAATTTTGATAGCATAACCCTACTATGCCAAGTCTAAAAATGAACTAAGATTCATGAATCTAAGGGTTTTCTAACAACCAAATTACAAGAAAAACTAAATACAGATCCAAGAACAATAAATCAATTCAAGCATAATAAAATACTAGAAATTTCATAGACAAATTTACAAGATGGTTTTCTCAAACCCTACCTCAATTCCAATGCTAGAAATTGTAATAGAATGTCTGTGAGATGATGAAACTCCCAGATCTATCAAATGAAGAACTCAACCGTGCAGATCTGAAACAATAATGTATGCAAAGTGTGATGCCCAAAAGTTGGGTCAAAACACAACCAACAAAACAATACAAACTTCCACCATGACCAACCATGGGGAGCCAAGAACATGATCACAATTACAAACAACTCATAACAACAGAGAGAGCACATGATTTCCTACCTCAAGTCCAAAGCTATGGAAGAATTTTGTTGAGCCCTAATCCAAGCTTCAAGCTTTTTCCTCTAACTTTCTGGAAACTCTCTAAAAATAGAGAATGGGTGAATGAATCATCCTTAGCCAAAAATTCCTCTAAATAGGGCTTCCACACCTAACCTCATAAATAAGGTTCAATCAAGCAAGTTGCAATTTTCGCTCAAGATAGAATATGAAATTTTAAAAGGGTCATAAAGTCAATTTTAGGCTTCTAAAAAGGTGAAAATACCCCTAACCCATGGGTACATTGAATGGGTTAACAAATTTAGCATAAAACTATCTCCTAAGGCCACTATTAACCCTCTAAACTCATGTCGAGGAATAAGATCAGAAATGGGGAATGGGAACTGCATTATGGTTCCTATGGCAAAAAGGTGTGCTAAGATTTCCCTAAAACTCCTAGCAAGTGCTCTCACACAACACACGACGTACCTTGATAACATTTAACATTAGTGTCAAGCGACACTTTACAAAATAACATTTCACGAAAGGTACGTCCAATGTCACAACATTAAAACACACAATCATTCAAATTACTGTTACGAAATAAATTACTTAACAACGAGGCCTCAGGTCTCTTAATAGATGGGGCCTTGGTTTAACTGGTTACCCTACGATCAATGTGATTTCCCCGAATGTGTTTCCATGGTCCTTCCACCTGCAATACTTAAATGTAGCATCAGTAATTCAAGAAAGAAAACCATTAAAATAACCATATATGATATAGCGAAAATTAATCATTCAATTGCATAATTCAACTCATACTTCAATTGCATGTAATATTCATGATTTGATTGCATAATTCAAATGAAATTCTATAACGTAATTTAAATATCATCAAGATCATCAGGTTCACAAAACATCATATAAAAACATAAACCAAATCTACACATCATGGATCCCATATGCAGAATCATCAAAAGAACAGTCCAACGAGTCAAACATAATATAACAGTAGTCGACAGAGTCCAAGTATCTCTGAAAGAAACATAATAAAAAAGATAGGCTGATATGCATAACACAGGATCACTATGTGGGCCGAAGGTGGGCCTCACATCCACCCCCTCTAGGTATGAACATCCAAGCCAAACCAAATGCACAACAATCTCCATCAAAATTCCCAAGCACCACACAAAGCTCAAGAATCTCAAGATGCTAAAAATATTCCAAGAATTCTCTCCAAAAATTCCCAATAGCCTGATTAATTCTAAATGAATGCAAATTCCCCCTATTAGGGATTCAACTCCTCCATTCATGCAAACCCTAGATGACTCATTAGACAAATCCTATTCTAACTCCCACTCTCAAATTTGAAAGAAATTTCTAATTATTAAATTAAAATATCTTTTATTGTGCACAACTCAACTTAGACTCCTAAAGACAACTTGTCACCCTTTTGAAAACAAATCACATTCAACTTAATAAAGCACATGTAATTATAATAATTTCTCTTTAAATAATTTAGTACTCAAAGCACAATTAAAACATGCAATCAAATACTTAATAATTTAATGGAACATTATCAATCCTAATTTCACACAATTAATTAATTAAATCCAAATATTCTAATATTTGATTTTTAATTAATTAATAATCACACATAAGCATAGGAATTAAATTTAATATTATTTTTCAACTATAATATTAAATATCATGACCATTGAAAAATCACATCCTGAAAAAGCAATAAATTAAGATCAACACATAAAACAAACAAGCTCAAGGAGGGGATCCACGAACTATGTCAACCTGACAAAATTTAGGTAAGGTACTCAACGAATACTTATCCAATATCTAGGATAAATAGGCTTAGGTTAGGGTTTTGGGTCCGTCTGTTACCTCCCCTCTTTACCAGTGAGATGAGTATTTATGGGCACTCTCACTCCTGCCAATTCAGGGAAGATGATGCCCTATACCTGCAAACTTGCCATCACAAAACAAAGCATGTACACACAATATATAGTGAATAATGATAGCATACAATCGGTCATGTGGATCTCGACAATGCAAGTAGGCCTTCACCCTCTACCATACATACACATAAAATAGGTGCATACATATGAACACCATAAACATGCAAGTATGGGGTAAGTACATCATAATCCAACTGAAACATAAGCATTGCATCATAATAATATTAACATCTAAATATGAGATCATATGACATCATAACATAATCATAATCTGGGTCATCAACAAACACTGAAATAATAAGATCTACACACATACAATGTGGCCTAAAAGAATATGGCATTGAAAACTAAAAGAAAAATATGGAGGTACTTATTGTCACTAGGGATTGCACCCGTGATGGCTAACTATGAAACCTAGCAATCCCGTGAAACATGGGAATACTCTCAGGATGTGGGACTACTTCACTAAGAATAGACCTCCGGATTAAGGGTCGGCTTCCCCGTTTGTATCACCTGAACTAAACTAAACTTGAAGGAAAAGGGAGAGGGATTGCATGAAATTGAAATGACTAAAATCTAACTTAGGTGATTCACCAAACTGGATAGATCCACAAACTAAAAAATAAACTCACAATGCAATCCAGCATATAAAATAAACACCACAACTCTTCCAAATCTGATTTTTTCCCCTTAGAAAACAATCAGGTGCTAATTGTAAATGAGAAGGGAAAATGGATTCCACAACTCAAACACATATAGATGCACATAGATTTGAAACTTCAAGGAAAAACCAGTGCTTGCAAACATCAAAATGAACGTAATATCAAGTAAAGGATCAAATTTTAATCACAATACATGACATCAAATTCATCAAATCAACTCACAAAGCTATAGAAAAGAAGGACAATTTGCTATTAGCTAGAATAAAAGGAGTCAAAATATCAGATTGCTTCTCCAAGAGCTACAACATTCACCTCATGAGAATGAGGGAAAGAAGAACTAGCCTTCAATCACCAAAGGTGAGAGGCATATATAGAAAATTTGTAGAATCTGCATTGAAGTCCACTACTTCACCAAAATTAGAAAATTCTGCCACTAGGACCGTGATCATGCCACTCTAAAATTCAGATGCCCAATTTCTAAGAATCTAGGGGGACAAAAAAAGTGGGGCCCTAAAAATGGATAGTCAAAGGAAAGCCCGTCACCCACTAAGTCATGCAAAATAAATGATATTCTGACGAGGCTTATAAAACACCATGTCAGAATTTACAATAAGGCCCTTGCATTGACTCACATTCAAAAATTTTATCCCCCTACACAAAAATAAAGTGGATTCTAAATATATTTTAGAGATGATCTCAACTCAATAAAGAGGAGAAAATCTAAAATATTTACATCTTAATTTAATCCACATATCATAAACATTCTAAACATAATAGCCCCCCCCCTCCATGCTAAAATACATTATTCATATAACATTTATAACCTAAGTCAAAAATGACTTCAACAATAGGAACCTATGGCATCACAAAATTAATATAATTACCTTCAAGAAAGATAATTATATTAATATCTTAACAAAATATATCCATGCCCATGGAAAAGCATATCAAAAGAAGGCTAAATATTGCTCAACCCTAAAAAGGGGAGACAAAAGAAATATGTGTCATAATGAAACCCTACATTCGAGAATGGGATCACTACAAATATGGCAACTGCAACTCGACACCTGGAATCTTTCTAAACTTCACTGCAACCCAGATAGCAACTTTCTTTTCTGGATTAGGAAACAGCAAACATTCCTTCTTGATTTGGCAACATTATGAGGTAGGCACTTCAATGGGTTTTATTTTCAATACATTGCATTTTCAAAAGGCTCTGTTATTGAAATGGCACTGGTTATCTCCTTCATTCATTTTTCATTTGAATGTTGTATTTCTTATTTCATAGTGACTGTGGTACTAGGGCACTGTGATTCATTTGATTTCTCTATTGCTTTAAGAGGCCCAATGATTCATATGAAGGGCACATTTTGAATTGCATTTACTGAGGCTCCACAAAATGTATATGTGAGGGCATGACCTACATTGTAGATGCCACTATATATGCATAGCCGACTAACATGGTTAGGGCTGCTATTGTATACATTCGGTATCACCATTGAAAAAGCCTAAGAACCATGCACTGTTCATCAAGGGCATTGAATATATAGAATATGTTATGATCTACATTGCCCAATTTGTATGGTATCGCTACCTGTTATCCTTTTGTATTTGAAGAGCCCGTGAAACAAAACAAGGGCATCACGATGGCACACTTCTTGTGTTCACTATTTTGTATATTAATGCACCGATTTGAGCTTTGAATTTGCTGATGGACCGATTGCAATTACTTGAAACTCAGGCACAACAAAAATGATTCATTTTTATGCAATGCCCTATTGCATTGTGGTCTATATAGCCCATGCAAATGTTTATCTTTATCCTCTATTTTGATTGTATTGTTATATGGAAAATTGGTGCCTTGCGATATACCTCTGCATCTTGTTTGATATTGGCATCATCATGATACATTCTGTATGTGTTTGATTAGCCATTAGGCATTGTTTCTATATTTGCATTACTTTACATGTTTGCTTAAGTCACATCTCAAATTGTACTACTATATCACCCCATCCCGAGGACATGGCTTGTTCATCGAGGGCATGGCATGGAATGGAAAGTTGGCACTGTTTTCAGAAGCTATGTATCCATTGATTCTAGCACCATGTTTATCATACTATTTCTTATTCTTATTAGCCCAAGAGCACATAAGGGAAATTCTTTTGATGGTCTCTACATTTTCTCATTTTATCTTTGATGAATCTTTCTTTTCATTTTAATGCTAAGCCTCTCCATTAAAATGATGTCATGCCATGTGTTGTTACATCCATGAAAGAATAGGGGATCATAGCATTGTTGTTGTTTATCATGCCCTATTATTGCATTATTGATCACCATGACAGCCTATAGATTTGATCATGTTGTGTACTCCTAGAGGCACATATACACCTAGATCTGATTTGTTCACTATCAACCTCAAATTGCTCATGCACTAATTCCTATACATGAAGGATATTAAATTTTATGCCCATTGATTATCATGCTTTGTTACTAGCTCTGATTCACTTTCATGTCATTGTAGATCCTTATCATTCTAGAATTACTCTATGCTATCTATGATCATTTGCCCCTTTCAAATGGCCTCTAATGTAGATTATCATATTCATACTATCTCATCATTACAGAATGCAGATTTGAAACACATTTATGCCCTAAATGTAATGCATTGAGTTTTATCTTTAAGCATCATCTATTGTACCTTTTCTAAACATGTGGATTGTGTGCCCTTAGCATGTATGTGCCATGTGAACACCTATGCAATAGAGTTCCCTATCTGATTCATAGATTTGTGTACTCTGCCATTAGCTCTGTTCAAAAACTAGATGCCATAAAGCCCTCTATTTTTCTTTTATTGACTGATGCTAGATCATCTGAATGTTCCCTATTTGTACACATTGTGTGTGCTCTTAGCCCTTGAAGGGGTAATAGATAGAATACATAAGGTTCCTATATCATTACCCACATCAAGGACCTAGATCATTCACGAAACTCTTATTGGATCAGCTTCCTTGTATCTGCACATGAAACAAACATGTTAGTAAAAATCATGGTGTCTCTTTTGGTTCTTTGGATGACTCTCATGCACATGCCCTAAGCACAGTCTTTGTTAGAGGTGCATGGCTGAGTGTATGTATGTATTCTATGATGTTGTGATACCAGCCATTACATAGATCCATTGGATCTAACCCATCTCCTCTCTTCACTTCTTGCAAGTTCTGGATCTCAGGAGCTCACTGGACAGGACCAGATCCAAACACCAATACCAAGCAATGTCTGGTATCCCCATATCAATTATTCTTTATGTATATCTGCACTCATCTATTCACTTCTGGTAAAGGGTATGCTCACAGCCTGTCTGAGCCTAGATAGATGCTCCTTTCTTTTAGTTCTTTCCCTTTTTGCTCAGTACAAATGCTACAGATAGATGTATGTGTAGATATAGATGCAATTCATTTCCTTTCCTTTTTTCATGTATTTGCAATGAAATGAACACAAATCTTAATCCAGATCACCTAATAACACAAACTAGGGTACAGTAGCTCATCTAGTAATTAGGCTTCTAAAATGTGCAAAAATATGACAACAGTACTACAATGGTAATACATAGGTTGCACTTCATTTTGAGGCTCCAGTGTATAATTCTTAAAAAAATTAATGACAAACACAATAGTATAATTCTTTAATTATTTTCCATCTTTAACACCATATGTGACTGGCTTGCATTTTCCAATAGAAACTAGTGTCTTACCAATTTCATGTGTGCTATCTAGATGTAGGTATATAGCCAACTATTGCAAACCGTTGCATGTAGGACAAAATCCTTTCAAACACATCATCTTATAGTAAATGCACCCATCATCTAATCTACATAGTACACTTGAAATAAATTATCTCAGTGACTTAGGAGGTGCTTCTAGACCACATTCATGGAAAACATCATTAGTGTGCAAAGTACAACATATATAATGATAAATATCATAATGCATGGAAAATTCAACATGGACCCTACAAAAACATGTAGTATGTATGCATGATTAATCTTAACATAAAATAGTTTTGTCATCTCAAAAAATGTTTGGTTAATTTTAATCTGAGGAAATATTTGAAGAAACCTTTCATAAAATTGTGTTTGATTCATGTCTAAATAGTGTTTTGGATGTGGCTCACCATTTCTAATTCTAATTCTCCATCTAATAACATCTCTTTATTTGGGTGAAACCCTTGTTTTATCATGCCAAAATTTTATGATTAACATTCTTAGTGCATCAATGAAAATCTTGTGCTTGGGTGGGAGTATACCTGAGAATGATCAAAGAGAACTATTGTTAGGATCCCCAATTTTTTGTTGCCTCTCTAAGGAATTATGTAATGTTGTTCTACTTATGCTTAATGACTTTCTTGTTTTTCTTATTAAATGATATTTTTCATTTCCTTTCCCATTATGGTTGATGTGAGGATACATAGAGTAACATTAGGCTCTTTTGTACATTATTTTGTACCAATGCCTTGGTATGCATCAAATAGATTTCTCACAATTGTTCTTTCACTTCTATTTTTGGTTTTCCTTAACCGCAAAATTCTCATTGTCTCTATAAATTTCATATTTTTAATCATTTCAACAACTAATTGGCATCTTCCACTTTTGTTTAAATTTTCAAAATATTTATTCCAAATTTTTTAAACTTTTCTTCTACAAGTTCTTTTGGAAATTTTATCATGCATTGGCATCACAATATTTTCATCAATGTCAATTAAAAAATTTGGTTTTCTACGAATTATTCTAGGAGGTGTTAAGATAAATGCATGCTCTTTGTTTTCATTAGGTGCATTAATCTCATTAAAGGGTGGTCTCACAATAGTGTATCCCACTTTTTGGCCAACTTTGACACAGAGATCAATATTCTAAGAAAAACTTCACTTTTGAACACCTGTTGCCACAAAACTATTATGAATTTGAAGATGATGTAAACTAGAGTCTTTTATAATTTTATTTCTAGTTTCTAAATATATTTTTCTAAAAAAAATTAAAATTCATTTTTCCTTCTCCTTCGAAAAGTGGTTTGTGTGAAAAACTGTGTTTTTAAGGAGATACTATCACTTGGATCAACATAACTTTTTTTAAAAATATGATAATGATGTAATTATTTTGAGATTATATTTGTAACTTCAATATCTAAATGATGCAATTGGTTTCATTCATTTTGGGTTAATATTTCATAGTTTATTAAGTTCTAAAGTGACAGTAACTGTAATTTAGACATAAGGTCACTTGGATCACTCTAACTTGATCTGTGTATATCGAAATTCATTTTTTCTTTTTTTTATAGAAAGGTTACACAAATAATATTTTCTACACATTTTTCATAATTTTGTTTTTGTAATTTACTATTTTCCCAAAGTCTTGAAGAGGTAGGTTGCTGAATGACCAAACAACCTATGTTTAATTAAAGTAATATTTAAAATAATGAACTAAATATGTATTAAAATTATATTCATTAGAAAGCTTGTTCTAAATAACATCATACTACATAGATAGGTTTTTCAAATGGATTCATTTGATCTTCCAAAACATAAAGTTGAAGTGATTTTTTGTCAACATTTTAATAGGTGCAAGGGAGACTCCATTATAGGTATGAATGAGGAGTATAGATGTTATATCAATGTTTTTTTAATCTAAGATGCTTTGAGATAACCATTTGTAATTAATTCCTTCAAATGGAACCTCTCAAGGCTTAAATCATCATATTTTATTAAAAATCTATTATTTCAGCAAAAATCAGCTTGTCTAAAAAAGTGGGACACACTATTGTGGGACCACCCTAAATTGAAGTGGTATATCATCTTCAAACTCATTAGGTTCATTCATCACATTGATTTCAAATAGAGTATGGTCATTACATTCATTAGGTGCATTTGTCACGTGCATTTGATTTGGTACATGTTGATCATTTTGATTTGGTATATTAGGTGCATTTATCATATAAATTTGGATTGTTTCATCTTCATCACTTTCATTAGGTGCATTAGATGACAGACCTCCACATAACCTCCGCATATGCTCCGTTTGTCTTATCTTTTCTATTAGATAACTGAGAGGGGCGGTGAATCAATTAATTCTATATATTCTACAGTCTCAAACTCCCAGATGCATATATTCAATCTTTTACAACTAAATAACCAACTGAATAAGATAGAAATAACAATCTTTCTTTTCATTTACCGAATACTAGTAAAATCAATACTATATATATACCGATTAATCCAAAATATGAAATGTGTAAAACTTAATAACAAATCATCACATCAAATAACACATAACACAAGGATTTTAATGTAGAAACCTTGTTAAGGGAAAAACCACCTGGGACCGGTACCCAAAAATATTTCACTCTTCTAAAGTGAGCTCAATTAGGAGCCAACCCTGTTAAAGGTTACAATACACACTATAAGGTGTGACCTGGTTAGAGGATTTATCACTACCAATTAACTCTTGACCATCATTCACTATGGGGTCAAAATAAAACCATCAAGATTCATGGAATTTCATATTGAAAAACATATAAGACTGTTAAGTCCACCCAGTTAAGAGATTTAGGTGTAACAATGGTTAAACTAATACAATAATGATCTGATTCAAATACAACTTATATTGCAAATATTTAGATCTATGCTAAGCTCAAAATACCTCCTTTGATCAATAATCACTTCAATCCTTCATATTGTTTCACATATTTAGCTCAGTGAATAATACTCTGATGCTCAATTATGCCTGCAATTCTGTTCAATTCTGTGTGTAACTAGTTTGATCAGTGGTGCATGAAAAATTCCTTTCATGTGAATTCTCATGTTGATTCAATAAGCTTCCAGACTCAATAATGAATCTTATGTCTCTTTAAATAGACATCATAAACCATTTTCATTTTATCCATTTGATTTTGCCTCTTAATTTCCATTGTCCATTTTGTTGCTTCAAGATTCCTCGGTAGATGTGTCTATAACATGTTTCAATCTCTTCGATTTGATCATCTCTGAATATTTTCAGCCATTATATCCTCATAAAAAACTTTATCTTTTACCTCAGAATCATACGTAATTTTCCATCTCGTCAATTCAGTCAATTGTTATAGAATTTAATTATTTCTCCCACTCACTCAATATAGAATGTGTCAGTGAATACTAACTCAATTATTACTCATACTTGGTATACACTGCACTAGCTTGGTGTATACATAAATCTTCAATTACCGACCACATTAACTTATTCAATTATGATCTGCAATACATAACAAATTTATGTAATACAATCAAGTCAATAAAAATGATGTCATAGACTCATCAATAAGTTACCCAATGTATATCTTAGCCATATCTTCATATCCATCTCTTCTTCATGTAGATATCTCTTTCCTTTATTATTTTTCTTCTTTAGATGTTTGTAACTATCATGATAAGTATAGTCAAAACTAGTTGACATCAATGACAATACATCTTGACTGATTTAATTATCTTACATGTCACTTTAGTAGCTCAGTCATCTCTAATCACTGTCTTTCACTTGTCCATTCAGTTCAAAAAATTATTTAATCAGTTATAGATTAGCAATCTCTCCCTTTGGCATTGATGGAAACACAATATGAAATATGCCATAGAATAACAAACATTTGTACTACAACTCTATCAGTAAATACTGTAGCTTGGTAAGCTCTCCCTATCTTGATCATTTAATATGTTTAATCACTACATAGAATTTCATCATTTTAGGTAGACTCTCCTTGTAGATTTGATCTTCTTCAGTTCTCTAATTTATTTTCTCTCCCTTCAGTGGATAGATGTTTCATTTTCCATTCTCTCCCTTGAAATCTCTCTAAATTTTCATGTTCTTTCCAACAGATATTTCATTGAAATCTCTCTCCCTTTGACAACAATGCCAAAAATAATATACAGCTCTTAAATAGCCAAAAATATCTTTGTGATTCATTTTAGATCAAATACTTTAATGTACAAATCTACAATGTTCATGTTCCTTCTTTCACAACCTTACGAAACCTAAAGTGTGAACAATTTTGCATCAACATCATTTTATTTTCTAATAAAGTATAGGTTGATGCAACCTCTACATCATCTTAGTGACCGATAGACAAGGGATTGACCCCTAGTCTAGTCCTCAAATACTCAAATGTATCCTTTGGTAAGGGTTTAGTGAATATGTCTGCAAGTTTTTCTTTAGATTTCACAAAATTCAGTTTCACTTTATTTTCTTGTACTTGTTCCCTCAAATAGTGATAATTAATTGATATATGCTTTGTCTTAGAATGCATCACCAGATTCTTAGAAATGTTTATAGCAGTTTTGTTGTCACAATATATAATCACTAGATCAGTGATCACCTCATTCATTCCTTTAAACAATTGTTTTATCCATGCAATGTTTGAACAATTAGCAACACCAACAACATATTCTACTTTATCATTAGATTGAGAAATACATGCATGTTTATTACTTATCCAGGCAACTAACCTTTCCCCAAAAAATAATGCTCCTCTAGTTGTGATCTTCTGATCATCTATATTTCTAGCCCAATCTGCATCAGTGTAAACTTGTCGAACACAATTGTCTTGTTTCTTATACCATAAACCATAATTCTCAATGTTCTTCAAGTATTTTAAAATCCTCTTAACATAAGCCATATGTGATTCTTTAATATTAGTATAAAATCTTGCTACAATCCTAACAACATGTGCAATATCCAGTCTACTATGCACACCATACATTATTTTTCCAATCATTCATCTATATAGTGTCTGATTTACCTTGGTTGACTAATCATCTTTTTTCAATTTGTATCCTATGACCATCGGTGTACCTACTAGTTTTGAATCTTCCATTCCAAAAGTCTTCAACACTTCCTTGATGTACATTGATTTTGTTATGAATATACCTTCACTCTCTTGTAGTATTTGCAAACCTAGAAGGAATTTAATCTCTCCAAACATTGACATTTCAAATTCCTTTCTAATTTTATCAATAAAAGATTTGAAAATATTATCATGTCCTCAAAATATAATATCATAAAAAAAATCAGAAATAAGAATATTATCATCAGTTTCTCCTTTCAAATACAAATTTCTATTGTCACTTGTCCTCACAAATCCAATACTAATAAGATAAGCATGCAGTCTCTCATACCATGCTCTCAGTGCTTGTTTCAACCATATAGTGCTTTGTGGAATTTACATACCATGTTCTTCTTATTTGGATTAATAAAACCTCCAGGTTGTTCAACATAAACTTCTTCCTCAAGTTTCCCAATCAGAAATATAGATTTAATATCCATTTGATATACTTTAAATCCTTTGTGTGCAACATATGCAAGTAGTATTTTGAATCCTTCAAGTCTAGCAATTGGTGACAAAGTATCACCATAGTCAATACCTTCTTCTTGTGCATATCTTTTACAAACAAGCCTTGCTATGTTTTTAGTGACTTCACCATTCTCATTCAACTTATTTCTGAATATGTATTTGGTTCCAATTACATTTTTATCACTCGGTATCAGTACCAATATCCAATTTTTTTTTCTCTATCTGCCCAATTTCTTCATTCATGGCTTTAATCCATTCCTCATTCTCAAGTGCATCTCTAACATTTTTAGGTTCAAATTCACAAACTAAACATGTGTTCTATCTCAACTTACTTTGTGTCATCATGCCCACTTTCATGTCTCCAATGATTTAGTTTTGTAGATGGTGTCTTCTCACAAATTTAGCTAATACTTTCTCTCTTCTTTTTTCATTAGTCGATGCAGGTTCAATTTCTTCCTCGATAGCAATTTCTTGCTTATCGGTGTCTATAGGTTGTCACTTGGTGTCTTTATCTTGTTGCTTGGTAGCTTCAACCTATCGCTCAGGTAGAGAGTCAAGTAGCTCAATGAATTTATATCCACCATATTCTTCTGGTATTTTCTTCATCATTTTTCTCAGCAAACTCATCAACTTTCACATTAGCACTTTCAATCATTTTGTTAGAGACCTTATTCAAACATTTATAAGATTTTTCTTTAGTAGAATATCCCAAAAATATTTCTTCATCACCTTTAGAATCAAATTTTCCATTCCTGTCATTTTTCAAAATGTAACATCTACTTCCAAAGATTATGAAATAACTTACATTAGGTGTGTACCCAAACTATAACTCATAAGATGACTTGTTTGAATCTTTCTTCAATTGTACTTGGTTTAATGTGTATACATCAGTGCTAACAGCTTCTCTCCAATACATTTGTGCTAACCATTTTGATGTGGTATCCTCAATGCAGAAACATATCTTTTGATTCTATCCTCATTAAAAAAGTTAGTGATTTCATCAGAAATAAACTCACCTCCTTTATCAGATCTTAAGCATTTTAACTTTTTCCACTTTCCCTTTCCACTATAGCTTTATACCTGTAATACCTAAAATGTAGTGTTAAAGAACACTAAACTAAGCTAGCATTCAATAAAAAAAAGAAGATAAAACCTTTAGTTTAGACCTACAAATGAAATCAACAAACACAAGGGAATGCAAAAATTAAACCCAAGAAAAGCCTTCAAAAATGTAGAGGATTTGTCCAATACATTGGATGTGTCCTCATGAACTTTTCTCAAGCTTCAAGATGTAGGAGGTTTTTGGCATTATAAGGATTATTTTTTATGTTTTGGCTCTCAAACTAGCATTATAAATTTACTTTGATGGTGGATGAAAATGAAAGAGAAGAGGGCTCAATTTATAGGCAAATGGAAGGGTGAATGGATGGTCAACATGCAAACCTAAGGAAGGGCCAAGATGCACTTGAGGGGGAGCACATGGATTATGTTTTCTCAAATGCATCTCACTATGACAAGTGTCACAATGGGAGAGGTTGGAAGAAATGGGAGAATGTGACCATTTTGGGAGATGTGAGAGGGGACAAATGTGTAAGAGGAGGATGGAGTATGTAAGAGATGTGTAAGAGAATTTAAGGTTGACATGAGGTGAGGGAATTGGGTGATGTGAGGATGTGACATGAGGGTTGACTTGGGTTGTCTTAGGATTTCTTAATCCATGGATTATGATTGTGAAAATGTTTAGGGGATGATTAAGCTTGAATTAGGAGGCAGGTGGGGGCTTTAAGAGGATGTTATGGGAGGAGAGAGAATGAGTGGAGGGTTGAATTAGCTAATCATGGGTTATTAGCTAATTAAGTAGGATTAGTATGGGTGAATGGATTGGGTTGAGTATGAACTACATGTTAGGAGTTTTGGGATGGGTTTAGTTGAGGGTTTAGAATTAAATATTCATTTAATTCTAAGTGAGAGGAAAAAGGGTTTTATGAATTAATTTAATTAGATAAGTGTACCCATTTAAATTAAAATAAGAATAGGGATTAATTAATTATCAGACTATAGGTTTGTCATTTAGATAATTAATTGGACTATAGTTAATTAATTAAATTAATTAACTAGGGTATGACATAAATTAATCAAATAATAATATTTAATTAATAGGATGTCCTAGGAGAAAAATAAATAAGATTACTAAATAATGTAATCAAATTTAGGTGTCTACAATACCATTTAAACATTTTGAAAGCTTCAGATTTTTCTTTCAAAAACATAACTATCATCATCCTAGAATAGTCATCAACAAATAGAACAAAGTATCTATCACCATAATAACTCTTAGTTCTCATAGGACCACATAAGTTAGTATGAACCAACTCCAAAATAGGTTTAGATGAATAGGTCTATCTCTTAAAACTAGATTTTGATAGATCTTTCCCTTTTGACATTATTTGCACATGACATGGTCAGGTTTAGATAAGCTCAGTAAACCTCTAACTTTTATTTTCTTACTGATTTTAACCATGTTGTCAAAATTCACATGACAACCTTTTATTCCACAACCACACATCTTCATTTCTATCCATCAAACAATAAGTTTCAACATTGTCAAGATAGAATAGATTACCTTTAGATTGTTCACCAGTACTGACCAACTTTCATGTTTTATCATAGATCTTCACCTTCCTACTTTCAAATACAACTTGATGAACTAAGTTATTCAACTATGCTACACTCAAAAAAGTTATAGTAAGTCCCTTCACCCAATATGAATTTTCACATTTAATCTTATTGTTCAACATGATAGATCCTTTTCATTTTCCTTGACAAGGTGTATCATTACCCATTTTAACAGATCCCCCATTATAGTATTCAAGGAATTCAAATTTGTTCTCATCACCAGTCATATGATGTGTACAGCCACTATCAATAATCCATGTATCATTCTTGCTAACTTTGGAGATAAGTGTTGTCTCTACATACCTTTCTTCTTCTTTTGAATCTTCTTTCAAAGATACAAATGTAATGACCCTCACTAGTAGGATCACTAAAAACCCCAAATCTGATCCATGTAAATTCATCAAACAGTTGGCATGCACTGAATGTTCTTGTTTCAAATGATGTGTTTAGATTGATATTTGTTTTTTTTGGGCACCAAATGAAATAACAATACCAATATAAAATGAAATGACAATGCAAGGCCAATATATCATGAACTTCTCAAATCTGATTGCAATGTAGGACTGATTCAAGCTATTACAATGAACATTGATTTATGATAACAAAATGAAAGCAACTAGCAAAGTCTGATTATCTATTGACTATTTTTTTCTGAGGATGAATGACTGATTCCAACACTAGACAATAATACAATTATCAATGCCAAATCTGATCTCTGTTATGATCACTACAAACTGTTTGTATTATAGCAAAGTCTAAAACCTATGGACTGCATACATGATTGATACAATGAATATACAAGGCATTCATTTACTCCATTCAAAGTACCATCAAAACCATGCTAGAATAATGACAATTGGCAATATAAATGACTGACTGAGTATGCTATAACAGTAACAAAGTATGACTGCTGTAGCAGTGACTAAGACATGCAAATTTCATAATTTCCTTGACACTCCAATGCACTCAAACACACAAATGGAACCTGGTAATAGCTCCTCAAAGTCTGATGATGAATGCTGAAGCAAAATGAACTGGAATGATGCCAAACTCCACCTCCAATCTCTATCGTATGCTGTACAGGTACAGCTCCTGCAGAAAATAAATGCAAGGTTTTTGGAACCCCAAAATAGTATTAACCTGGCTGCCAATGATGTATTAATCTTCCTCCAAGAGCATAAAAATTATCTCCAAGTATGTTGGGAGATATGAGCAAAATTCTGAATCCAGGCCCTGGTATGAAGTGACTGAAAATGTGCCAAAATGTCTTCAATCTATCACCAAAATGATTCACCAATTAAGTGATGAATTCCAAACCCCTATTCAAACAGTTACAAACCCTCAATATCAATTTTTCAGGTCTTCTTTTTTGAACTATTTTTTCGGGTCTGCTTTTTCGGACTGCTTTTTCGGATTTGCTTTTTCGGACTGCTTTTTCGGACTTTCTTTTTTGGCCACCTATAATTTCAGCCCTACTAAAAAGGCCTCCTGAAATGCTATTTCAATCACAAACAAACCCTTACATCAAATTCTCAATGAAGTACCAATGAGATGGCTAAGTACCAACTCCAAACTTGCAACCCTTCAGTAGATATTTCACTACCTCAGTTATGCCAATCTAGGGGACTGATTCGTTCCCAAAGATTGAATAGTATTTGCAGACCACAAGGCTACAAATTGCTTCACAATGAAGAAGTAGAAGAAATCCCAAATCCAAGCATGTTCAAATGAGAGGCCCAGCCCTCTATTTATTCACTTTTTGGAGAAGTTGCTAAGAACTTCTAGAAACATCCTTTATAAAATCATATTATAATGCACTTTATAATAAAGTAACTTTATAATATAAAAAAGTGCAATCTCAACTTAAAATTATAACAATGTAGGCCCCAAAAGTCTCATAACTGAACGTAGGCTCCATTACAACTGCATGTAGGCCTCAAACTGGATGTAGGCTCTATCGAATGTAGGCTCTATCGAATGTAGGCTCTGTTAGCAATATGCAATCAAATGATTAGCACAATGACTCTCTCTCTAAAACATTTGCCTACGAGAGTCGATAATAGGCAAATCTGGCACGCAAAATGATGTCAACCAAAATGGAGACATGACAGTCCACCCTTCCTAAAATTGCTTGTCCCCAAGCAATGATTGAGCAATAGAGCAATCAATCCACCTAGATCCCAAATGTAGTCATGAACTGAACTGCTGTCAACCAACGCAAGCTCCTACAACATCCTCTGTAATATAACCAAGAGGAATCCATGAATGAATCGTGAACCACTACTCAACTGAACTCCAACTCCATGACTACCACAGTCAGGAACCCACGAGACACCAATTCTAAAAATATCAGAACCCAAGTAAAAACAACTCAAACTGCCAACACAGTAAATACCATCAATGCATCCCACTGGCCTACGCAGAGCGCACAATCCAACTCTGCAACAGTGGTGAACACTCCCAAATGAAACTGCACCAAGTATGGAAAATCCACACACTGTACAACTCTTACAGTCAACACAACTCTGCAGATCACCGGCCACTATCCCATAACTATAACTCCCATGCACCGCTGATGGCGAATAGTCATCACTTGATAGATAGCAAGAACTAGAACCCAAACCAAATCTGACGGCCATCAACTCCTCAATGCAAGGATCAAATGCAAACTGATGAACATACCCTGTAGTATAATTCTGATAAAAAGAACCACCCTCGGTCAATAGCTCACCATGCATAGGTGATACAACCCACTGCGACTGACCACCAGCTAAGTCAAGAGTTGTCATAGCCAAAGGAGTAGAATCAATAACAACCATTGAAGCAACACTCCCAAACTCCTGCTCAAAGTCATGTACTCTCAAGCTATTGACCGCATAACCTATCACCATGTTATGCCCATCACAACTCTCATCTCATGGTGTCAAACCATCCCATAACTGATGACAAACACTAGAGCCCAAAGTACATCTCCGTATCATCATCTCATCAACATATGGATCAAAAGTAAACTGATGAGAATACCTCATAGTGTAAGGCCAATAGAATGTGTCAATCTCAGTCAGTGGCTCAGACTGCAATCCAGATGAAACTAACTGCAACTGATCACTAACCAAGCCCGAACCAACTACTACCTCCGAAGACACCTCCAAAGGAGTAGTATCACAAATAGGAACCAAGCCAACTGCCAGCTCACCAACATCAAACATGATCCCTGGTACAACATCACTAGTCTCTGTGCCATCAGTAGTAGAGACCACCACCAAGTCAAACATACCACAATGCTCAGCACCCAACTCCACTGAACCTGACTATAGTGGAAATGAACTCGATGTGCCAATGCTAGTATCAAGGATAGATATATCCTCATCTCCACTGCCTCTATCAATCTTGACCATGGACATCCTCGAATCACCAGACACCACAACCTGTGATTGTATAGAATCTAGTAAAGATTGTAGTTGCTCTAACTCCATGGTCACCTCAGCCAAATGAAATTGTGACTCCTCGAAAGCCAACTGTGTACTCTCAAGAATCTCAGAAGTCACCTCAAGCTGTTGAGTAAGCTCACTCACCTCATCTGCCTTGACTAGTAATGCATCATATGCTGTACTGCCCCACTCCATAAGATAATCTCTATCAGCTACCAATTGCATATAATTCTATCTCAAAATCTGGATAGCCTCCCATAAAGAGTGGATCTCTGTCAAGGAAAGATAACTGCCTCCCTGCTCATCACTAGTAGGAGAACCCCATCTGTAAACTACTAACAACTGACGAGCAGCATCGAAATGCTGGCAAGCAATAGCAATGTCTCGCTCACTAACTCTCAGCTGACTAGACATGTGATGGCGCTGACTAGACTGTCTCCTACAATCCTCCTCTGATGCATTGTCCAAGGGAGTATCCTCAAAACCACTGATCTCTGGAGTACTACTATCCATACTCTGCGAATCAACTCTAAAGTTCATACCAACATACGAAGCATCAAAAACTATAGCATCACTGCCCAACTCCATTGTAACAAATGAATCTTTCGAGGAAGCTAAATCCTCAAAACTGTCCGTAGTAGACTCCTGGATGTCATCAAGGCCAGTGCGATCCTGGGACTCATCTGTAATCACTAACACCTCAGATGTGCCTAAATTATCACAAACCCACTGCACACTGAGTGGTCGACTGGAAATGTACACTACTCCTAACATCGATGTATAAAGACTAATACCAACATCTAACAAGCTGCTGGTATGAATGAGAACAACACCATGTAATCTACTAATCAAATCCATGATAGCACTCAAACAATCACTACTACCAATAGATGATAAAGATCTCCAGTCAACAGAATCCTGAATGCCCATGTAACAATCCTGAGTCCTCATCTGTAAACTGGAACCGACTAACACCTCAAGAAAAATTCATACCTGAGTAGCCTGCTCAATCCCAATATCAGCTGATCCCACATCCATGTCTGCCATAATTGACACTATCCCTGAATCCTGGATGCAAGGTGAACTCTCACAACTGTCGACAACCACATGTGATCCGCATGTCATAGAAAGCTGAGTATCAGGTGTGTAAGATGAAGTTGAACTCAACTCCACGCCATACCCATCCACATGTCTCTCTGAGTCCTGTAATGCCAATGGAGTACTCAACAAAGAGGCTCAAGTGTCCTTGAACTCTCAAGAAAGCCTGCCAACTTCCTCCTCCTTCCTCCTCAAGGCATCTAAATGATCTCTGGCAAGGCTAAGAAGATGGTCATGATCTGAAAGAAGATGTAAATAACTCATCTTCATCGCTCTCATTCCTTCCCTGATCACCTGTAAGTCAACACAAGAAGACTCTGCCTGAACTCCCTTATGTCTGTCCTATAACTAAATCATCCGGATGTGATCCTATATCATCTCCTGCATCCTATCATGATGAGATAATGAAGTCACAATCCCATCCTCGCTTACCCTAAGCTGACTGGACAAAACATGTGAAGTACTATGTGCCTCAACCTCATGTGATGTAGCATCTAACTATGCCTGATACTCTCTATCAGCAAAGTCCTGAATACTCAATGTCTACTCATCACTGATAGGTATCTCATCATCATGCACAACAACCTCCTCACAATCATCATCTGAATCCACTATGCTGTAGTTACTATTTTGAGCACCTGTGACATCATCAAGACCAACTGTACCACAATCACTGTCAGTGTCACTCATGCCATCCAGTTTGCCTATGATATCACCTTCTGATGCAACTGGCTCAACCTGTACAACATCTGTAACCACTTCTACCTGTGAAGATGATGCAAATAAATCATTACATGAAGATGTGTTAACATCTCCCAATACCGGATCAACATGTCTATCAAACTCATCATACAAGTTTATGTCTGTCATAGGGAAGGTACTTCGATCCTTAGGCCTATTAATCAAGCTCTTTAACCACGTACATGCCATAGGTGACACATTCCTCTCTTTTGTCCAAACATGCCATAAATCTTCTGCCAAAAGTTTAGAAATTTCATCCTTCTCCTCAAACAAGATTGTGAACATGATGGAGTGCATTGATGCTAATACATCGCTGGAATGAAACTCATCCAAAATATTCCAAAATGTGTTAAACATTCTATGAATGTCATCAATAAAACCTATTGACAACATAATTTTTTCAAACCTACACCATGCAAATACTTCAAGTAGTCTTGCCCTCTTTGTGAAATGAGGGTTCCTGATGTCATCCAACCTTTCGAAGCTTTTCACCATGGCATGAAGTACCTCTCTCATAATATGATCATCATAAGAATTAAAGCCAGCTATTATCCTCATGATTTCACTAATGCAAGAGAGAGCTACAAGTCTTACCACCTCATCATGATGTCTCAATAATCGGGGCTTCACCAAAGAACCAAATACTGGAGATAAAGTTGTTTGCATAGCATAGGAATCTGACTGATCAACCTTGCCTAAATAAGTTTCCAACTCCTCCAAAGTTCTTAGGAGGTCCTTTGTTTTCTAAAATGGATGATCTAGTTTCTTCAATGCAGTGTGCATTATCTCTTTCAATTCCTTGTCTTCTGTTAAAGCCATGCTAGACAGTTGAATTCAATCTGAAATAACCCAATCAAGTTGGCAGGAAACCGCTCTGATACCACTGTAATGACCCTCACTAGTAGGATCACTAAAAACCCCAAATTTGATCCATGTAAATTCATCAAACAGTTGGCATGCACTGAATGTTCTTGTTTCAAATGATGTGTTTAGATTGATATTTGTTTTTTTTGGGCACCAAATGAAATAACAATACCAATATAAAATGAAATGACAATGCAAGGCCAATATATCATGAACTTCTCAAATCTGATTGCAATGTAGGACTGATTCAAGCTATTACAATGAACATTGATTTATGATAACAAAATGAAAGCAACTAGCAAAGTCTAATTATCTATTGACTATTTTTTTATGAGGATGAATGACTGATTCCAACACTAGACAACAATACAATTATCAATGCCAAATCGGATCTTTGTTATGATCACTACAAACTATTTGTATTATAGCAAAGTTTGAAACCTATGGACTACATTCATGACTGATATAATGAATATACAAGGCATTCATTTACTCCATTCAAAGTACCATCAAAACCATGCTAGAATAATGACAATTGGCAATATAAATGACTGACTGAGTATGCTATAACAGTAACAAAGTATGACTGCTGTAGCAGTGACTGAGACATGCAAATTTCACAATTTCCTTGACACTCCAATGCACTCAAACACACAAATGGAACCTGGTAATAGCTCCTCAAAGTCTGATGATGAACGCTGAAGCAAAATGAACCGGAATGATGCCAAACTCCACCTCCAATCTCTGTTGTATGCTGTACAGGTATAGCTCCTACAAAAAATAAATGCAAGGTTTTTGGAACCCCAAAATAGTATTAACCTAGCTACCAATGATGTATTAATCTTCCTCCAAGAGCATAAAAATTATCTCCAAGTATGTTGGGAGATATGAGCAAAATTCTGAATCCAGGCCCTGGTATGAAGTGACTGAAAATGTGCCAAAATGTCTTCAATCTATCACCAAAATGATTCACCAATTAAGTGATGAATTCCAAACCCCTATTCAACCAGTTATAAGCCCTCAATATCAATTTTTCAGGTCTTCTTTTTCGGACTACTTTTTCGGGTCTGCTTTTTCGAATTTGCTTTTTCGGACTGCTTTTTCGGACTTGCTTTTTCGGCCACCTATAATTTCGGCCCTACTAAAAAGGCCTCTTGAAATGTTGTTTCAATCACAAACAAACCTTTACATCAAATTCTCAATGAAGTACCAATGAGATGGCTGAGTACCAACTCCAAACTTGCAACCCTTCAGTAGATATTTCACTACCTCAGTTATGCCAATCTAGGGGAGTGATTCATTCCCAAAGATCAAATAGTATTTGCAGACCACAAGGCTACAAATTGCTTCACAATGAAGAAGTAGAAGAAATCCCAAATCCAAGCATGTTCAAATGAGAGGCCCAGCCCTCTATTTATTCACTTTTTGGAGAAGTTGCTAAGAACTTCTAGAAACATCCTTTATAAAATCATATTATAATGCACTTTATAATAAAGTAACTTTATAATATAAAAAAGTGCAATCTCAACTTAAAATTATAACAATGTAGGCCCCAAAAGTCTCATAACTGAACGTAGGCTCCACTACAACTGCATGTAGGCCTCAAACTGGATGTAGGCTCTATCGAATGTAGGCTTTGTCAGCAATATGCAATCAAATGATCAGCACAATGACTCTCTCTCCAAAACATTTGCCTACGAGAGTCGATAATAGGAAAATCTGGCACGCAAAATGATGTCAGCCAAAATGGGGACATGACAACAAATACTACCTCAATGTCTTCATCAGTGTTGGTGTCAATGTCACCATCATAATCTCCAACAAGGTAACATTTCTTCTTGCCTTGTCTTTGTAGTCTCAGTTGTTTCTTCTAGCATAGTTTCAGTTGCCTTTGTGATCTCAGTTATCTCTTCTATCAAATTTTATTTCACTAGATTGGTCATTGTCTTTGTCTTTTTCATCATATTTCCTCTTAGGATGTCTAGCTTCAATATGACCAATTTATTTATAGTTAAAACATTCTAGAGGTAATTTCCCTTTATACCTTCCTTTACCTTTCTGCAACCTTCTAGCCATAAGTACTTCAAGTTCATCAAGTCCATCTTCATCACTATCATTGTCACTCTCATTTCTTATCATATGTTTACTGCTAGATTTACCAATCTTCAAAGATGACATAAATTCAAACTCAACACTGGGTACAATACTGTTATCATAGTTATTTAACTCAAAAGTAGTCAACTTACCAATTAGATTATCAAGTGTAAGAACATTACTTGATGTAGATCTCATTTCATGAATTGAAGATATTCTAATAGCATAGACATGCATCAAGGTTCTAAGAATTTTACTCACAATAGTATCTTCATCAATAACACCTCCTGCTCCTCGAATAGCATTGATAGCCTCCTTGATTTAGTTACTATACTATGAAATGTTTTCTCCTTCTTTCATCTTCATATCATCAAATATACCACTAAGACTTTCATCTCTTGCCCTCAGTACATTTGCATCTTCTCCATGAACAAGTGCAAGTTTGTCCCAAATTTCTTTTTTTGTAGTACATATTTTGACATCTTCAAATTTGGCATCAGATAAGGTAGAGACAATCTCAATCATTGCCATATTGTGTTCATGTCTATCTCTCATCTGATCAATAGTCAAAGTTCCAATAGTTGATTATATGTACTTATTAGTCAAAAGAAATACAATAGATTCTCTAATTCCAGACATGTGCAACTCCATTCTTCTTTTCCATGTTGAGAGTTTGTCTTTGTTTAGCTCTGGTACCTCTCTTTTATACATCTTGTGATCTTTAGCTCAAGTACTTCAAACTTTATTTTCAATCACACAAGCTCTAATACCAATTGTTAGGTAACTGAGAGGGGGGTGAATAAGTTAATTCCAGATATCCTATAGTCCCAAACTCCCAGATGCATATATTCAACCTTTTACAACCAACTAACCAGCTCAGTAAGATAGCAATAACAATCTTTCTGTTCATTTACCGAATACCAATAAAATCAATATTGTGTTTACCGATTAATCCAAAATATGAGATATGTAAAACTTAATAATAAATCATCACATCAAATAACATATAACATAATTATTTTAACATGGAAACCCTACTAAGGGAAAAACCACCTGGGACTAGTAGCCCAAAATATTTCACTCTTCTAAAGTGAGCTTGGTTAGGAGCCAACCCTATTAAAGGTTACAATACACACTATAAGGTGTGACCTGGTTAGAGGATTTATCACTACCAATTAACTCTTGACCAGAATTCACTATGGGGTCAAAAAGAAAACCATCAACATTCATAGAATGTCATATTGAAATATAAATAAGATCATTAAGTCCACTCAATTAAGAGATTTAGTTGTAACAATGGTTAAACTGATATAGTAATGATCTGATTCAAATACAACTTATATTCCAGATATTCAAATCTATGCTAAGCTCAAAATACCTCCTTAGATCAATAATCACTTCAATCATTCATATCCTTCCACATATTCAGCTCGGTGAATAATTTATGCCTGTAGTTCTGCTCGGTTCTATCTGTAACCAGTTTGATCAGTGGTGCATGAAAACTTCCTTTCATGTGAACTATCATGTAGATTCAATAAGCTTCCAAAATCAACAATGAATCTCATGTCTCTTTAAACAGATTTCATAAACCATTTTCATTTCATCCATTAGACTTTGCCTCTTAATTTCCATCATCCATTTTTCCACTTCAAGCTTCCTTGGCAGATGTATCTATAACACATTTCAATCTCTTCCATTTGATCATCTCTGAATTTTGTCAGACGTTATATCCTCATAACAAACTTTATATTTTACCTCAGAATTATACGCAATTTTTGAACTCATCAATTCAATTAAATTTTATAACATTTAATTATTTCTCCCACTCGGTCAGTACAGAATGTGTCAGTGAATACTAAGTTGATTATTATAGATACTCAGTATACACTGCACTAGCTTGGTGTATACAAAAATATTCAATTATCAGCCACATTAACTTGTTCAATTATGATCTTTAATACATAAAAAATTCATGTAATACAATCAAGTCAACAAAAATGATGCCATAGATTCATCAATAAGTTACCCAATGTATACATTAGCCATATCTCCATATCCATCTCTTCTTCATGTAGATATCTCTTTCCTTTACTATTTTTCTTCTTCAGATGTTTGTAACTATCATGATAAGTATAGTCAAAACTAGTTGACATCAATGACAATACATCTTGACTAATTTAATTATCTTACATATCACTTTAGTATCTTGGTGATCTCTAATCACTGTGTTTCACTTTTCCATTCAGTTCAACATACTATTCAATCAGTTGTAGATTATCATTTGCTACCTCTCATTGTTCGTTTGTTCCTCTCTTGTTCTTTCCCATTACATTAATATTGATTGTCCTACACATAACATCATGATGAAAATCCACAATCAAATAGCTAGAAAACAAAAAATGAGCATCATTTTATTATAATCTAAAGTAAAAAAAAAATCAATCATTTCAAAGAAATACAAACTTGACTGTTACTATCCCAGAAACTAATGCCAAAAAGTGGAGTGGGACCTTCAAATAACTTGCATTGCTGGTTTCCAGGCCACTAGGAATATATTATATAGATTTTATCATAAATTATATTGGTTATGGAAGCCTAAAACCAATGTTAATATTTTCCTCATAACCCATATAGGTTATGAAAAAATAGAGGTTCAACTCTAATTTTCCATTACCCATATAGGCTCTCTAAAATAGGAAATGAGAGAGAGAGAGAGAGAGAGAGAGAGAGAGAGAGAGAGAGAGAGAGAGAGAGAGAGAGAGAGAGAGAGAGATAATTATGGATCATAATAAATAGAGAAGTTGATGAGAGAATAAAGATGAGAGAGAGAGAGAGAGGAAATGATAAGAGGCATTCCTTTACATCTCCAAAATTCATACGCATTATGAAAGACTTAAAATGTACTTTTTGCTTTTCAAAACCCAAGCGCATTATGATGGACACCAAAATTCATATGTGTTTTAGGCTTGGAAAAAGGGTTAGTAAACAACCCTAAGGCTTGAAATCCCATTTTCTCTCCATTTTAGTCCCTTTACATATTTTCTCATCTTCCAACATGAATTCTCAACTTCACCCTCATCAGGTTTACAAATGATCAAGTGGGTATCTCTAAAATTACCACCATAATCTCACACATCTTCTCATCTTTCTAACCATATAAGTTTTCCAATTTTTGGACAACATTAACATAGTAAAGTTTAATTTTCTTTACCAAAGTCTTGATAGGCCTCATAGACATATGTCTACCATTTTTTTTAATAACTTCTAATCTACTTGACCAATTGTAAAAAAAAATACATATTATTGTTCTACACTTGAATCTGTACACTTTTAAAAATAAATGCATTTTCAATTATTTTGATGCAAGTTATGCCAAGCACACAAACAGGTAACCAATTTTCAAGATGCGATCACTTCAAAAAATCATTAGAAAAATTACTCAATAGAAAATTACAAAAAAATTCACAACTTATAGATCTCACTCTTAACTACCATCCTACCGAATGGGTTTTCAAAATATTAAATCTAACTATATCTTTTGTTTAGGGCATGGAAACAACCATGTTATGTTTTTCTAAAAAAATCAAGAATAATTTTTCCTTGCATGGTGGGGTTGAACCTCTTAATCTTATCCATTTTTCAAAAAAACTTTCATAGTTTAGAAACTAGATTCAAAGTAATACAATTGTTATTCTTTACAAATCTTCTAATTTTGAGTGCAAGACCCTCCAATTTCTCTTTAAATTTCAAGTTTACCTAATTTTAGAAAAAAATGGCCACTTATACCCCCATTTTTAACACCATCATGGTTCACTTAACCTCCCATAGTCTTGCACAAGGAAATATTGAGGCATATAGCTCTATGAGTACCTATATATGTGTAGTTTCAAAAGAACGATTCAAGTGGCTCCTCTCTACACAACATCCAAACATGACCAAGAAAGGATCAAATCAATATTCCAAGGACAAAATTGATTAAATCTTCCAAGATTTCCATCTCAAGGAAGCATCTTGATTATAGTGAGGAGGAAGGGTTGGCTTCTACTTGTCCTCACTTGGGTTGTTCTTGAGAGCTTTTTACCTCAACTAACAGGCCCTCTAAAGATTAATGTAAGGAAATAGATCATAGATCCAATGGTTTGAGGTTCTAATTCTCTCAAAGAGAGAAGAGAATACTTCTCTACCTCTTCACTTTTCTCAAATACACCAAGAAAATTCATTCCCTAAGAAATTAGAATTTAGTAACCACTCAAATTGACTTTTGAGTTTCTGATTTCTCCACTTGGAAGAAAGAGCATAATCCTCTAATCAATTTGAGGATAAATCCAACTTCTAATTTAATTCCTAAGAAAATTTAAGAACCACAACATTTTTAACCCACTTCTAAGGTAACTTGCATACAATCCATTAGTAGTCTTTGTTGAGCTTTCAATCTTGGGAAAATTGACTTGCAAACACTAATTAAGCTATTTAAATCACTCAAACACATCAAATTTACCCATTAGTCGTTAGAAAACTAAATTTTGCAATTCGAAATACCAAATGTGACTAAGAATTTTCCCTAAATATGAGATTTCCCATATGCAAGAAAGTATTTACCAAATGTGATTAAGGATACTAAATACGATTTATGATTTACCATATGTGATTCTTCCCTGATGCAATTAAGGAAACCCAAGATTTGATCCTGTTTCAACCAAATGTGACTGTTCCTCCTAAATGCAAGCCTATTTACCAGATGTGATTCTGGACCTACAAGACAAAGTTATAAAATGTTGAAAATTTTGGAATTAGGAGAGATAGGTACTGAGAGGGGAGGGGTGAATTAGTGCCTTCAAAAACTTTACTTATAAAAACCTTTTAGATCTATAACTGTATACTGTGATAACAGATCAAAATAACTTGAATATAATTGCATAAATCAATCATCTAGTTAACTTAAGAAAGTAAACAACATGAAATCAATATGTGTGATGCCCAAAAGTTGGGACAAAACACAAACAACAAATTTTTTAAAAGAGATAAGTTTACACACACAAGATGCGGGTTAATGAATTCAACGACAAGGTTAAAATGGGTCAGGTGAATTACCTCGACAATGTTGTCTAAGAAGGATGCTTAGGGAAAAATTAATTAAGGATAAGTACGTCCAACTACATGACGATCAAAGTTATTGTTTGCCAACTAGAGATCTCATTGGTTGACTTAAGAGGACATGAATGTCTAATGTTTACGTTAAGTCCAATCTGTTCATGGAGCTTAATTGGTTTGATTGGAAATACAAGATATTCATGAATGCTTCGTCAAACTTATTATTAAATTAGTATATGAAATTAGGAGAGATAGGTACTGAGAGGGGAGGGGTGAATTAGTGCCTTCAAAAACTTTACTTATAAAAACCTTTTAGATCTATAACTGTATACTGTGATAACAGATCAAAATAACTTGAATATAATTGCATAAATCAATCATCTAGTTAACTTAAGAAAGTAAACAACATGAAATCAATATGACAATCACATAACACAAGTATTTTGGTAACGCAGAAACCCTTGTAAGAAGGTAAAAACTACAGTGGGGATGACGCCCACAAATTCTTCACTACTGCAAATAGAAAAGGTTTGTCTGTTAAGGCTACAAGTTTTGATCACTTCTGGTGATCTTACCCTATTAGGAGTAACATATTAGATCAGCTAGATCTACCTAGTTATAGGATTTTAACAACACTAATGAAGTGTGTACTCGATTAAGAGATTTACATAAGACTGTTAAGTCTACTCTGTTAAGAGATTTTATTTAAAAACTCTATCACAATTGTTAGAAAGTAATAGGCAATTATCTGCTAGTTGAAAACTTAATTGTTTGAAATAGATCAATAAATGCTCATAAAAATATCACCTTGACTATGATGATTCTCTACTCTATTCTACTCGGTAGCCTTCTCTGATTTTGCTTAATCTGATATCCTCTATACTCTGTTATGTTCGGTAAACTGATTGTCTTGAAGTTAGGCAATGTCTTCAAGTGCTCTGTGATTCATATATATTAGTTCACCAACCTCATAAAATGGTGTGAACATAAAAAATATATAGTGTTCTATTTTTTCTGCTTTAGAAAAAATTAGGTTACAAAAATAATCATAACCCTAAGATCTACGGTGCAAAATTAACCTAGATTAACTATTACAATAATATAAACATTACATTTAATGAGTATCTTTTACAATAAATGCTCCTCAATCTTGGTAAACCATTTTACAATCTATTGTAACCATCAGCATAGAAGAATGTGCCATTTCAGATTACTATGCCATTTTCTATGATCATCGATAAACACTGTATAAACTGCTCGGTGTATACTGCGATGCTCAGTGTTTACTGACCGTCGATGTTAGTGTCACTGGTGCTCAGTAAATTGTGTGATGCTCGGTGTAAAGGCTTTACCAACTACTCTGTCTTGCTTCTAGTTACTGACCAACTCAATATAAGTAACCGACCAACCTGTTTACTATCCTTTGATACTAATGACAACCTTAAATGCTCAATAGAGATTAACAATCTCTGCCTTTGGCATTAGTATCAAAACTTTGAATGTATATAGACAAAATGTTTCTATATATTCCTTATGTCCCCACCATATACATATCCACAACAAAAAATTTCTAAGTACAAAGTACTCCCCCTCGGTGCATGCTCCTAGTAGTATGTAATATACATAGCAAAACTATACTTATTTGGCATATACATGTTTTCCCCCTTTTTGATAATAATGCCAAATGCAAAAAAAAATATAATGTATACTTACATCTTATCAAAAATGTTTTGATGGGTTTTCTTTACAAACTCCAATAGGTTGTCCCACTCCTCTTTCAAGTTGGTAAGAGCAATATGCTCAAGACCGACTTGTGCATGCATGTCAAAGATATTATCCAACACCGAAATCTCTGGTGTTGCTACAAGTTGTTCAACTTTGACAATATGTGCTTCAAAATTTTTTAGGTAAGGAATGAGTTCTTTCTTTTTATGTATTTCTTCGTCAGTGTAGCTTCTCTTCTTTTTGCTACTTTTACTTCTTCTTCTTTCTCAGTAGATTGTGTTGTAGTTGACAAACGTGTCCTTACTCCTGCAGGTTCTGGTAACTACATTTCCTATTCAACATTGGTGGGAGGAATCGATGTGTGATCCTTTTCTATATCTAACTTGGTCTCCTCGCAATCATAGGGCTTGTCAGCCAACTATAACTGACCTTCAATTGTTTCTTTAACCGGTGACTCCTTAGATGAGTCAGATGCATTTCCATATTTTGTTGTGAGATCTTTTCTCATTTTCTTCACCCTTCTAGACATTTTTCCAATCTCTATGTCTGTAGTGATTCATGACTTAACTTCCTCATATACGCCAAACCTACTGGCAGTGATGTCTATCAATAATGCCAACAATGCATTAATAGATTTCAAAGTGAAATCATGGTTCATTTCGTATCCCATCAGTGCTAACCATTTTGTTCTCGGTTCTACTGCCTTTATCATAGAGTGGTCTGTGCTGACTACAAAACATATGTCATCTTCAAATTTTCTCACTAATTCCCTTGGAATTCTACTCCTTTGTTGCATTTTTGCTTGAAATTCCTTGAAATATGCATTAAATTCCTTATTCAGATTATCTCCTAGACTTTGCATCATTTCACCAATTTGTGCAATTATCAGTTTGTCTGATTGCCAGTTTACTTTACCAATACCAGGTACATATTTTTGCAGATAGAAAAATGTACAGACAAGCAATGATTTGTACTTACATGTGTTGGACTTCTTTTCTTTTATTGTCTTCATATTATCTTGTAGTTGGTGTAGTAGCAATTCAACAAGATCTACCTGGTGATCTTTCTTCACAATTTTATATGCCATGTCCACGGCACTGCAAGGTACACTATTTGGTTTGCTAGATTGAAATATCTTGTACCTGATGACATGTGCTACAAATTTTACTACTGGGTCTTTGATGGTTGAGATTTTCAGTGCCCTACCATCCCATTGAGCTCCAGTGTTCTTTTCAACATTGGGACAAGATGAACTTTGAAAGGCTTTGGCTTTGTCAGTTGTAGGGCAGTAACCCTACTGATAATCTTCTTTGTGACCTCAACAGGTTTGACCAACCAAAATTTTCCATCATGAAATCTGCTCAAGATGATTCTTATCCAATCATTTTTGAAAGATTGTGGGAAGTATGTAAAACATAATAACCCCGACTCCCCAATCTTCTTGTATTCGGATTTTATCTTTCCATCCGGTCCACAAACTTGTTGATAAGCAGCAATGGTCTAAAAATCACACACTTCTTTGATTTTTCAATGAATATAGGCCCTAACATCTTCTGTTAACAAAACCCTATCTCGAATACTTGAAAATGCACCCATATCATCTATTTGTGCTATGACCTTGGGATGTGATTTGAATTTGTCCTCGGTGAAATGTGCCCTTACAATTAATTCTACTTCCTCTTCAATGTTTTGCGATTTTCTTGCAGTCGATGTTGATGCCATAAATTATTTCTAGGGTTTCAGCAAGCAATAGATAACCAATGTTCGATAGGCAGATGAACTTACTTGATATCGTCAAAGAATTATTGTTGGTTCGATCTATAGTAGCTTTGAATCTTTTCAAAAATCTTTAGCTCAAACTCTTCTCTATAAAATATCTTTTCTTCAAAATTGCAATGTAACAATGAACTTTGTTTCATGCGTATATATAGACTTTTCGATATTCCCACTCAAACTTTAGTGCATTAAATGCATGACCTAACTCTTGGTATGAAATAGCTATCATCTCAGTAATGTCTACAATTTCCTTTGTCCGGTTAACATAGAGTTTCTTTATTGGTTTGCAGTATTGTCGGTTAACCTTGTATAGTGATTACCGATGGGTAACCAACTCACATTTCTTCTTTTACCAACTTTGTCATCTTAAGTGGAGGTACCGATGTCACCCAATCTAGTGGATGAGGTTTCACCGATAGTGTTACTTGACTCATCATTCTCATTAGATGCCTTCTTCCACATTGTGTTCCTTAAATTTGTAATTTTTGCAATGTTATATCCACTCTCAAATATATGGTTTTCATCTGGTGCTCGGTCTCTATAGTTCTTGCTTAAATGACTGACCTTGTGACAGTGCATACATGTCATTCCTACATTTGTCCAGTTTCTTGATTGTCCAATCTGACTCTTTCTATAATAGTTTGCTGCAATATGTCCATACCGACCACATACAACACAATTAGTCCATGTATTATAATCCCAAACATATGAATTGCCTTGTCTCTTCGGTTGATATGGCTTTCGCTATTAGAAAGTAAAGATCCCCAAGATAATTGAGAGGGGGGGGGTGAATCAGTTATCAGATAATTTAACCATTCAACTACTTTAAACAATATAATCAATGTACTAATCAACCATAGAAAGATAACCATACACAATTGCACAATAACACAAGATATGTTGACTAGGGAACCTCTTGAAAAGAGTAAACCCCAGTGGGAATGATGCCCACAAAATGATGCACTAATATGAAAGTTCCTTGTTAGAGGATGGACCCTGTTAGGAGTCTTATGAAATACATTCAGTACATATAAATCTCTATTAGGAGATTTTGAATCCCTGTTAAAAGATTCTAACCCGGTTAAGAGTTTATGGAAGACAGAAGGACCCACTTCCCAAATAGCTTCAAGGCAAGATCTTTGAACCCACTGTCTAAAAGATCTTATAATTATTCAACAAAATAATATGAAATATATTACCTCCTTCACACTATGCCAAAACCGCACTCTCTGCTACACAAGATCACAATTCCAGATCTCTGTACTCACAAGTCTTCCTTCATCACTGAATTAGCTCTTTTCTTCACTTCATGCATATATTCACATCTCAACCTTTTTATTACACATTAAAACAAGGAAAAAATTCCTTCTTATATACAAAACTCAAATAATTACAAATGAGTTGGTCCTCAATTACAAAATAATAAATTCTACACGCTACACACAAAATTTCACATAAAACTGTCAGCTTCCAGATACTGTAACTTTCTCCAAACATATCTTCAAACTTTGCACTACAAACCATGTCATCATTAATGAGTCTCCAACATCCTTTTAACTGCACAAAATCAGATTCCATCCCAACTAAGAGATATCCTCCGATTTCTGAAAATCACTTCACAGAAACACTGTCTAAACACTGCTTTCACCAAAATGCTCATAACTCACATGAATGAATGAATTTTTTTTTGTGCTATTAACCATAGGTTAATAACACACCAAAGAAAATACCATCAACTACAAAAAATCCAATATGTAATACAACATGTGTGCAAAACAAAACTGTACCTACTTCCTACTGATATCCAGAATATCACTGTGTTGACATCAATGACAATCCAAGTCATGAATGCAACAACAACTGCTACAGAATGACTGCCAAAATACTTTGCATTCATTCCTAACAATCTCCCCCATTGGCATTGATGGCAACATAGATGAAAAACATCCAATGTTCCAAAAATCCAATACTGCAACATCACTGCAAAATATCAAATTAAATCTTGCTTCATTTTCCTATTCAGCTCTCTCATACAATCCACAATGTTTTTCATGTATATCTCTCCCCCATTGACATCAATGACAGAAATTCCATCACTAAGTCAACAACAACTTAATGTCAAAAGACACTTTTTAGAAAAATACAAGAATAAGAGTCCTCATGACTCAGCTCATAAACTCCCCCATAGAGGAAGTTCCAACATCCAATCCAGAAGAAAAATAGGGCTCATATACCACTGGATGGATGCAATAACCTACATCAATTCTCAAAAATAGGTTGGGGCATAACCCCAAGCATACCTCTCAAATACACAAATGTATCCTTAGGTAAAGGTTTTGTAAATATATCTGCTATCTGTTCCTTTGTGCTTATGTACTCCAATCTTACTTCTTTTTATGCAACTTTCTCTCTTACAACATGATACTTGATCTCAATATGTTTAGTCTTAGAATGTAAAATAGGATTTTTTTGACATACTCACTATACTGGTGTTATCACAATGTATAACAACAGGCTCATCAAACTTTATTCCAATATCCTTCAACATCTACTTCATCCAAATAATCTGATTACAATTGTTTGTTGCTGCAACATATTCTACTTCTGATGTACTTTGTGAAGTACAATTATGCTTCTTACTTAACCAAGAGACCAATTTTCCTCCAAGAAAAAAGGCTTCACCACTGGTGCTTTTCTTGTCATCAATGCTGCCTCCCCAATCTGCATCAGTATAGGCACATAAAGTAAAATCATCAGAATTCTCATACCATAATCCATAATCCATTGTTCCTTTCAGATATCTCAGTATCCTCTTTACTGCTGCATAATGTGATTCTCTAGGTTCTGCTTGAAATCTTGCTACAATCCCAACTGAATATGCTATATCAGGTCTTGTATGTGTCAAGTACTGCAATCCTCCAATCATAGATCTGTATTTTTTCTGCTCAGCTGCTGGTGTCTCATCTTTGCTAGATAACTTATGTCTAGTTACCATAGGTGTTCCAACAGGTTTAGAATCTTTCATTCCAAATCTTTTTAATAAATCATTCAAATACTTAGTCTAACTTACAAATATACCTTCCTTGCTTTGTGTTATCTGTAATCCCAAAAAATATTTCATTTCTCCAATCATGCTCATCTCAAATTCAGTCTTCATTTCATCTGCAAATTTGTCACTAGCTTCATCTTCTCCTCCAAAGATAATATCATCAACAAATATAACTATAACCAACAAACCATTCTCAATTTCTTTTGTGTATAAGTTACTATCTGTTGTTCCTTTTATAAATCCCAATTTCAATAAATACTTATCCAATCTTGCATACCAGGTTCTAGGTGCTTGTTTTAATCCATATAAAGCTTTATTTAACTTACATACCATATCTCCTTCTTGTGTCAAAGGAAAACCTTCAGGCTACTCAATGTAGACTTCTTCTTCCAATTCACCATTCAAAAATGTTGATTTCACATCCATTTGATACACTTTGAATTTCTTGTAAGCTGCATATGCTAGAAACATTCTCACTGCTTCAAGTCTAGCCATAGGTGCAAAGGTTTCTTCATAGTCAATTCCTTCTTGTTGTGAATATCCTTTACATACCAATCTCGCTTTGTTTCTTATCACTTCTCCTTGTTCATTCATCTTGTTTTTGAATACCCACTTTGTTCCAATCACATTCTTGTCTTTAGGTCTAGGGACCAATTCCCATGTCTTGTTTTTTTCAATCTGCTCCAGTTCTTCTTTCATAGCATTAATCCAATGTTCATCTTCACAAGCTTCATTAGTAGTCTTAGGTTCAATTTGAGAAATCAAACATAAATGTACCTTATTTTGAGTCAAAACTCCTCTATCTAAACTTCCAATAACTTGCTCAACAGGGTGATGTCTTGAAGTATACCTATTAGCTGTCATAGTTACTGATCTTGTTCCAACTATAGATTCTTCTCTGCTTTCTTCTCTATTTTCTTCTCTATTTTCTTCAGTATGGCTTTCATTCAGCAAATCACTGTTAGTTTAAAAAATAATTCTACATTTTCAATGTTAGGCTGAGGTTGTGCTTTTCGATCAGATTCATAATCAAGCATTCTTTCCTGAATTTTAAACTTCTCGTCAACTTTTACATTTGCACTTTCAACAATAGTCTTAGTTCTTTTGTTATAACATCTATATGCTTTGCTTTTTAAAGAATATCCAAGAAATATTCCTTGATCACTTCTAGGATCAAACTTTCCTATATCATCATCTCTCTTTATATAACATTTACTTCCAAAAATTCTAAAATACTTAACTGAGGGTGTATGTCCAAACCATAATTCATAAGGTGTCTTGTTTGTATCTGCTCTGATTTGTACTTTGTTCATAGTGTATACTGTTGTGTTCACTGCTTCTCTCCAAAAAGTCTTAGCCAAATCATTTTCAAACAACATAGCTCTTGTTGCTTCAGTTATTGACCTGTTCCTTCTTTCTGAAATACCATTTTGTTATGGTGTTCTAGCGGCTGAAAGTTGTCTCTTAATACCATTCATTTCACAAAAGGTGTTAAACTCTCTAGATGTAAATTCACCATCTCTATCAGATCTTAGACACTTAATTTTCATTCTAGATTCATTCTCAATTTTGCTTTTCATGATCTTAAATTTATCAAATGCTTAAGATTTTTCTTTCAAAAATGCAATCCACATCATCCTTGTAAAATCATCAACAAGAATCATAAAATACCTTTCTCCATAGAATCCTCTAGTCCTAGTGGGACCACTCAAGTCTGTATGAACAATCTCCAGCTTCTCTGTCAATGTGAACTTCTTGTTGGGAAATGAACTCCTTTTCTGCTTTGCCATCATACATTCTTTGCAAATCATGTTAGTAGGTTTCATAATTCTAGGTAAATCTCTTACCGCAAGTGTAGTGCTCACCTTGACAATATTATCAAAGTTTATATGACAAAACCTTTTATGCCATAACCAACTATCATCAATCCTAGTTATCAAACATGTCATCTCAATAGGATTCAACTGAAATACATTACCTCTAGTTCTGGATCTTTTTCCAATCAGATTTCCATCTTTATCTTTTATCACACAAGTTTTCTCAGTAAACCAAACTTGATAACCCTTATCAGCCAATTGTCCAATGCTTAGTAGATTATGTCTCAATCCATCCACAAATTAAACATCATCAGTGTTAGCCTTTCCATCAAGAGTAATAGATCCTATACCCTTAATCAAACAAGGTGCATTGTTACCAACCCTAACAATTCCTCCATCATAATTATCTAACTTAACAAACTTTCTTTTATCTCCAGTCATATGATGTGAACAACCACTATCTATAATCCAATCAGATTTCTTTTCAACTTGAGAAACTAATGTTTTTTCTTCCCTTTTATCAGATTCAGAACTTTCTTCTTTAATTGCTACAAATCCTATTTCCTCAAAGTTATCATTATCACTGTCACTTAAATGTCTTTCAATTCCTGCTTCAAGATCTTCATCATTTGCATAATAACATTCTTTAGATCTCCTATGTTTAAAGTTGCTTCTACACTTCTTAACTCTTTTAGGATATTTAGATGCAAAATGACCATATTCTTGACAAGTCCAACATTTAAAGATTTTCTTACCATCTGGTTCTCTTTTTACAAGTAATGCAATACCTTCTTCAATCTTCTTATCTTCCTTAGATTTAGATCTGCTACTGCTGGCATAATCTCCATTCACAATAGTACTTCTTGTAGGTCTAATGTTAAGAGCATTGAATGCTATTTCCATTCTAGGTAGCTCTCCTGATAATCTCAAGTTCATCTCTGCTGTTTCTAATCTTCCAAGAAGAGTCTCTCTTGAAAAGTTTGATGTACAAGGTATCACTTGTTCAATCATCTATGTTGTCTGCTTGAATACTAGTGTCAAAGTTCTCGTAATTTTCCATATCACTTCATTCTTTATCTTATCACTTCCACAAGACTTTATTCCTATTACAATCTCAGACATCCTACCAATATAGCTTCTAATAGATTCATCTTCCATCATTCTGATATCTTCAAATGCACAAATCCAATTATGTAATCTAGCCTTCTTTGCATGTTCATCACCTTCAAAAGTAGAATGTAAAGCTTTTCAAATTGCATGAGATGTATTCAAACATCTTACCTGACTATATTCATTCTCTGGTAGTGCTGACAAAAGTGCTTCTCTTGCAAGTATGTTACACATGAAAAGATCTAGTTCATCTTCAGTTCCTGCCTCTAGATTGTTTTCCTCAATGATAGTCTTCTCATTCTTTGTAATCAACCAATAACTTGGTCCTAAACACAATAGATGTTTCTTCATCTTTTCTTTCCAGCTGTCAAAATTTACTCTATCAAACTTAGGGCTTTCTTTTCTAAAATTCACCATGGATCTCCTTAAGTTGTTAAACTTTTCTTTCAAGGACCTGCTGCTCTGATACCAATTGTTAGAAAGTAAAGATCCCCAAGATAACTGAGAGGTGGGGGGTGAATTAGTTATCAGATAATTTAACCATTCAACTGCTTTAAACAATATAATCAGTGTACTAATCAACCATAGAAAGATAATCATACACAATTGCACAATAACACAAGATATGTTGACTAGGGAACCTCTTGAAAAGAGTAAACCCCGGTGGGAATGATGCCCACAAAATGATGCACTAATATGAAAGTTCCTTGTTAGAGGATGGACCCTGTTAGGAGTCTTATGAAATACATTCAGTACATATAAATCCCTGTTAGGAGATTTTGAATCCCTGTTAAAAGATTCTAACCCGGTTAAGAGTTTATGGAAGACAGAAGGACCCACTGCCCAAACAGCTTCAAGGCAAGATCTCTGAACCCACTGTCTAAAAGATCTTAGAATTATTCAATAGAATAATATGAAATATATTATCTCCTTCACACTGTGCCAAAACCACACTCTCTGCTACACAAGATCACAATTCTAGATCTTTGTACTCACAAGTCTTCCTTCATCACTGAATTGGCTCTTTTCTTCACTTCATGCATATATTCACATCTCAACCTTTTTAGTACACATTACAACAAGGAAAAAATTCCTTCTTATATACCAAACTCAAATAATTACAAATGAGTTGGTCCTCAATTACAAAATAATAAATTCTACATGCTACACACAAAATTTCACATAAAACTGTCAGCTTCCAGATACTATAACTTTCTGCAAACATATCTTCGAAGTTTTCACTATGAACCATGTCATCATTAATGAGTCTCCAACATCCCTTTAACTTTTCAAAATCAGATTCCATCCCAGCTAAGAGATATCCTCCGATTTCCAAAAATCGCTTCACAGAAAAACTGTCTAAACACTGCTTTCACCAAAATGCTCATAACTCACATGAATGAATGAATTTCTTTTTGCACTATTAACCATAGGTTAATAACACACCAAAGAACATACCATCAACTCCACAAAAGCAAATCTTCAATACAACATGTGTGCAAAACAAAACTATACCTACTTCCCGCTGATATCTAGAATATCACTGTGTTGACATCAATGACAATCCAAGTCATGAATGCAACAACAACTGCTATAGAATGACTGCCAAAATACTTTGCATTCATTCCTAACATTCTCTGTGTTTTCTCTTTAGGTGTCTAGACTTGTTTCATTTTTTCCTTGTAGTCCCTTGCAGTGTGACCATGCTTATTACAAGTATAGCATATTTTCTCCTCAGTAGTATTATTAGCAATGTCATTCTATTTAGCTTTTCATTCATAAGATGGATGTCCAAACTTACCACAGTAAGAACAATATCCATTGAATTTAGGAATGATAGGAGGTTTACCTTGTGCTTTGCTTCTGCACACATTAGATGTATGTTCTGGTTTTCCACAATGATAACATGTCAACACTTTAGGCTTCTGACTTTGATTGTTGTTGACTTTTTTAGCTTGTTGTGATGATTCTCCTTCACCGGTGTAGCCTATATCAGCTCTACTTCCAAATCTTCTTTGATTAGTCAAGAAATCATCAATCTTTTTAGAACTATCCTCAACTATCTTCATCATTTAATTATGTTGTTTTTGTATCTTTATTTCATTTCTTAGTTTTTCATTATCTTCTCTAAGTATTGCAACATCTTCAATTCTTCTTGATAATTCTCCATTTACTCGGTTCATTTCTTGATTAGATGTCGTCATCTAATTTGATACTTGGAAGTTTCGATCAGTGAGTCTCTGTATTTCACTTTCTTTTTCTTGGAGTTGTTCAGTCATCAATCTTCGGTCTTCAATAGCCAGATTCTGATCTTGTTTAGCTTGTCTAGCATTGTTCATGATTTCCACCATTCTCACCATCTGAGATTCATGACTGATTTGAAGTGCTTTCACTTGCTCAGATAGATGCTGATTCTTTTCAAACAAATTAGAGATTATGCTTTCAGATCCATCAGAGATGCTTCCAAAGCCTGATCCAATATGATCAAATATCTCATCAATAGGTTCTTCATGATAACTAATTTCATTCAGCTGAATTGCAAGGTTCTTCCTTTCAACTAGTAATTTCTTCAGTTCTTCCTTGGCTTGTTTATACTATTCCACAAACATCTATATTTTTATCTTCTGATTCTCAATAGTCTTGTCAAGCTTGTATCTCTCCATGACTTAGATCTTTAGCCTTCAGTGGTTAGACTATTCAACAAGAGAAATGAGCTCTGATACCAATTGTTGGAATTAGGAGAGATAGGTACTAAGAGGGGAGGGGTGAATCAGTGCCTTCAAAAATTTTACTTGTAAAAACCTTTCAGATCTATAACCGTATACTATGATAAACGATCAAAATAACTTGAATACAATTGCATAAATCAATCATCTAGTTAACTTAAGAAAGTAAACAGCATGAAATCAATATGACAATCACATTACACAAGTATTTTGGTAATGCAAAAAACCTTGTAAGAAGGTAAAAATTGTGGTGGGGATGACACCCAAAAATCCTTCACTACTGTAGATAGAAAAGGTTTTCCTGTTAAGGCTACAAGTTTTGATCACTTCTGGTGATCTTACCCTATTAGGAGTAACATATTAGATCAGCTAGATCTACCTAGTTATAGGATTTTAACAACACTAATGAAGTGTGTACTCGGTTAAGAGATTTACAGTAGACTGTTAAGTCTACTCTGTTAAGAGATTTTATCAAAAAACTCTATCACAATTGTTATAAAGTAATAGGCAATTATCTTCTAGTTGACAACTCAATTGTTTGAAACAGATCAATAAATGCTCATAAAAATATCACCTTGACTATGATGATTCTTTGCTCTGTTCTGCTTGGTAGCCTTCTCTGATTCTGCTTAATCTGATATCCTCTGTACTTTGTTTTGTTCAGTAAACTGATTGTCTTGAAGTTAGGCAATGTCTTCAAGTGCTCTGTGATTCATATTTATTAGTTCACCAACCTCATAAAATGGTGTGAACATACAAAATATATAGTGTTATGTTTTTTTCTCTTTAGAAAAAATTAGGTTACAAAAATAATCATAACCCTAAGATCTACGGTGCAAAATTAACCTAGATCAACTATTACAATAAGATAAACATTACATTTAATGAGTATCTTACAATAAATGCTCCTTGATCTTGGTAAACCATTTTATGATCTGTTGTAGCTGTCTGCATAGAAGAATGTGCTATTTCAGATTACTATGCCATTTTCTATGATCATCAGTAAACATTGTATAAGCTACTCGGTGTATACTGCGATGCTCGGTGTTTACTGACCATCAGTGTTGGTGTCGCTAGTGCTCAGTAAACTGTGTGATGCTCATTCTAAAGGCTTTACCGACTGCTCTGTCTTGCTTCTGGTTACCGACCAACTCAATATAAGTAACCGCCTGACCTTTTTACTATCCTTTGATACTAATGACAACCTTAAATGCTCAATAGAGATTAACAAAAAATGGTCATAAATTTGGGGCCAAGCCCCATAGTGGGTGGCAAAAATGTGTGTGTGAATATTGTACCTGCAAGCTGCAACACAAAACTTCAATAGACCATTACTTTCTTAGTCAATAATGAGAAAATAGTTCAAATTACAAGGAAATAGACTAAAAAAAGCATCTTATTTCTCTCTAACTAGAAAGAGTAATTAAGATCAATGAATTGCCCTCAAAATTAGATTCTAATCAATGACATTACAATGTTATAATGAGATATTTGAATGCATATAATTAACTAAACTTTAGAATTGAATCTAATATATTAAATTCCATTATTTATTTGTAAGTGAATTTAAGCTTTACAATTAAGAATTAAAATCTAAAACATGTAAGTATGAATGTAATTAATCTATATTATGAGCTTTGTCAATTTCTCTTTTATAGAAAGATTGATGAATTTAACAGTTGAGATTGAATTTAGATGAAGGGGTAGAATTCATTGTCACTTTATCCATGTGATTAACTCTTGATTGGTCTCATTTGTCCTTGTTTTTGAAAATAGCAACAACAAAAGGGTGCTGACCCATGGAACAAAGAGGCTAACTATGTGAATTAACAAAAAATTAATTCACCATAGAGAGAAACATTGAAGTAAGAATGTCTACCATGATCATAAATAAAAAATTAGCACAAAGAAAAACACCACAATCATAGAGTATCACACATCCATGAAACAGTCTTGAAATTGTTCAACTTAAACCAAACCAGGTGCCACGCAGGGCTAAAAACCAAATTCACAATTTTGAGCATATGTAAAAAACAAAAACTAACCAAAAGGGAGGTGAGGAGACAACAACATTCTCCACCCTCCCATTCACAGATAGCCATAGAGCTATTTTCCATCTCATAAGTGCTTTGACAGAAAAAGGTCAACCCACTCCTCATGCAGGGAATTGAAGAGTTCCCGGTTATCTTTAACAATGTCCTTGTCCTCCGAGGCTTTCTCATTGAGGAGGTAGAGGGTAGTGGTAGACACATGCATCACCTTAAGCACAAACTTACTGACATCCTTCATACACTTGTTAGTAGCTTCCAGGTCCCTAGTTAGTTTAGACATCATATTCTCCATAAAGGCGAACTGGTACTTAATTCTTCCCATTAGGCCGCTTCTAGCATTCTCTCTATCTGTACTGGGGTCTTTTTCCTTCAACACCTCCTTAGCTATATTAGTTTGGATATTGGGGTCTTTTTCCTTCAACACCTCCTTAGCCATATTAGTTTGGATACTGGGGTCTTTTTCCTTCAATACCTCCTCAACCATCTTTGTCACCTCCTCAGCCACATTAGTTTTTATTTCCACCTATTCAGTCTCATTTCCTGAACCCTCTTTACTCGGAGAGCCTACAGAAGCATCCTCCTGGGCAGATGCATCCTCCCAACTCATGAGCTCTTTGATATCTCTTTTCCCTTTCTCTTTAGCAAGGTAGGTGGAGTGACATGTAGAGGTGGGTTGGGGCTCAGAGGTCTAGGGACAATCTAGATTAATAATAATCTTTTTATGCTTCTTTGAAGGGGGTGGAGAGATATCATCAGGGTCTCGTGTGTGCTTATGAGAGCTAGGGGTGGGTTGTGTTTCAGAAGACTTGGGGCTTTAAGCAGTGGTGGGAAAACCCTAGTTGAGATAAAATGAGGGTGATAAGGGTTGGTGGGAGGAGTGGGAAACTTGCAGAGGCAGAGGAGGGTAGAGGGCATGGTGGAAATTGTATAAGAGTCTTTTATCTTTGTTTTCCCTTGAGAGGTGACATGTAGTTTTAGAGTCTTTTATTAATTAATTTTAATTAATTACTTTAGCCATGTATTTAAGTGGGATTAATTTAATTAATTCATGTCAAAGATAATCAATATGATTTTTTATCAATTAATAATGATTTGATGCTTGATTAGAGATTTTAGTGATTTTAATGAATTATGACAGTAATCAGATAATCGAACTATCATAAGTAGAGACTTGGTCTTCTATTAGCCCATTTTAGGGTGATTAAAGGTTTTATAAACCCTCCTTATCAGATCTAATGATTTTAATGGTGGCATCAATCCAAAAATTTATCAGAATATCATTCTCTGCATTGATGTTTTGGGGACTTCTTCTTAGGGAGAGCGGTCTTGTGAATAAGATGATGTGAAATAGTTACCTATTATGCCTTTTTAGGTGAGTTTAGTTATTTTTATATCTTTGGCCCTTTTCCATTGATGTCAAAGGGGGGGAGATTATGTGAAAAATGAGAAAATCAAGAAAGATTGTGCTAGGGAGAGATTGTGTTGAGAAGTTTGAAGTTGAATATTCAAAGTGATTGGGTGGATATATTGATATCTTTGTCCATTGATCATTTTTTCACTTCATATTTTTCTATCAATTCCAAGGGGGAGATTTTTTAGCATGTTAGATATTGGTTATTAGACCTTTTTCATGTGTGTTGACATTAGTATTTTTCCATTGATGTCAACATACTATTATTGTTGTTGACAATATGCATAGTTTGTTTAGAGAAGATGATTTTAGTTGTTCAGATGATATGTTGACGATCTTTTATTTTGATTCTAGATGATGTTTCAGATATTTCTATAGTTGATTATGGTCAAGCTATAGAAGTTCATATAAAACTTTGAGTGATCTATGATTGATTTATCAGTTACTTGTATTTCAATATTTCAGTTATTTAGGAAGTGTTAGAGATTGAGTTTCTGATTTGGTATGGATCATATTGAATGATTTAGTTGGTCCAAAGCTAGTGGTAATGTTGGGATTCATTTTTGTTTCCTTAACTAGTTTTTTTCATGATTCGGAGTTTGGAAAGTTGTCTTTTTAGCATGATAGAGTTTGATGTTCAATATTATTCATGATCAGTACAGAGATGAGTTTGGATTTTGAGATTGAGTTGATGTGAAGGTTCGAGAAGCTACTCTTGCTCCTTGTTGGTACTATTGGATCATTTTATGATTGTTTTTATGTTTTTCATTAATCATGGTTATTTCATTTGGTGATTTGGTATCATGTTGGTGTTTCTTTATTTAGGTCATAGCGGACTTGGTGAAGTAACGTGTTGTGATTCTTGGTGTAGATTTGGCAAACTTGTTGCATATTTAGGATGAAGTTTTGGGTTATAACTAAGTGTTGGCCAACTTGATTTGGATCGCATTTTTTTTTGAGTATAATGTTTATATCATTTGTTCTTATAGGTCTTAGTCGACCTTATTGTGGACTATTCATTATAATATGTATAAATAATAAATCATTTGTGATTGCAAAGTGTGTGTGAAGAAAGAAGAAAAGGAAGAGGATGTTTGTATTTTACAATTGAGGTAGAAATTAAATTTCATCATAAGTGTGTTGGGATTGCTGATGTTGTGATTCATTTCAGTTGTATTGGATGGGTTTTCCACATTTGTGAATTATAATTAAAGATATATCAATGAACCTGACTAAGGGTCAGATCATTGTATTATTTTTTGAGTAGTGAGTTCTAGGAAGTGGGAGTGTGAATGCATGTGGATTCATCTTTTGTTTTCATTTTATCTTAACTAGATAGTACTTTTAATATAGTAGATCTATCTACTGGGTTTGACTCCTGTCAGGGTTTTCCCTTAACCAGGTTTCCTCGAGAGCAAATCTGGTGTTTTGTGTTATGTGTTGTGGATCTTGTATTACTATTTATGTTTTAGATCATTAATTGTATTAAGTACAGTTAAAGTATTAAATATTTACACTATTTATTCACCCCCCCTCTTTGTTGTGTTTGTCCTCTTTGGGCCTAACATGGAGGTCGGAGGCTCAAACTAATAGGGTTTTGTAACTAATCAGAAAATGGTTTTTAGAGAAATCACTGGGGGAGATTAACATTGAATTATCATGGACATCTGCTTTGGATTTCATAGGGAATCATATCCATATGGTTTCAGGTTGAGATAATTCCAATAAAGTAATCACTTTGAAGAAGACAAATTGAATACTAGTGGTGGACAATCTACAAGAGATGGGATTATATGTATTTTCATCAATTTGGTAGGGGTTGAAAATCATGGTGGGAATGCTTTGAAAGGGAACACAATTTCCCCAAATAATAAGATGGGAGGTGAATCAGAAATTGAAATTAAAGTTTAAATAAGAAGGAATGAAAAATTTATAGATAAAAAAAAAATTGACTTGGAGGATGAGTATTCCAAAGTAGATGAATTAGAGGTGGTGGATTTGAGATGTATTAACCAGTTCATTCTGAAAAAACTAGATAGAATTGTGAAAGGAAAAGGCAATAAATTGAATAGAAAAAATAGGGAGAAAGAAGCATTGGAGAAAGGCCTATAATACTTTAAATATTTTTTGATGAAATCAAAAGGAGCTAAGTCGTCTCTTGGAAGATAATGAAGATTATAACTTGGAATGTCAATGCTCTACCAACCACTAAAAAATGACACCTGATCAAGTGCCATATTGAAACAATAATAGGATATATCATCTTACTAAAAGAAATAAAAATTAGTGTAGAAGAGGTAGAAAGATTCTTAAGATAGTGTACTCGATAGTGGTCCAATTTTGATGTAGGGGCATGATTGTCTCGAAAAAATTTGGTTTTTATTCTTGTTTAAATTTTGGTTTTTCTATGTTTTCTTAGTTGTTTCTATATGTTCTTTGTATCATCTCACTACTTAATTAGCAACTTCTATCACTTTAGAACCTCTTGTCACCTGAGCGACCAAAACTTAGTTTGAATGGGGCATAAATTTTTTGGTCATTATTCCTTCCAAACACAATAGTGTTACCTGTCATTTTGGATTTGCATCAACCATTGGATATTTATGGGAGTGGAACCAATAGTTGTAAGGTAAAATGAAAGGAAATGTCCGAGAGGAATTTAGATGGTTGATAGATGGAAGAAAAGAAGGGGAAATCATTCTGAGGAGCAAAATCAATTGTCAAAAAGAAAAGGAAGTGTTTGCAAATAAAGAAAGGACACACATGTCGAAGGGAATGATCGAATAAAGGATTGAGTGGTAGTTGACTGTGATGGATGAATAAAGCTAGTGTACATATGCTAACAAAGATCTGATTTAATAAAAAAATATTCCAAATAAAATAGAGGATAAGTACTTTTGAATTCCTGTCATAAATCTTTATCTATAATATGAAGTTGAATTCCTTCCTATCTTTATTTTTTTTTTTTAACTTTTATTAAGAGTTTTAATTTGGTGAGTGACTAGTGAGTTCATCCATCATTTGGTATCAAAACTTGCAAATTTAAAAGTGAAGGAGAGTGTGGATAGTATGCCTCCAAGAAGGATGGGCATAGGTTGAACCCATGGAAGAGGAAGAAGAGGGCACGATGATGAGGTATTACAACAACTAATAGATAAGATGGATGCCTTGGAAAGGTAATAAAGAATACAAACCTCGAATGGGGATGTAAGTGAGGATGAAATAGAGGAGGAAGAACTACCTTCTAAAGGTAATAGATAGGGACAAGGAGAGAAAAAATACTTTGAGGAAAGACTATTGAAGACAATCATGAATGTGAGATCCAAACCAAAAGTAGAGATTCCTACTTACTCAGGGAGTCTCAATAAAGATGACTTAATTGATTGGATAAATGAATCTAGAAAAGTAATTTGATTATGAGGTTGTAGTAGAGGATATGAGAGTAAACCTTTCTTGCACCAGATTGAGAATCATGCTACAATATGGTGGGACTCTATCCAAACTGAGAGAAGAAAGAAGAATAAGGGGAGAATCTACTCATGGGATCTAATGATGGCTAAATTGAAGGCTAAGTTTCTTCCTAATGATTATCAAATAAAGGAATATACAAAGTAACTTTACAAGTTGGCAATTAGGTCAAGACATAGTGAAGAGGATGTAGAGAGGATAGCTCATTATATGAATGAGCTGAAGTATACTCTTCAAGATGAATTGAGTCTTGATTCCCCTAGAAGCCTTGAAGAGGATTATCAACTTGTTCTTAAAGAATAAGAGAAGTTGCAGAGAAGAAAGAGTTGGAAAGAGAAGAGGAAAGGAAAAGGGTTTAGAGGAATGGGACATCATACAAGTAGAGGGTATTAACATCATCAAGAAAAGGAATTTGGGATTTTTAGTACAATAGAAACCAATGATAGAGGAGGTTTCCAAATTAAAGGGAGTAGATCATATCACTAGTACATTTGGGCTATTTTTCTTATGGTCATTCATCTGAATGTCGATGCTAGTTCATCGGATTGACGACATTGAAGGTCATCAAAAGATTTGCATCAAAAAATTTTATCCTAGTTTTTGGTGTCAAAATACCGACTCTAACATCATCATAGAATCGACAGGATGTTGAAACTAAGGATTTTGTATGGCCGATGGTTACCGTGTCGGTGATACTTTTGTAGTCAATGTAATTCCAACATATGTTTTTATCATTCTGATGTACCTGGGAAGGTGCAACACTGACGGCCATGCTATCAAACACACAACAACCACATTGGATGTGCAACGCATACCCATCAAAATAATAATGCACTCCAGGAACTACATTCGACAAGGATTTTGTCACATATATAGAATCCTTGTTGGTGTAAGTCCACTAGGCATCAAAATTGAGATAGTTGTTAGGTACTTTGTCTGATAGGGAGGCTTTTGTACATACAACATCCTCATCAGTTATTTTCTCCTAACCATCTTTCATCAAAATTCCAACAACATATTGAATTTATAAAAAAAAATATGAGTTATTGGGACATAAAAATAAACTTCCATATCATGATGGGATTCTTCAGAAATGGGCATGGATACACATTTTGAATATATTTTTTATTTGTGACAAGTTTGTAAGAACTAAATGCTTGGAAGTGATCACAAAATAGGGCATTTGGAAGATTAAAAGGATAATGTCTTGTGTTTTAGTAATGAAATTATGGAATGATGGAATGGTTATTGAGGATAGTAGGTAATCTTAAAGAAGTGCAATAAGACACTATTTAAAGTGATGGACTCCAAACAAAGTAAGGATCAAAGACATGGAGCAGGACAAGGTAAAAGGGTAATGTTCTTGTTTGAAAACTCACTCAACCAAACCACTCCCATGCTTCAATTCAATCACAATGGCCTATTAACAACACCAAACCTATGTTATCACATTGAATATCTCACATGACTGTGACTGTCCCATTCCCCAAACAAACCCTTATTAACCCTTCCATAGACCCCTATCTTGGATCCCACACATACACCTTGAGAAATTTGTCTTCCTTAACCTTAGGGGCTCTTAACCCTATATACTCACACCCCCTTGAATCTCTTTAGTCTTTGAAAAAATCTTCAAAAACTTCTTCATTCCTCCAACTTAGGATCACTCACATGGACCCACTCAACTCTAGACCATTGAATGGATCCACACCTTACATATAGATTCCCCAAAATCCCACCATTATAAAGAACACTTAAACATCCCTCTCAACACCTAAAACACACAACACTTGACCCAACTTGGTCTACAACCAATACTAATTCTCATTATTTATTAAGATATTTAATCTATAACTTGAAAGATAATCACTTATCAACCCAACACAATGTGTCCCTTTCACTATAGACATTGAGACACCTTAAATACTCCCCTTATACTCGTAAGGCCCTGTCCATAGTCCCTCATATCCATTTGATTCATTAAAATCAACTACCAAACAAGACAAACTAACTTACCATGATATTGTCCTATTATGACAGTCATGACCAACCTTTGATCCCTTACTTGTCTTGCCCTATCCTTGGGAACCCTTCCTTCTCCAAGACATTTAATATGTTTTAGACTCTCCCCTTCAACATTTCTTCAAGCCTCCAAAACTATAGCCTTGTTACCATGTGATGGAGAGCATCATTTTTCTTGTTATTTACTCAAGCTATTAATTGCACTTGTTTGGATTAGGGCTTTTAAATTTTGGAACTTTATTTGATAGTTTTCATCTCCAATTTAAAGCATGAAACACTAGTACCATGAGGATAAGTAAATTCCTTTTAGGGTTTGGTATTTGTGGGAAAGATTATTGAGAATATTTCAAATCCTCACATCTTTCTATCCACAAGAACTCATTTTCATAATTTGATTCTTGCAAATGATGTCAAAAGGGGTGCTATATTAGTCATAATACTATTTAAAGATGACAAGGGAAGGTATTCGAACTGTAATAGTTTAGAATATAAGATGCAGCAATGACCATGGAAACTATGGTTGAAAGTATATGATAGTCAAAAGGATGTCCATACAGATATTTGGGATGGAAAATGAAGAGTTGAGACAAAGACAACAATTGTGCACATCAATGAATAGTAGATATGATTGAGAAAATTGTAGATCTAATGATAAAATAATAATGCTATGAATAGAGTGGAGGAGAAATAGTGATAAGCATTAAAATAGTTGCAATATAATTAGTAACAACACTTATAAAATAATAATTCAAATATATGAAATGTTTTTATAAGTATAAATGGTGAAAGTGGTCTCTAATATCATCAAAAAAATGATCTAGGATTGAAATAAAGAATAAACAATGTGACAAAGAAGTCCATAAAATGTAAAAAAGGCACTATCATAAATAGTGACCACAATATCAAGAACACAGCTCAAACACTATTATGATACTTAAGGGAAGTGATATGAAATATAAAAGAGTGTTGAGATTGAAATCCATTTCCATTTATTGTCAATAATAGTAGAATGATGAGAAGGGTCTAAGCATAAACAAAGAATGATTTACCTTTGTTTTGAGGAACAATAAAAGTGTGGTGACTTCCATTACTGAGCTATGCTAAGAATAAAGAATGGATTGAAAGAGTTGTAATGTATAATTCTACACAAACATGACCAATTAAACTTAAATAATATCTCATACCTTGCCACCAATTTCCTCTTGAATCTTTGGATGTGTTTGTATCAGCATCCATATTATCTTTGTTTGGTTGCTCCATTTTAAAATGTAAAACAATTAGTTTAAAGTCAATGTGTCCAAACTTAAAAATTATTTAGCTATTAATATATTGAGTACTAACCTTATCTACCCCTTATATTTTTCAATTTAAGGATCGTGGTATAGATCACACCCTCCATAATATAAAGAAGAACCAAGGAAAGAATCACTCAAGCTCTGACTCTTGCCACTTTGATACTTTTGTGAATTACTACCTATGTGCATAGAAAAGAATTTCAAATTTGGAAGAACACCAAATATTAAACTTTCCTAACACAATATTCAAGTAACCTACTAACACATCATCAAATAAGGGAAATATGAGCAGTACAAAACCATATGCCAACTTACCAAGAAAAAATCAAATATCATGACCTGCAAGGATTGAATATGGGGCACCAAATAATGTTCAAAGAGATGATCAATAAATGCCTCTACTGATCAAAATTAAATATACCTCCAATAGAAAAGTTGTAATTGGTGAACAAACTATTAGTTAAGGGAAAGAACATGTCAATGAGATAAATTCTTCCCATAAACCACTGGCAAAGAAGGATCTCGTGGATACCAAGGGAAACAAATGGGCTGCAAAAAATGGTAAACTTTCAAAGGAAATAAAGAACCCTCTGTGTATATCATGGATAGGGTCAATGCACATGTATACCATAGCCTATAGAATTGCTATAGTTCTCATAATAGTGATACAAGCTAACCAAGATAAGGTGTACCAGTGCAACCAAAATATAGCCCAAAAAAATATGAAACTAATGATGTACCAAATGAAATAGTGAAATTATTTCCAATACAAAATTTAGGACCTCAACAACCTAGTGAAAAACCTCTGATGTGGAAGGAGACAACAAAAGTATGCTCTGATACCATGTTGAAAGGATCAATCTGCCAAGAGAACATGTTATAAACCTTCACAGAGATATAACTAAATCATTTGATAGATAAATGTATTGAGATAAGATACAATGTACAAGAACTCTATTTATATAGGTAAGAGTGAGAGAGATGAGAGAACACAATAATGGAATGTAGCTCAATGAGATGCAAGGGTTGGTAGGGAGTAGTAAGAACCCAACTAATAAACTACTATATAGCACACATATTAATACAATGTAGGAAAAAATGATATATTAGTTCATTGAAATCTTAATGATGCAAGGGTGGGGTGGCTAAAAGAAGAATCAGGAGTAATTGAGACTGCTTAGACCCACAAACATGCCCTGTGAAGATTTACACATGAAAGAAATAATTGAACAACACAAAATACTCATAAACATAATTAATATAGGCAAGCAACTGGAAACAACACTGGTGTAATAATTATTAAAACAACATGCCCAGCTGTGAGGCCTTCTTGGTTTCGGCCTTATACAAATAAATTATACAATCAAAATCACTATGAGCACCCAATATTATTTTCTATCCTTACCTATAATTTCCTCCCAACTACCTCTCTACATCAACCCAAGCTCCAAATATATAGCCAACAAAGCCACAAGTCAGCCAGTCAAGCATTTAAATACATTATAGGTCCACTTAGGAGGAGAAACGAAAGCTAAAGCTAGAAATAACAAAACATGATGTGAATTTTCATTAAGGTCCACACAAGATCCAAGAATAGATCCCCAAGTGCGCAAGCTCCAATTTCCCCGTACGGAGCCGCACAAGGTGAAATACCATACATTTCATGAGTGAAACTGGTAGAATATTGATGCCCAAGGAAAATGGTGATAACTTTAAGATCTAAATGAATTAGGATGTGCACCCTTAGGATAATGCTCAAGATTAGGTCCACAATGTTGCATTAATTGTGCAAGGCAAGAAACCAACCATAACATTGGTAACAAAACAAACATCAGACTGGTACAGGAAACAAGAAATATTTTTGGTGATGCAAGATTGCTCAAGACCCAAGATAATCATGCATTAGACACTTGGGGTAACAAAAGAACTGATGTCCACACCAGGCACTACTCAAATTTTGACCTGAATCATAAAGATCCAACTCATCTTGTGTAATCCATGAACTATTTTCAACTGGCTCATCTTTCCATTGAACTAGGTATTCCATGTAGTCTTTTCTTCTTGTACTCTTGCTTACTCTACTATTCAAGATCTTCTCAATATTGTCTCAATCCTTCTTTGGATAATTCAAATCATCTTCTATCTCATCAATTGATTCAAAGTACTCAAAGATATTAGAAATGTTGAATATAGGTGATATATTCATGTCCTTTGGTAATTCCACTTCATAAGCATTTCCACTATCAAACTTCTTCAAAATCTTACAAGGTCCAAACTTCTTCATTTTAAGCTTATTGTAGGTACCAACTGCAAATCTATTCTTCTTCAAATGAATCATAACCTCATCTCCAACTTCAAAATATTTGTCTCCTTCTCTAATCTTCTCTCTCTTATATTTTAGATTACTGTCCTCCAAGTTCCTTTTGACTTCATCATGAAAAGTTCTCATGTATACTGCAACATCCTCAGCTTCAGTACTTCTTCTTGTCTCAGTAGGTAAATCTCTCAACTCTTTGGTTCCCTTAGGATGAAATCCAATAACAATCTCAAATGGTGTCCTCTTAGTGCTTCTATTCACAGAATTATTTTATGTAAACTTTGCTTATGCCAAAACTAAATCCCAATTAGTAGGCTTATCTCCAACTAAACATCTCAACAAGTTTCCCAAACTTATGTTCACAACTTCAGTCTATCCATTTGTCTAAGGGTGAAATGTAGAACTAAACTTCAATTCAGTATTCATGTTCTTTCAAAGTGTTTTCCAAAAGTAACCAGTAAACTTAGTATCTCTGTCTAAAACAATATATTTAGGCAAACCATGCAATCTTACCACTTCCATGAAAAATAATTCAGCTACATGCAATGCATCAGATGTCTTCTTACAAGGTATGAAATGAGCCATCTTATAAAATCTGTCAACTAGTACCAAAATAGAATCATTACCTCTCTGATTTTTAGGTAATCCAAGAACAAAATCCATACTCACATCTTCCCAAGGTCTATCAGGTACATGCAAAGGTGTATACAATTCCAAATTCTGACTAGTTCCTTTTCTTGTCTGGCAAATTATGCAACATCTAACCATTCTCTATACATCTCTATAAATCTGTGGCTAAAAGTATCTTTCTGAAATCAATTTCATAGTCTTATCAATCCAAAAATGTCCAGCAAGTCCATGACTATGTTTCTCCTTCATTATGTTTTCTCTCATAGATCCTCTAGGCATGCACAACTGAACTCCCTTGAACAACATGTCTTCTTGAATGAAATAATTAGTCCACTTATCACTCATTTTTTTTTCTTTACAAGCTTTCCAAGGCCCTAAAAAATGAAGGTCAGTTTCATACAAGCACTTCAAATCATCAAAACCAAGTACCTCAACTCTCATTTTTGTCAGAAAATTTCTTCTTTGGCTCAAGGCATCAACAACTTTATTTGACTGTCCACTTTTATGCTTCAATGAAAAGGAAAAATTTTGTAAGAACTCAACCCACTTCATGTTTCTTTGATTCAATTTATTCTAACTTCCCAAATACTACAAAGCTTTATGGTCAGTATACAACAAAAAATCTTTAGGCATCAAATAATGTCTCTATTTCTTCAAAGCTTGAAAAATAGCATATAATTCCTAGTCATAAACTGAATATTTTCTCTTAGCATCATTCAACTTCTCACTAAAGAAAGCTATAGGTCTTCCTTCTTGACTCAAAATAGCTCCAATTACACTTCCACTAGCATCACATTCAACTTGAAAAAATTTACTAAAATTGGGCAAAGGAAGTGTACCCAACTTTGCAATTCTTTGTTTCAATGTTTCAAAAATCTTTTGTGCTCCATGTGTCCATTTGAAACTTCCCATAAAAAATTTCCAATCCATGAAATGGTCTTACCTCTCCAACATTCAATGGTGTAGGCCAATCAAGTATAGCTCTCACTTTCTCAGGGTCCATCTAAATTCAATCCATCAGCTGAAATTACAAAACCAAGGTACATAATGTCCTCTTTCATAAATGAACATTTCTTCAAATTAATTAGCAACTTTTCTTCCTTCAATCTCTGCAATACTTGTCTGATATGTTCAAGATGTTCTTCCTTACTCTTACTGAATATCAAAATGTCATCAAGATATACAATCACAAACTTACCCAAGAATATTTTCAAAACTTCATTCATCAGCCTCATGAAATTACTAGGTGCATTAGTCAAACCAAAAGGCATAACCAACCATTCATACAAACCTTCATTAGTCTTAAAAGTAGTTTTCCATTCATCCCCTTCTCTAATTCTAATCTGATGAAAACCACTCTTCAAATCAATCTTTGTGAAATAATTTTCTCCACTCAAAATATCCATTATGTCATCCATCCTAGGAAAAGGAAATCTGTACTTTATTGTTATCTTGTTTATAGCTCTAGAATCAGTGCACATTCTCCATTCTCCATTCTTTTTAGGTGCTAACACAGCAAGTAATACACAAGGACTCAAACTTTCCCTAATCAAACCTCTTTCAAGAAGTTCTTGCACTTGTCTATTCAACTCAATCTTTTCATCAGGTGTCAACCTATGTGGTTCTTTACTAGGCAAACTAGCTCCCAGTATCAAATCCATACAATGACTTATACTTCTCATGGGTGGTAAACCATCAGGTACATTATCATAAATGATGTCATGAAATTAATAAAAAAAAATTTAACCTCAGATGCATGTTCTAACTCATCTTGTTTCTCAGTTTTCCTTGGAATTAAAGCAAAACAAACTTTTTGTTCTTTCATTTCTCTTGCAAAATTTTTACCATCAACCAAACATACTCTAACTGTAGTACTGTGATGCTCATCAAAATTTTCTACCAAAGGCAATAACACTTGTTTCTTTACATCCATCCAAATAGTATATTGATTCAATCTACCATCATGCAAATCTTTCCTATCATACTGCCAAGGTCTACCCAAAAGAATATGACAACAATCCATAGGCATAATATCACACAAGACTTCATCATGATAATTCCCAATTTTGAATTTAACAAGGAATTGTTCACTTACAAGTATTTTATGCTCCTTCTGGATCCAAGAAATATGGTAAGGCTTAGGATGTCTGAATCTCTATAACTACAATTTTTTAACCAGCTCTTCGGATGCCAAATTATCAAAAATTCCACTATCAATGATTACCTTGAAACATTTGTCAATGATCTTACATCTGGTTTTGAACAAACTTTTTCTCAGAATAGGTTCCTCATCAGCTTGTTCATTCCACAAGATCCTTCTTAGCATCAAGTTCTCACCATGTTTAGGTTCATTAGACATTTCTTCAACTTCTTCACAAGACAATTTTTTTCTGCCATTACTTCCAATCTTCTTTCCAAAGTTAGTACATTCAAATGCTCTATTTCCTTCTTCACCACATTTGTAACAAGTACCTTTAAACCAAGATTTCTCTTCTCTTTTCCCAGTATTTTTATTCCTAGAGTAGCCAGTATAGCTACCTCTAGAGTAGTTACCTCTTCTACTAGTAGGTTCATCTTTCCATCCTTTATCTTGAGTTGCATTGTCCAATCTGCTACTCTCTCCATAAGATCTGCCTCTACTTCTTTGAAATCTTCCGCCTCTTCCTCTTTGTCTTTGTTCATGTCTATTTGTTAGAATCTCTTCTACCTTCAAAGAAAATTGGTATTATTCTTCCACACTATCTATTTTAACATAACTGATCTCATCTTGAATTGATATCCTCAATCCATTCAGGTATCTAGCCACTTTCTCAAGTTCATCATACACATGTCCAGATCTTATATCCAATTTGTAAAATTCCTTGGCATATTCTTTCACACTCATGTCCTTTTGTATTAGATTTTGCATCTTTCACATCAAACTAACTTGGTAGTTAGCTGGAAGGAACTTCTTCTTCATGTTTCTAAGTATATTCATCCATATCTTGATCTTTTCTTTCCCTCTCTTATGTCTCTCAGTTTGCAAATGATCCCACCATAGAGATGCATGACCTTTCAACTTTGGGACTGCTATCTTAACCTTCTTATTATTAGTAGTACCTTCATACTCAAAGTATTTATCCATCTCAGAGATCCAATCCAAAAGTACATCGATCTCAAGTCTTCCATCATAGCAAGAAACTTCAACTACAAGTTTGGAGTTAGCCTTAGACAAAACTCTCAAAAGTCTTTCCTCATCTTGTTCAACTTCAAGTTTAGGATTAGGTGCTACTTCTTCTTCATCACTAACATCTTCAAGATGTGTGCCTCTTCTCTGGGCTATCTCTACAGCTTCAAGCCTAGTTCCAATCTATCTCAACACATCCATGATAGCATTATCATTTCCTCTACCTCGAACCATCTTGACAATCAAGTTCCAACAAGATCGTAACCTTCTGCAAGTTATAGGTTAGATCTCAGATCTTCCACCCTACAACCAATCCAATCAGATTCTCCATGATCCAATCCACAAGAAATCACTTTCTCTGATACCACTTGATGCAAGGGCAGGGTGGCTAAAGGTAGAATCAGGGGTAATTGAGACTGCTTAGACCCACAAATATGTCTTGCAAAGAGTTACACATGGAAGCAATAATTGAACAACACAAAATACTCATAAACATAATGAATATAGGAAAGCAATTGGCAACCTCACTAGTGTAATTATTATTAATATAGCAACTTGCCCAACTATGAGTGTAACACCACAAATGTGAAAATCTAAATAAATGACAACCAAAAGTGAACCAAATGAATTAACCAGAAAAGCACAACAATTTTTTATATATAAACAAGATACAAATCAGCACCGAACTACAACTCAACTGACTTAATCAGTTATTTAAATATCCAAGGTAATCAATTACATGAGAGTATAACAATATACTCAACATTTAATACATATATCCTAATAATTCCAGAATGTATCTAATTGCCCATAGCTATACTAAGCACTGTTTTGATAACAAGTAACTAGGTAATAATCTATTTTCCATAAATCTTTACAGTAGCTAACCATTCCCCCAAAAACATTGTTTTCCTCATCTAGAATCCTGAAAACACCAAAATAGAAAACAACCACAAACAAATAGGGCTTAGTCAAAAAGTCTAAGATGATGGAATACCTCCAAAGCATCTACATCATACAGGTTAGATCCTTAACAAATCAACTGAACCATACATATAAAAATAGACATATTTCATTATTGATAGGAAGCATTTCATTTCTATTCAACAGAAATATACAAGTACTTCATTTCATTTCCAATAGAAATAAACTCGCAAAGAAAATGACAAGGTGATGATCCACTAGCTTTGGGTATCTACATAAGAATCAACAATCAGTAACCATATAGGAAACTCGAAGAATTCATTATGCCAACCTTATTCTTTACAAGCAATAAGGTAAATCCATTCCCTTACTTCACCAACATGTGCAAGTAATCAAGGCAACATATTGTATCTTTTTAAATGAAACCCATAGCCCATGAATTATTAAATTATCACTTAGTAATATAACTGATAGATATTCTTTCACCCTTAGGCTCCAGAAAAAAATTTAGTTTCCCATACTAAGGATCATGCTTGCATTATCTCAAAACACTTCATACTACCAATAATAGTTAAACCATAATAAAACTTGAATTATCAAATTCAACTATTAATGTTCACTCAATAACAGAAATCCTTAATACTGAATCAACAATTAAAATATCCACATACATCCATGAAACCTCTTTTCAAAATAACCACAGCAAAGCATCTTCTCTTCATCAACTCAAAGAATAACTTAAGCAAAATCTCCAATACTATCCTTAGTAAACTCAAGTAATAATAATATCCAATTCCTAACATCTAGTTGCAATATTATAACTGATAAATGAAATATACAATTTTATTATCAACTGACTGATACCATTAACACTTAAAAATCAATTCCATTAAGCTGTCACATTCTAACTAACAGAGTTATTTGTAAATCCATGGAAGGTTAACAATCAAATTCATATACTAATGTTTAATGCAGAATTACACATTATCTACTTATTTACCACCCATATAAAAATGCACTTGTATCAATTCTGTCATCTCTGTTACAAAGTCACATATGTACATACTTATAGGCGTACACACATATATATACATATGTATATACACTCACAGTATGTGTATATACATATATACATATACGTTCCTACAAATATATATATATGTACATACTTATAGGCGTACACACATATATATACATATGTATATACACTCATGATATGTGTATATACATATATATATATATACATATATATATATATATATATATATATATATTTATTTATTTATATATATATATATATATATATTTATATTTATATATATATATATATATGTGTGTGTGTGTGTGTGTACCCTTGTAATTATACAGAGTACAGAACATTACAGCATAATTATAATTCTATCAGAAAAACATAAAATCAGATAACTCATTCGAAACATGAATTGTCATTTACTGTTGTCACACCAAATATTCCATGGACAGAAAATCTATTGCTACAATAATTGTTGAATAGTCTACGGACCACAACCAAAACCTAAGTCATCGAAAGAACATAATGACCATGGTGATTTCACCACATCCTTCTATATTAACCGATAGTACCAAAGTACATGATAAACTACATTCCCATATCCTGCTACAACACATTAATCAAACAGAACATGGTTCCTAAACAGAGAAAAACACCTTGCAAACCTCAAACCACAACACAATAGAATTTCTCATTCCAAAGCTCGGCAAGACCAGTAAATCAACTACAAAACTCAACAGAGGGCATCTCGCTAACATTAACGGTTATTACTCACAGGAATAGTTATAAAATAGAAATATGAAGTCAGGTACAAGTTACGACATCGCATAATGTTCCAAGATTGAAAAGAACCTTCCCACTATGGATACTCACTAATCCAAACCAAGGAATCCACAGAACCGATATCCATACAAAATAGAGAACACAATATAACTAGAAGTCTCGACACCTAAATGCCTAGCGATAAGTTCAAATACCAACACTATAACAGTCTAATCCTGAAACACAAATTAACATTCCAGTGACTTGGTAGTATAGGTAACAGAGAGGCGAAAACTTCACAGTCCTAACTCCCAACATGCTACTCCCATAAACGCCACATTTTAGTTTCCCTTGACCGAGATCACCATAACTTACACCAAATAGTGAAACACATTTTGCTTCCAAGACTGAGAAAAACCCTACATCTTTATAATCTTATCTTAACAGTAACACTGAATTTGACAAACCCTAAAACAATACTACTAACAAACTGAACAGAAAACACACTACTGAATTCCCCAATTTCTAATCGTGAACATAAACACTCTAATGCTCAAAACCCATACATTTCAAAAGATATTTCCACAGTAACACATGAAACATTCCTAACATAATGCATGATATGAATAGATACAGTATTTAATGAACTTTTATAAACCAAATTCATAAATAAGACAAGAGTTGAGTTAGAAAATGCCCCTTCCTTTATTACAGAGTGGGGGTGTTCTTGAAACTCGAAAGTTGAAACCAAAGACCTCGCTCCCAACAAGTGAGCTACACCAAATCCAAGCCCTTTGCTCAGCAACAAAGCTAAACCCACTGAAAATGTCCAAGCACCAAGTAATGAAACAGAGCACACCGTGATAGAGCTCGGTTCACAAACACATAAATCAAATAGTGTTTCCAAATAACAAGCTCAAAGAATAGAAATAGAACCGTGATATGCATAATGGATAATCCCATTAATAATGCACAGGTATACAACCATTTTCCCCTCCAAGCTGAACAGAACAACCCCATTATCGCAACCATTCCAGGAATCAAACACACTTCCTCATAATAGAGAAAACCTTGCCAATGCAAATGACTGACAACAAACTGAAGTCATTCAATTCCAATATGCATGCCATAGCTGCATTAATTCCAAACTTATCTTTTACTAACACTTTCACTAAACAATGCGACAGTTGTCACCACAGTACACGTACTTACCAGGAACTCCCAATTACGCATGCTCAGAATTAAATTGCATAAGAATATAACAATCAAATCCCAATGCACAATCGAAACTAAGCAAAAAAAATATCTTAGCAAAGTGAGATTAATATGTCATAGCCACATTAGATCATAGGTTATGAAAACCATAGGAAGTATTTCAAAGCCCCAAAGCCTAGGTTAAACAAATTACTAACCTTAGCCTGTTTTACCATAATACATAGAATGTTATGATATTACTAACACCCCTTCTAACTTACACATAACTTACTACTAATTCATTCTAACATTTTACTAATTTATTTTCTTTTAAATTTCAATTTCCATTTAACAATTAACATTAACATAATAAAATTTATTTCAACAACTAATCATTAACCATATAATTACAAATATTTTGCTTAACAAATACAGACTAACATAACATCGAAAATCACATTATGAAATCTTAATAGTAGCATAGGAATTTCTTTTCCTATTTAAGAAATGAGTTTGTTTAAACTTATAGACAATCATCTCCCAAAAACCTTAAATAATCATAGAAAATTGATAGTTCAAAAAGTACAGTATCTGCAACTATTTTATTAAGTCATTTAAATCCAATGCCATAATCTAACAAAAGATTAACAACTAACTGTCAAGTTAAATATCCATATTTTGTCAAAGATATAAATCGAAGTTTAAACAAAGCTATAATCCAAATCACAACCAAAAGAATCTGAACATAAACAAATCCGAACCAAGACATAAATTCACACTAAAGAACTATAAGAAGCTGCAGAATCAGAAACCAAGCCAGAAGCCGATAGGGGCATGACAATGAGGCCTTTTGGGTTTTGGCCTTATACAAATAAATTATACAATCATAATCATTGTGCGCACCCAATCTTATTTTCTATTGTCCCTACCTAGAATTGCCTTCCAACTATCTCTCTACATCAACCCAAGCTCCAAATATATAGCCAGCAAAGCCACAAGTTGGCCAGTCAGGCATTTAATTACATTATAGGTCCACTTAGGAGGAGAAACCAAAACTAAAACTAGAAATAACAAAATATGATGTGAAGTTACATTAAGGTCCACATAAGATCCAAGAATAGATCTCAAACCATACAAGCTCCAATTTCCCCGTACGGAACCGCACAAGGTGAAATACCACATGTTTCATGAGTGAAACTAGCATAAAATTGATGCCCAAGGAAAATGGTGATAACTTTCAGATCAAAATGAATTAGGATGTGCGCCCTTAGGAGAATTCTCAAGCTTAGGTCCACAACACTACATTAATTATCCGAGGCAAGAAACCAACCGCAACATCGGTGACAAAAACAATATCAGACTGGTACAGGAAATTGGAAATATTTTTGGTGATGCAAGATTGCTCAAGACCCAAGATGCTCCTACATCACTTAAGGAGGCATTAGGTTTCTTATCCACTATCCCTTTGTACCAAGGTGCCATCATAAGGAGGAATTAGGTTGTTGGTCCATTGATCCCTACTTATAATAAGTGATCAAGGATTGGAGTGACTGATCTCATTATTGAGAAAAGTGTGTTATCTTATTGAGCTTCTCTTTATTTTGATAATAGTTTAATATTCTCTACTTAACAGGGCCAACCATGTGAAGTTGGAAGCTCATCTTCGATGCAGAGCGCACAGTGATAAGGTGAATTAAGCCTGAACAAATCTATATGTTACTCTGTCTTTCTCCATTTTTCAGTAATGACCAAAGATTCCCATCTTATTCCATATTCTGATAGCCAGTAATAAGTTCGTATAATAACATTAACTAAATGTTATACCCTACGTTTACATCTTCAAATTGGACTCACCAACATTTGATGACCATCACAAGTCTTACGGCTCCTTCACGGGTCTGCTACTATGAACATCCAGATATTACTGTTGTAATGCTTATGACTCCTCCGTGGATTGTAGTTGATCTCATTGATATAGAGATTGCATTGATGTTATACAAACACTACTCAAACCATATTCACTAGTTTTCCTTGCCTTGCGGGTCTATTTCAACTTGAACATTCATTCACCATTACTCAATGCCAATTACACAACATAAGACTTCAGTTATCTTTTGAATCTTCCCTCTCGATAAATGTAGTGCTCATGAGTTGTTTGAATGAAATGACTCTGACCAGCATTGGCCACCCTTTCACTACACTCGTTCCTCCTAAAGTGACTGCTTAAGCATTTAACTGTTCTGAATGCACTAATCACTTGGGTTCCACACAACGTTAACGGTTTGATTATGATCCTCACTCATCACCATACCAATTGGTGTAATGCAGGCGGAACGTAATAACATATTCACCACCTTTTCCTATCTCCCAAGGCCAAGTACAATCATGAAGGATTCTGATCTAAATTGGTTTCTCTGTCAACCCGGTGCTCCCAATTTGATCTCAGCGTGACTGTCAACATGATCACTTGATCATCCCATTTCACCAGTGAACTATTGAATTCAAGATTCGATATCAATATAAACAAATTAACCGTTCTTGAACAGTTTCAAAAATCTAACTCGACCAACAATGAAGTCTCGGCAATCATTACTTTGTCATAATATACTCAAACTAACGTCATGGGAATGCTCTTTCTTCAAAACACCAAGCCTGATCCAATATATCATTGGACTTCTTTGCTAAATCCTGATATAATGTATCAATTCACACCAATCAAAATATATTCTTCTATATCGATTACCAAAATAGTCACATCCGGTTCCATCAATTACCAAACTTATTCCATGAGACTCAATACCAAAACAAGTAAATAATCAAAATAGAGTTATTAGGAACCCAATTGTAGATAATAAAGACTTTCACTATAGTACCATATGTATGACCATTCAAGACATTTAAAATAGAGAATTATGAATGATAAATGAGAAGAATCAAAAGGTCGAACAGAGAACTCGAATCATATTTTCATTATAACTATTCCTTATTATAGTTTTCCCTTCACCAATTCCCCTATTCCATCCTTCTCTATTCTCTTCTACTACTCTCCCTTATCGGATTTCCTTGCATTATATATAACTTGCAAGACCCAATAACTAACTCCTATAACTAATTTCTAACTTCCCACACCCGACTAACTCAAATGATCGATTTGCAATATGAGTATACTAACTAAACTATAAAAGAATCATGGAGTTGACAACTTCATTTTCAACTTCATGATTTTACAAACTCTTTATTTCTTATATCTTAGACTACGACCACTAACCCTATTAATGGCTTACTAAGCCATATTACAATATAAAATATCCATAATCTTTGAAATGTTTCCAATTGTCGGATGCCCCTGCATCATACTCCCAGGGACAAAAAAAATTCAAGTCCCATTGAATTTCTGCAATCTTCTTCCGGATCTTCCAATTGTATGAAGGAAATAATGGTATCACAATGATGACTGAATTGACACCACTTGCCATAACACGCTGATTCCAATCTTCAAGCTGAATACCTCCTTTGAAACCTAGAACAAATATTGTAGACCTCATCATCATATTATCTGTATAAAAATACCAACTCATCATACCAACATCTTCTTCTTGTTTGTATATTGCTAGAACATCACAGTGATCAGTAAACACTTCATCCTTTACATCAACAGTCTTCTCCCCAACCTGTAATCCTTGGACTAAGTCCATTCCTTCCTGATCATTTTTGTCAACATCTCCATCATCTGGGCAAATCATTTCTTCAACCATACCTGTCACCAACTTTCCCTCATCAGCAAGAACCTTTTCCTCACAAGGTTCAACAACATCCTGTTGTTCACTCTCACTCTCTACACCAGCATTCATCTTCTGTCTATGCCCTTCCAATGGAATGTGTACCACTTCTTGATCTTTGTCCTCATCTTCATCTATTGCTTGCTCCAAAAGCAATGCAATCTTCTCCCACTTTGCAATACTCTTATCTAACTCTTCTCTAAGATTCTTGTACCTTTCTTCTTCTTCTCTCTTCTTGGCTTCTTCTCTTTTCTTGGCTTCTTCTCTTTCCTTCTTCTTTCTTTCTCTTTCTTCTCTCTCCTTTTTATTGCCATACAGGTACTCCTTCAATGCCTTAGCAATTTCTCTCTCAGACTTTGTTAGATACATCTTCACACTCCAAGAATTCTTTTGACACCTCTGATATACCTTTCAACTTTGGAACACACAAGGGGGGAATGGGCATTCCATGGTCTTAACAAAGGAAATAGTATACTCAAGATTACAAAAGACTTCTTTCTCTATGGCGATGAAATTTGCAACTCAATCTTCTATCAAACACGAGCCCAAAAAGATCTTAATGTGCTCTAATACCACTTGATGCAGACCGCACAGTGATAAGGTGAATTAAGCCTGAACAAATCTATATGTTACTCTGTCTTTCTCCATTTTTTAGTAATGACCAAAGAGTCCCATCTTATTCCATATTCTGATAGCCAGTAATAAGTTTGTATAATAACATTGACTGAATGTTATACCCTACGTTTACATCTTCGAATTGGACTCACCAACATTTGATGACCATCACAAGTCTTACGGCTCCTTCGTGGGTCTGCTACTATGAACATCCAAATATTACTGTTGTAATGCTTATGACTCCTCCGCGGATTGTAGTTGATCTCATTGATATAGAGATTGCATTGATGTTATACAAACACTACTCAAACTGTATTCACTAGTTTTCCTTGCCTTGTGGGTCTATTTCAACATGAACATTCATTCACCATTACTCAATGCCGATTACACAACATAAGACTTCAGTTATCTTTTGAATCTTCCCTCTCAATAAATGTAGTGCTTGCGGGTTGTTTGAATGAAATGACTCTGACCAGCATTGGCCACCCTTTCACTACGCTCGTTCCTCCTAAAGTGACTGATTAAGCATTTAACTATTCTGAATGCACTAATCACTCAGGTTCCACACAGCATTAATGGTTTGATTATGATCCTCACTCATCACCATACTAGTTGGTGTAATGCGGGTGGAACGTAATAACATATTCACCACCTTTTCCTATCTCCCAAGGCCAAGTACAATCATGAAGGATTCTGATCTAAATTGGTTTCTCTGTCAACCCGGTGCTCCCAATTTGATCTCAGCGTGACTGTCAACATGATCACTTGATCATCCCATTTCACCAGCGAACTGTTGAATTCAAGAGTCGATATCAATATAAACAAATTAACTGTTCTTGAACAGTTTCAAAAATCTAACTCGACCAACAATGAAGTCTCGGCAATCATTACTTTGTCATAATATACTCAAACTAACGTCGTGGGAATGCTCTTTCTTCAAAACACCAAGCCCGATCCAATATATCATTGGACTTCTTCGCTAAATCCTGATACAATGTATCAATTCACACCAATCAAAATAGATTCTTCTATATCGATTACCAAAACAGTCACATCCAGTTCCATCAATTACCAAACTTATTCCATGAGACTCAATACCAAAACAAGTAAATAATCAAAACAAAGTTATTAGGAACTGAATTGTAGATAATAAAGACTTCTGCTATAGTACCATACGTATGACCATTCAAGACATTTAAAATAGAGAATTATGAATGATAAATGAGAAGAATCAAAAGGTCGAACAGAGAACTTGAATCATCTTTTCATTATAACTGTTCCTTATTACAGTTTTCCCTTCACCGATTCCCCTATTCCATCCTTCTCTATTCTCTTCTACTACTCTCCCTTATCAGATTTCCTTGCATTGTATATAACTTGCAAGACCCGATAACTAACTCCTATAACTAATTTCTAACTTCCCACACCCGACTAACTCAAATGATCAATTTGCAATATGAGTATACTAACTAAACTATAAAAGAATCATGGAGTTGACAACTTCATTGTCAACTTCATGATTTTACAAACTCTTTATTTCTTATATCTTAGACTACAACCACTAACCCTATTACATCATTCAAGATACAAAAATGGCTTACTAAGCCATATTACAATATAAAATATTCATAATCTTTGAAATGTTTCCAATTGTCGGATGCCCCTGCATCAATCTTCCCCCCCCCACTAACATCACTCTAAATTCCCCATTAACATATAACATTCATTCATTCTTCCATCCATTAATAAAATATACCATTCATTCATTATCACATGATATTTATTAACACAACATTCATAAACATTCATCAATATTCATTAACACATTTAATTCATGAACATTCATTAGCACATTAATACATTCATTAAAATGTAAAATTCAATGATTATCAAATAAGGTAGATTACAATCATTTATTTTTTGGTCTTTTTAAGCTATGTAAAGACTAAGTGGAGTGTCATTTTTTTCATCATTTCCCCCCTCTTCAGTAGTTTTGCACTCTTCTTGTGATCTCAATGTATTCCTAGTCATCTATTGACAATGAGGAAGTTGATGCAAAGGGGGGTTCTTTGCAAAAAAATTTATACACTAAGTTTGCACCCTCATTTCAAGCTCTCTTGGTCTTGATAACTTAGTATAACATGGGAATCATCTTCAGGTTGTGGGACCTATGCTAATTGAGATGAGACCTCTAGGTTCTAGGCTAGTCCCTCTTGGATAATCACCTTAATTTTCTTTTTGACAGGAAAGTAAATTTTTGAGGGAAAGGGGATAGAAGGAATGCATGAAAGGAAAATAACTAAAAGAAAACTATCCTACTAGGTGATACACCAAAATGAAATGAACACAATACACTGACCAAACTAGCATGAAAGCTCTTAGATCTAATAGAACATAATATTTCTAAACAGGCTTGCATAAGTGTTTCACAGAGGGGTCTAAGCAAAAGACACAGACTGTGACCTACAAGCAAACATTCTCTTCAGCAAAAGGGCATAGGAATGAGATAGAATGACAGGGGGCTGAAGTATACCCACAAACTCACTCAAATCATATCAAACACAATAGTACACATATAAGCTAAAAGAAAGAAGGGCCTTGGAACTCCAAGATTTCTCTAATAAAGCTAGTATATTATATTCAATAAGAGAAATACAGACAGGGGAAAGACTAGAGGGAAAAACAATTGCCATGGATAGCCTCTATTGAATCTGAGATTTCACTGAAAGATCACAAACTATAAAAGTCAGAGGGAAAAAAGAATGCCACAAATAACTCCTAGAAAGAGAAAACTCTTTTTACAAAATGTCAAACTCTGAGCTCTAAAAGCTCCAAAAAACATTATATACATCTCCTCAATTGCATGCAGGTAGGAGAAAAACCTAACTAGGGTTTACAGATTGTCATAAAATAATAGCCAACCCTAATTCTACCAATTTTGGTCATAAATGCCCATGAAAATATCCCAACTGATCATATTACTATTTGTGTGTCCATCCCTATACTGTATCTACCTACAAACAAGCTGCCTTGATCTATCTACTTCTCTGCAACTCGGGCTCACCATAACTATTCAAATCTGGTACTCTTAGATATTTGAATTTAAAAGAATATAATGATCATAGGTGGTGCCAAGCCTTCTTCATCTACAGCTAATATTCAAACCTGATCTATCTTTTAAAACGTGGCCGTCAGATCTTCTATTTTACCCGAGCACCACTTATGTTCTTAACCCTAACTCTTTATTTAACCTTGGGCCTTCCTTTCCCTTTAGTCATTGAATCACCTAATCATTTCACAAACTCTGGCTTATTTTGGTGATCATGTGATGAGCATTGATCCCACTTTGATAGTTGCTAAATCATTTGAAGTCTTCAGGATATTCTTTCCGATTGAGCAATTGCCAGATTGAAGAGAAAATCTCATAGTTGCTGAATGGAAAAGAATATTCTCCCTTAATTAGGTGATCACCTGACTAAGCCCACAAACCTGGGCCCATCCTGCCACTTGTCATGATATTATTGCTTAACTTACAGATACCTTAGATTATTTGGCATAGGACCCACTCTACTTTCCTTCATGGCCTGATACCTAATCGACGGCTGTCGCATGATCTCATGGCTCAGAAGATTCCTTCAGATCATGTAGTTGTCGTAGATCTTACTTCACTGCCACCTCACTTAAGAAATACTTGGACCCACTGACAGATGCCAACTATATTACCCAACAACCAATAGAAATTTAGCATGTCAGATGGACCCACCTGACATTGGCCTAAACACCTAGAAGATCGAATAGTCGTCTCATAATCGCAAAAGCTCAAAAGATTCCATGGGATTATAAGACCACCATAGATTTTCATTGAGCTGGTGCCCCTGTAGATTCTCTGACAATGGTCCCACTGATGAATCCCTGTCATCATCTAGCCAGCCAATAAAACATGGGCACATCATAATAAGAGGACCCACCTGATAGAACCTTGGCAATAAAGTAAACTCAACGATTGGCGTATGATCACATGGGCTCAAAAGATTCCTTTAGATCATGTGCCAGCCATAGATCTTACTCGATCTTTAACTACCTCAGAGCCGAGACCGCTAGAAAAAGATAACCACTTGCCAGATCGTAGGATGTGAAGGGCTTGACCACCAGGAATAAGAGACCTTGCAAGCAGTTAATCGCTTAGTCACTGAATGAAAAGATAATATGCTTTCTGACTGGGAGATCTTGCGAACAAAGGAGATCGCAGGGTCGGCAGATGTAAAATAATATTCCACCAGGTCTTAGAGATCTTGCAACTAGCCTGCCGGATATAAAGCCCACATGGGAAATATAGAGACTTAAGTGGCCAAAAAAGGTAACAGCAAATTAGAATGGGCCCTAGGGTTTTGAGGGTTTTTTGCTATAACGGTCACTTTTTCAAATAAAAACCTGCAAACCAAAGAGTTTGGATAGTTGCAGAGACCAAAAGAAAAGGTAGAAGACCATGAAAATTTCTCAAGGTGTACAATAGGATTTGTAAAATACTATATGAATCCCAGCCTATGGCCAAATTGTAATGGACAGGAAAATTTGGGCAACAAAAACAAAGAAATAGGTTAAATTAAGAACATATTTTTATTATTGTTACAAGTATTTCATTAATTTAAAGAACACAATTGTGGCACTCTTTACTTGATGGGGCCACATCATCTTTTGTATCATTTTGTCTCATCTCAACCTCAACTTGTTGAACACCCTCTAGAGTTGAAATATGAAAGGTTACATTAATCAATAAACCAATTGCAATTAAAATTATTTAAAGGAATAATAGTGGTCCTCTTAACCTGATGGAGGAACATCACATTCCTAATGTTGTGTACATGGTTCATGCTCCACTTGGTCACTAATGACTACATGCTCTAAAATTTTAACAAAATAGGTTACATTAATTATTATACCAATTTCAATTTAAGATATTTAATTGTATTAATAATTACATTAAAAAAAATTAATATCAAATGAATACCCGCACTACTGGGATGCACATCTGGACCTTCATCATGTGCAGGTTGTGTTCCAGGATTAACAAGATGCATTCCAATTCCATGTGCATTTTTATCATTTCTTTCTTATTTAAAACAAATATAGTCACTTTATGTTGGAACTTAACATCAAATAGATTATTTGTAAAGTATTCAATTTGAAATAATTTTCATTTAGCTTATTTACCTGTGTAACAGATGCACTAGAATCTCATGTTTTTCCACTCAATTCTCATAGTCATTTAGCCATGGTTCTATATCCTTTCTGGTAGGAAATTCTCTTGTCCTCTTTGGTGGGAGGTCTATTGAACTCAGAGCCCTACATTTTTTCTTAGTATCATCCTTTTTTCTTGTATTTTTTCATCAAAAAAAATTGATTTCAATTTATAAATACTTTTTTGTTCTTTTCATTTACTGATACTTACAATTCATGTGACAAGTTTCATATAGCCACCAGATATGAGCTTATGTTGCCTATGTTTTTCTTGTCTTGCCTTGGTTTTCTTTAATGTCACTCAGTCTATAAAAAGACAAAGTTTGAAATATGTTAGATTATATAAATAGAAAGAGTAATTAGTACATAATTACATTCTTAATAGTATCACATACCTTCTTCTGGCATTTGCTAGTGTATTTCTTTTTTTCCTTTCAATTCTCTCATTCACATCCAAAATGAGGTCCTTCCACTCCTCTTGAATCATGGGAGGACACTAGTACTTTATGTTCTTCTCTAAATGTGTCATGTATTGGTCCCTCACATACTTTAGATATGTTCTAGCTTTCTCAAGGACCTTGGTTTTTTTTAATGTGTTGTCTCCAAACAACCCAGTCGTATGGCTTGTGAGTTCATCTTTTAACCTTTTTTCTTGATCATTCCACCGTTTAAGAAACATAAACCATTTAGATTCAAGAATGAACTAAAGCAACCTTGAGTATATCTCAAGAAATGGATCAAAGGAAAACTACTCTAGCAATGATATGAAATCAAAATAGTGGATTATGGTTAGTTCACATATGATGTTCCACCTTTAGGTATGGTGGGCTTGAATATCTCCAATGAAAATTCATTAAGATGTTTATAAAAAACATCATTTCCAACAAAAAAATCATGGGATCATTAGTCAAAAATGAGTGATCAATAAGTAAATTAGAATTAGACTATATATAATAATAATAATTTTTAAGTACCTAGAACCTTCTGTATCTCTAAGGAAATCATTTATTCTTCTCTCACCACCAATGTCGAAGGAAATGTTCACCTACTAGCAACATGGGAAGATCTAGGAAATAGTGTATATTCACTAGTATCTTCTGTTCGATGCTAAACATGGACCTCTCAATCCAATGGTAAATTCAACTTAGTCATTGTTCGATCAGTGAATCATGAAGGTGAGTATGAATTACCCAATTTGTAAGATTCAATCAATTCAACCTGTTGCCTCCTAATTAATTGGGGTGTTTGAATTACTCTCAAAACAAGAGCCAACAACTAAAAGACCAAGCTAATATGGAGGATTTGAAAGCTTGAAAGAATTGAAATTAAGCTATATGAGAATGCAATTAAGCTATAAATGAAAGTGCAAATTTTAATCTATGAATTTAAAATGCAGATTTTGATCTATGAACTTGAAAGAAATATGAAAATTAAGCTAATAGCAATAAGAAAATTACACTAAATAAGAATTAAGTTAATTGTGCAACAAAAGCTTGAAAATATGAAGATAATTGAGATAGAATTTTGCTATAGTTTATGTGCTCTCTAATTGCCTTTTTTTTGAATGAGGAAGAAGGTTCATAATAAAGACAAGCTCGGAGAAGGAATGAAGAGTTTTTTGAAATGAAACGGTTGACTCTTCATTCCCAATTGAGACAAATATTGAGGAATTACTTAATTAAAAGAATGAATTATTGCCACATATGGGTGATCCTTCGAATATTTTGAATTATTAAATCCAAATAAGATAATCCACTCAAATAACCAATTAATATTAATTCCTTTTTATGTGTATTAGCCAAATGGGGTGGAATTGATTTAATTTAAAGCACTTAGGACTTTAGAATTAAATCAATTTATCATAGGGATTATTTTAGCTAATAAATTTAAATACTTAGGAATTAATTATAGTGTGAGATTAATGCAATTTAGGGTTTTTGCAATTGACACTGAGTCAAATAAAGTCAAATAGGAGAGAGAAAATTGCCTAGCAAAATAGGACTTTAATGATGTAGAATTGAAGAAAATGCACCAAAATTGATAGAAATTGTAAGGTGCCAATTTTGGGGTATTACATTTGCCCCTCTTTGAATTGATGTGTGAGCAGTGCATTGATTCAAAGAATAGTCTGATATGACAGATGATGAGATTTCAAGATTATCTCCATAACAGAGCTTAACCCTTAGAAGTCAAGGTTAGGATGCCAAGACACCAAAATAGATCGAAATGTAGAACCATCTCCAGAATGAAGAATGATTTTCTGAAGTCTAAGTTAGATTGCAAAGACAACAGTCTAACGACAACTTAATAGGAGATGGGAATCAGGGTTAGATTTCCCCAATGCCCAATGATCAAATGATGACAAATGTAGAATTAGGACTATCTCCAAAATCAGGGTTAGATTGCCCCAATACGAAGCTTAGCCCTTCGAGACCCAGGTTAGATTTCCTAGATAACATTCTAAAAAAGAGATTTTGAGAGCCATCTCCAAAATGAAGCTCAACTTTTAGGAATTAGGGTTAGATTACCCCAATACCTAATGAGATTTCAAGAACCATCTCTAGAACAAAGCTTGATCCTTGAGGATCTGAGTTAGATTGCTCAGATACCTAAAAGATACATGACCAGATGACAAGATACGAGGCCCAAAGATGCCCCTAGAGATGAGATGCCCCAAGTGGTGAGGACTTTGATTTAGATCAGATAAAAATGAGACTGGTTCACCAAGATTCAAATGATGTAATCATCCTACCCCCTCGGGAGCAAAATTAAAAGATGACATATTAGAAGGATGATTGACAACAAGAGGTTGCAGAATAGAAGCAATCATACTAGATTTAAGAAGCTACAGAAGCAATTTGGAACAATTGGGAGGTCATGTTGACCAAGTTTGACTAGATTTGACTAGAGTTGACTTTGATGAAAAAGATGAAAACATTAAGGATCTCGAGAGAATGATGAGGAGATGAGATTCTAGCAAGAAAATGATGCCAGAAGGTCGACTGCACAAGCGTCCGATCCCGAAGGTTCCAAAATTTAAAACATGATTTTGAGCTATCTAGAGATGCCAGATTTCAATTTCAATCCCGAAAATGGATTCAAAATAGTCGATTTAGCCAAGGGTACAATTTTTGCGCAAAACGGAGCACTTTTGAAAATTAGGGAAAAAGCTATATAAGGCCCGGAGGGGTCATTTTCAAATCATTATTCACTTTGTCTTCTTGTGATTCTAAGAGCTTTGAGAGAGAATGGAGGGTGTTCCAGTGCATATGCATCAATTTGAGTACTCCCAATGCCATAGCCAACTGTTGGAGTATGGCCCACCTATGAGTAGCCGATAAACCATCCTGCATTTCAAGTTTTAATCACTTTCTAGGTGATTTAGGTTAGACTCTTAGCATGTTTAGGCTTATTTTTTCAACTCTCACATGAGAAAATAGTTTCCTCATGCCAGCCTCAGTCTCCCCTCATGTGAGGAAATGGTTTCCTCACTTGGGTTAGGGCTCCCTCACCTAGGACTATCCTGCAAGCTCGCACAAAGCGCTAGGTCATGTCGTGCAAAGTTTCTTCTTCTTGTGCAAGAAGAGTTCCTATCTTGCACAAAGGAATAGTTTCCTCACATGAAAAGTTGTAGTGTTTAGAATCTTCTTCCAATTTTTCATGAAATCAGCCAATTAAAAAATTCCAGAGTTGTGTTTAGGATAGATGTGTAGCCTTATTTGTTTTTGTTGCTTTGAAAACCACCATGTTGAGATACTGATCCAATGTTGTTGCTTGCTTTGCAGGTTGACTTCCTAGATGTCGCATTCTAGTCACATCATCCAGTCATTACTACATTAGTTCAGAGGTTGACCGATGCTGAGGGTGCCCACATTGATGGGCTAGGATTGTCGTACTTGCATGATATACCTAACATTCAGGTAAATCACGGTCTCTTAGGTGCACTTGTCGAGCATTTCCATTCGAAGATGAACATAGTCCATTAACCAATGGGGGAGATAACAATAACTCCCTAGGATGTCTACAGGATATTGAGGATTCCATTCCATGGTGCTCATGTCAAGTATGATATACAGCTGAGGGCAGGTACACTGGCACTAAGGGCCATATTCAGAGATGAGTTAGTGATGGGTCGGGCCATCTCATGGGAGGAGCTAGTCAATAGATATGGCAGGGCTCACCAATTAGCAGTTGTGTTAGCGATCTTCCTGAGTTGTTACTTAGTTCTTAATTAGGGCCATCACGGATTGGAGTGCGGCTGGGAATGGATGTTGCAGAGGATGCTAAATAGGCCAGCCATCAGATTTAGATGGGGTGAGTACATGCTCACCCAGATGTATCATGAGATGCATGAGGTAGTATATCAAGGGGCCAAGACTATGGCTACTGGGGTTTTTGTTTTATAGATCTGGGCTTGGGAGCATCTCCCTATTTGTAGGCCTATATTCCATGATACACGGCAACCCCTCAAGCCATATATTTATAGGTACACTGGTCCTATGACTCAGTCCATGCTGGGTAAGACTGAGTAGTGGTGAGGATAGCTAGAGGATATCATGGTAGTTGTCTAGAGACCTTGGATTGCTACAGAGCCATGGCATGATGCTCGATAAGAGCTATCTCATATGTTTGTCTCACATCTGCCAATTAGATGCACTATTAGCGTTATTGAGTGATTCTTGCTCACACGTGTGATGAGATAGTTTGGGAGGTAGCAGGACATCTCCCAGGAGTATGCATCATATGCTCACTTCACCAATGAGGTGAAGAAGGGCTGGCAACCTAGGTTAGATTAGGGTAGGTGCACTATTGAGGCATGAGTGCCTCCAGCTAGGTGGGACTATATGGTGGATGTCACCAATGTAGGGATGATGCCTACATATCAAGATCATTTCTTGGTGCACCCCTTCCCCAAATTTATAGATCCTATTAGGATGGGATAGCCCACACAATAGCAACCCCCACAGCAACAAGTTGTACAGTAGCCACAGGGACAAGAGCAGCCTGAACAATAGTAGCCATAGTAGTAGGTACCTACCTAGCAGCAAATACCATTACAGCGGCCTTGGTAGAGAACATTGTGGTCGAGGACCGGGTAGACCAACATTCCTGCCAGACTGATGGGATCAGATGTAGGTGCTAGGAGTAGTGGGACCCAGCTGAGGGCCACTAGGAAAAGGATAGGGGACCCATCACTGCAAACACCTCCTGAGAAGGAGGCACAAATCAAGGATATGGATATGCCTAATCAAGCCACATAGGGGCCACCTTAGATGGTATAGGTACAAGAGGCTCTTAGGAGGAGCTAAGAGAGAGTTAGGTAGGTGCAAGGGGAGAGGGATGACTTCCATACATGGGTCATCATCTACGAGACATGGGTGGTTGAGAGGGATCAAGAGATCAGAGAGCTCTGAGAGGAGCTGGCGAGGGCACAATCAGAGGTAAGATATGAGTCTACCTAGGTAGCCTATTACTACATGGCATATGTTAGAGTCATTCCATATTTGTCAGAGTAGGTGTCTCCATTTTTTGAGTACATCGGAGCACCACAGGGACCTCCATAGGCACCAATGCCTCCTCATTAGAGACCGATGCCAGCTCCACAAGCACTAGCATAGGGACCACCGCCACCACCTCCTCTAGGTGGTGATGGGTAGAGTTAGCTTATTTTGATATCATTGCACTTGTTTATATATTTCTTTAATGTTGATGTTCATGAGATGTTTTCCTATATGCTTAGATGTATGGATTAGATATGTATGAGATGCACATGCCTTCTTTTATGATATGAATATGCACATATTTTATTTTATGATGGTATATGAATATGCAATGTGAAATGCAATGATAGATGATAGATAAATGAATGCAATGTATGATTTTATGTATGCTTATAATGGATGCAAATGGAAATGAATACAAATGGAAATGGATGCAAATGGAAATGCAATGTATATGTAATGTGTATGGTACTAATCATCTCATGCAGGATGTAGCAATAAATGAAAGATACTAGCCAAAAGCATGTTTCAAAGGTCGAGAGTGAGGACCAAACACTTGTGCAGCCAAGACAAATCTGGGACAAAAAATGAGAACCTTTAATGAAAAGATCCAAAAGAAGACAATCAAGAGAGCACAAAAACACTATCTCAATGCAAGCCTAGGAATGAAAATGCAAGCCTAAACTAAACGCAAACCCTAGGACTTAGTTGTTGGACTCATTGTATTATCATCATAGAGTTTTTTTAGCATCAAATAGTCATAAGATGCCATACAACCCTCACTAACATTGCAATCATGAGAATATGAATATGACATAAGTCTTAGATTTTTCGGAATGAGATGTAAGCATTAAGGCACAAAGAGCCAGAATGACCTGAATACCTATTCCTTTTAATTTAGCAAGTTAACATAAGGATTAAAGCATAACTACTAGAATGACTAAAATGTTTCTCACATACAAACAGGCTAGACACACAGTAGTTCCTTCCATTTTCTAGGTGAAACATAAGCATATCAAGGTGCTCGCAATGACCCTTATGTTCACTTTGCAAGATGAGCATTTGTAATTTCAATTGTAGTAGAAAGAAGTCACCCAAAAGACAAGGAGAAGGACCAACCTCACCAAAGTTTCCATATAAAAGGAGTTAAGGTACACATGGCCATCCAACATGAGATGAAGGCTCTTACAGATGGACACCCTCTTATATAGATTCTTTGGATCTTTGGAACTAAACCAACAAACAGAAAGCAAAGAAAAGATCATGCCCCTAGTCTTTGCATTTCTCAATCAAGAAAGACATCTTAGATTCACTTGAGGAGGAATGATGAAGCAAAGAACAAGCACACAAGTAAAAGCTCAGCGTGCTATGGAGAATTATGAATCTAGTTCATGTTCAAGCAGATTAAAGTCATATCGGAAGATTACGGTGTGAGCATTCATCTCAAAGAGAAAATTAGAGTGCTAAACAAGGTATCGGCAAGCAGACGTAGCAAGAAATGTTGGTGACCGATACAAGAGAGATCCTCAAGGAGAGAAATCTCAGAGATATTAGTGAAACATCAGTAGGCAGACATAGTGAGAACCACTGGTGACTTATATACAAGGGATCCTCAAAAAGAGAGATCCAAGTAGTAGCTAGGTATCAGTAGGAAGACAGTGAGAACCACTGGTGACTGATACATGAGAGACCCTCGAGGAGAGAGAAATCTCAAAAATAGTTGGGCATCATTAGGTAGACATAGTGAGAACCACTGGTGACTGATACATAAGAGACCCTTCAAGAGAGAGAAATCTCAAAAATAGATGGGCATTAGTAGGTAGACATAGTGAGAACCACTGGTGATTGATGCAAAGAAAGCATCTTTGAAAGTGATAGGACAATGCCCTTTAGACCAGGAAGGTGCCCCCAAGTGTGTCCAATTCCAATCTATGGAGAGTCAGGAAAAATCTCAAAGATAATTGAAAGCGAATGCATCAGCTAGCAAACTAAAGCAGGAAACAAACTAAAGCAAGAAACAAGGAAAGCAAACTAAATCAGGAAAGCAAGAGCCAAGTGATGCTGAGATGAGATATGGCTTGAAGAAATAAGAGGTGTCTGTTTACCATGTTTTCACCATCTTGGTAGAGATTCTATTTTTCTACCATGACACCTGTTTGCCAGGTTTTCATCAATGGCACATTTTTTCCTTTTCAATTTTTTTTTTGTACTTTTCTCTTCTTCTTTTTTTGTATTTTTGAATATTTCAAATTTTTTTGTATTTTTCACTTTTCTATTTTTTTTATTTTTTGATATTTGATTTTTTTTTTTAGTATTATCAAGGCACCTATTTACCAGGTTTTCACCAAGATAATAGATACATCAAAGCACCTATTTACCAGGTTTTCACTAAGATGATCATTTTTTTAGGATATTTTACAATTTTTAGGATTTTTTGACAATATACCATTTTTTTGGATTTTTTCAAGATCAATAAGTATGTACATGAGCACACAGGGATGTCTTAGCTATAGAATTTCTTCAGGTGTAGAGCATTGATAGGCTCTTTGAGCTATTCTCCTTTAGTAGTAGATAGTTGGTAAGCACTAGACCCAAATGTTGCAGTAATAATGTATGGACCAAGCCAGTTTGGTTCAAATTTCCCTTTTTGGACCCCCTGCTGCTGATTCTTGGGGTTTTCTCTCAAGACAAGATCACCCACTTGGAATTCCCTTTGTCTGACATTTTTATTGTAGGCCTTAGACATCCTCTTTTGGTATGCTCTTAGATGATTGAACACCACCTTCTGACATTCATCCAATAATTGTAGCTCTTGTAGTCGGGATATTTTGTTTTCTTCATCAGTGATGAGGCCCCTTAGAGAGACTCGCAATGTGGGAATCTCGACCTCAATTGGAAAAAAAACATCCATGCCATAGACTAAGGCAAAGGGCATGGCCCTCATTGGTGTTTGAATACTTTTTCTATAGGCCCATAAAGCTGAATTAATCTAGAGGTGCCAATCTCTACCAGATTTATGAACTATTCTATGCAAGATTTTGAGAATTGTCTTATTAGAAGCTTATGCTTGTCCATTACCCTGGAGATAATAGATGGACAACCAATGTTGAATGATCTTAAATTTGGTGCATAACTCTTTCAGGTCCTTGTTCTTGAATTGTCCCCCATTGTTAGTGATAATGGATGAGGGTACACCATATCTACAGATGATATAGTTTAGTATAAACATAGCCACAGACTTGCCATCAGCTATAGTCAGAGCGACTGCCTCAACCCATTTAGTAAAATAGTCTATAGCTGTGATGATGAACTTGTATCCTCTTGAAGAAGAAGGATGAATCTAACCCATCAAGTCAAAGGCCCATTGCTGAAATGGCCAGAAATGGGTGAAAGGAATAAGCTCCTTAGCAGGAGCATGGATCAGATTTCTGTGAAATTGGCACTAATTACAAGTCTTTGCATATTGAATAGCTTCTTTCTCCATATCTGGCTAGTAGTAACCAGCTCTAATAATTTTATGAGCTAATGTCTGACCACTCAAATGAGACCCATAGATACCTTCATGTACCTCAGCTAACACACATTTGGACTCATCAGATTCTAGACACCTAAGGAGGGTACCATCTAAACCCCATCTATACAAGTTGTTTCCTATGATGACATACCATGAAGCATTACAAATTAGGTGACACTTTTCATTCCAGGTATAAGTGTCTAGGATAATTTGGTCCCATAGGTAGGAGTAGATATGGTGGTAGTGGGATGAATCATGTCCAATGACTGAACAAATCATCCTAGATCTGGGAATGTCATAGGCTGGGTAGCATAATGTCTCCACCATGAATTTGTGTCTAGAGTTATTTTCTGGCATCTGTAACATTGAGGCAAGAGTTTCCATAGCATTGGCTACTTTATTGTCTGCCCTTAGGATTTGCTAGAAAGAAATGTGTGTAAAATACTATTTGAGATCATCCAGCATTCATTTGTAAGGTACTAGCTTGTCATCTTTTGTTTGATAGATATCATTAACTTGGTTGATGACTAACTGAGAGTCTCCAAAGACCTTGAGCTCATCCACACACCATTCAATGGCTATTTTTATACCATTGATGAGAGCTTCATACTCAATGATGTTGTTTGTGCAAGGAAACAACATTTTATAAGCTTTGGGCAATGAGTATCTTTGAGGTGTTATAAACAAAATGTCTGCACCTGATCCTTGCTGGGTGAATGATCCATCAAAGAACATGCTCCAAGCCTAATGTGTAAGAAGGATGATAGATTCATTTGAGAATTCAATGTTTAAAGGCTGGTGATCTTTCAAAGGAGCTTTGGCCAACTAATCAGCAATTGCTTGTACTTTGATAGCTTTTCTTTCCACATACTCAATGTCAAATTCACTGAGTATCATAACCCATTTCGCTAGTCTACTCATGAGGGAAACTTTGCTCAATAAGTACTTTAGTGGATCAATTTTTGCAATAAGCCTTGTAGTGTGAGCGAGCATATAATGTGGAAACTTCTGTGAAGAAAACACCACTGCTAGACAAGCTTTTTCAATAACAGAATAGTTCATTTCATAGGAAACCAATGTTCTACTGATGTAATAAATGACTCTCTCTTTGTTGTTCTAATCCTCTTGAGCTAGGAGAGCACCCAAAGATGTGTTCATGGTGGAGATGTATAGTATGAATGGATTCCCATGAATAGGGGGCATCAATATAGGTGGATTAGCAAGATACTATTTAATTTGAGTGAGTCCCCTGTCACATTCTTCATTCCATTCATAAGTCACACCCTTATGGAAAGTTTTAGTGAATGGTTGTGACTTTTCAACCAAGTGTGAAATGAAGTGTCAAATGGATTGTAACCTCCCCTAAAGTCCTCTCATTTGACTGATGTTCTTAGGTGGAGGCATTTCCATAATAGCTTGAACTTTTTTAGGATCAACCTCTATGCCTTTAGCTGAAATGATGTAACCCAAGAGTTTCCCAGAAGTGACACCAAATGCACATTTTTTTGGATTAAGGCTGAGACTAAATTGTTCCATGTGGTCAAGTATGGGATCCAAAGCTGTAAGATGATTTTTCTGCTGCATGATTTTGGCCAAAGTGTTGTCCACATAATCTTCCATTGTTTTATGCATCATATCATGGAAAATGGTAGTGACAGCTCTCTGATATGTTGCTCCAGCATTCTTAAGCCCAAAGGGCATGACATTCCAGTAGAAGGTGCCCCAGGCACATGTGAAAGAAGTCTTTTCTTGATCTTGTAGTGCAATTTTTATTTGATTATACCAAAAAATCCATCCATAAAGGAATACATCCGGTAACCAACTATCATGTCCACTATCATGTCAATATTGGGTAGTGGGAAATCATCTTTTGGACATGCCTTATTTAGATCTTAGAATTCTATACACACACGAATGGATTTATCATGTTTGGTGACTAGAACAATATTTGAAATCCACTCTGCATAGTCAATAGTCCTTATGAAACCAGCCTAAAGAAGTTTTTTAAGCTCTGCTTTGACCAAAAGTGCCACGTGTGGATGCATCTTTTGAAGCTTGTATTTAATAGGCTTAATACCTAGTGCAATAGATAGATGGTGCATGATTAGATTGGGGTCTAATCCAAGCATATCAGAGTAAGTCCATGCAAAGTTTATTTTCTTTCTTTGAAAGAAGCTAGTGAACTCTTCCTTTTCTTTTGCAGATAATGACTGTGCTAGATGAATAATTTGTGGAGTAGCCTCTGTACCCAAATTCACTGGTTGTGTCAGCTCAATCAATGCTGATGATCTCTCCTAAAAGTGGCTCAAAAGTGTATCAAGTATCTCACCCTTGGATGCCTCAGAGAGGTTTTCACCCTCGAATACATCCTTTATTTTTACTATTTTAGGTTCTGAGACTGCCACAAAGTGGTTTTCACCCTTAGAACTTCTTTTCTTTTTTCTTTTAATTTTTTTGACTAAGATACTTGATATCTGCCTCTATCATGCTGACACTACCTTTGCTAGTGGAGTAAATTATAGGTTCAATAGCATGGAGGTAACAAGCTAGAGTGTATTCATTCTAGAATGTTAGGACTTCATTAGATGAGGAGGGGGAGTTTAGTTTATTAGCTCAGGATTTTTGAGTGAAAGAGAAGTAGTGACTGGTTCAATTGCGTTCATGGTATAATCGATAAAAGTGTGGATGAGCAAGTCAAGACCTAGAGAGATTTCATCCAAAAGAGTGTTCAAATTCCTATGAGACCCCACATCGGAAGTAGAGGACAAGTTAACACCGATGGCATCTAATTCATGTGTCCTAATGCTAGACCCTTCACCTACTTTGAGAGGGTTTTCAAAGGTATGCACCATGTCTATATCTTTATCATAAGTAGCATCAGAAAAAGAGTAAAACTCATACTCATGTGAGTCAGTACTTGATGTAGGAATTCCATTAGCACTAGCTGTATCATTTGACTCATTTTCATTTTTCGTAGTATTGATGACTTGCTGAAGTTGATCTTGTTCAAACTACTTTTGGAAAGATGGTGGTATGTATCATCCATCCTAAGATGGTTGGGCAGTGTATTATGCTTTCCATTGGTCATATGTGTATAGATGCACTGAGGAGGTGTCCTCTAAATCACTATCAGTCTCTACCATATGGATAGGTATAATAGGTTCATCTAGTTCTACAAAGAGCATGGCAAGTTCCAGAGGGATAGGCTATGGAATGATGTCTTCATCAGAGGTGGCCTCTAGCTTTATCTTTGGGGTAGTATCTTCAAGTTCTAGTTCAGGTTCAGGTTCTGGCATAAATTTGTTTATCCCTAAATAAAAGGGGATCTTTTTGAAGCCTAAGCCAGTAGTATCCTTTGTGCGGTGACCTGTAGCTTCAATGGTTTTCAACAAACCATTGTCATTCATTCCTATAGGACCACTCCCTTTGTAGTTGAAGTTCTTCATGACCTTGAAGGCCTCACTATATGGCTCTTTCTATAAGTTTGGAGGTGGAGTAGTTGTTTCAAAAGTTTCTTTCCCTTTATAGATCCAAGCTCTGATAGCTCTTTCTTCATCCTCATCTTCTAAAGGTATAGAGGCTCGTACAAAGGCACCATCATAGACTATTTGAGGAGAGTCATCATAAGGTTTGTTACTTTTCGCAGGTCTCCCATAGGAATGTAGAGATAGAGGGAGAGTAGCTAGTGATAGCATAGGTTCAATTTGATATTCTCCCATGCCTGTATCCTTAAGTTTCAGAGTCTATTCTATTTCCTTGAGCTTGGCATCATAAAACTTAGTAGACTCCCTATTAGTTGGAACAAAGCTATCTACAGACTATGTAAGTGTGTTGCAAGAGTAGTTGGTATTAGCAGGCACAGTGACTTCCACTCCATGGAATGGAAACTTAGTGCATTGATGGTAGGTAGACAGAATAGCTTGCATCTCATGGATCCATGGTCTACCCAACAAGATATTGTATGCAAGAGGAATGTCAAGAACTTGAAAGGTAACATCTCTCTCAATAGGTCCTACATGGATAGGTAGGACAACTAAACCTTGGGATTTTCATTCCTCTTCATCATAAGCTTTGATAGTAATCTTTTTGCGGGAATCTATACAATCCTCATCATAACCTAGCTGGGTAATCAACTTAGCAGAATAGATATTGAGACCAGCACCATTGTCTATGAGCACTCGGTGGATGTTCTTAGGGCCTATCATGACTTCTATATGTAAGGGAGCATTATGCGGATGGCTCAAAGAGTGATCATCTTCTTTAGAGAAGGACAAATAATGAGGCAAGGTCAAATGACCCACCATAGATTGGAATCGGTTGAGATCAAGATCTTTGGGGACATTTGCCTTGGTGAGGGCTTTATCTAGAATCTTTCTGTGAGTAGGTGAGATCTTGAATAGCTCAAAAATGGTAATCTAAGCGTTGATTCACTGGAGCTGATCTAAAATGCTATAACTAATCATGCCAGATGTAGGGACTGATTTTGCATTCTTGTTGGTAGGACCAATAGTAGTCTTGTCCACAATTAGTTTTGGAGTAGATACAAGAGGATCAGGACCCTTCAAAACAACCCTCCCATGTGATCAAGTAACCACATTGGCATAATTCTAAGGTTTTTTAGATTCAAACGAATGAGATGTGGAACTATGCAAGATGAACGGAGTCTTGGGTTTGGGAGCATCACCACTCCCCTTAATATTAATCACATCGCAATATTCAACCTCCACATGATCGATCATACCAATGACATTATCATTGTTATTGTACATGTAATTGACCTTAGCATTAGTATTCTGAGTTTTCAAAGATTCACCTTTCTTGTGAGGAGGGAAGGGATCCTTAAACGCCTGATGATTTGAATTCTTGTTATGGTTTTCCACAACAATGTCACCATTGTCAATTAGATCTTGAACCTTATGTTTTAGCTAGAGACAAGTAGAAGTCTTGTGACCCTTATTTTGGTGATAGTCATAGTATGCATTATCATTCCACCAATGAGGTTGTGGGTGTGGGTCATAGAAACACTTTTCCAAAGGAGCCAATATCTGATTTTGCACAAGATTTTTATAGACCATATCAAGCGGTTCTCCTAAGGATGTGAACTCACGCTTGGGTCGAGGTGCCCAAGGTTTATTCCTAGAAAACCTAGAAGGTTACTGATTTTCTATCATAGGCTTTTTAGTGGCCTTGATCGTCTATATGCTAGAAGAGAGATTGAAAACAAATTTAGCAAGCTTCGGGGTCACATTATCAACCACTCCATCATTCACAATGTCTCTATTCTTGTTGACAAACTTCCCTTTATCTTTGTTTGCGGTTAAAGATCCTTGTTGTTGTCCTTGTTTAAAGCCAATTCCTATTTCTTAATCATAAAGGCCTCTATTTGCATAGCTTGCTTAATCATGCTATCAAAGGTTAGAGGACCATGTAGTTGCACTTGGTATCTGAAGTCTAGGACAAGATTGTCCAAAAAGATGTCGAGCCTTTTAGACTCTGGTAGCTTGTGAGGACACCATGTACATAATTGTCTCCACCTTTGGAGAAATGTTAGGAAAGATTCCCCTTGCTACTGCTTCAAATTTCAAAGATCTCAGATGTTGCCTAGGTGATAAATATTATGCGAGTAATGTTGGAGAAATAGATTAGCCATTTCATCAAAAGTTTTAATGCCAGTGAGAAATTGAGAAAACCACTCCATAGTTGGTCCCTCCAAGCTATGAGGAAATAGGCAAATAAGATATGTTTGATCATGCATGAACTCCATTGATAGAGCACCAAACTCTCTCAAGTGATCTTTGGGATCAACTGTACCCAAGTATTTGTCATATTTAGGTAACTCTACACCTTTGGGAAAAGGTGGCATGTGAAGACTCCTATCAAAGGGGAAAGGACAAATGCTTTCCATTGTGAATTGTTATGTGGGTCTATCCTTATTCTTTGTGAGTTGGCTAATCTGATCTTGCATGTCTCAGACCATTTTTTGCAACTTAGCAATTTTAGTTTCTTCTTCTTTGGCCATAAGCATTTCAACTTGATAGTCTGGGGGTAACTTGGCCCCTTGCTTGGCTAACTCAAGAAAGTATTTTTCCTTCTCCTCTAGAAGGATGATCTCCATCATCTTGATAAGACCCTTTTTTTCTTTCACAGTGTCTATGTCATTTTGAGTTATTGTGTCATCATTATCATTGCCAAGAATCTCATAAATGCTAGGGGCTTGATCTTGATTCTGATCATAAGGAGGAGGATGAGAGTGATATGTCAGTTGACCACCTTGAGGTTTTTTTTGAGCTTGGTGTTGATTCTGATCATTTTGGGATTGATCAAAATGTTTCTTATTCTGAGGTGAAGCATGATTTTGGTCATTGGAAGATTGACCATGATGTTGATTATTTTGAGATTGATCATAAGTTTGGTTGTATTTGCCTGGTTGGAAGTCGAATGGATCTCCCATCTTGTCAACATAGGATTGCGCAGAAAATGAAGACTCAATAAAATGATATGAATGATGTTGAAAGGGCACAACTAAGGTAACTTTTGGTGCTTTAACAAGATCAAGAGGATCGATAGTTTCAAATGGGTCAATAGCTTCGGCAGGGTCAATAGATTCAATAATAGGACTAGTCTAAGGAAGTGGCCTTCCAAAGTTATGAAACAATGATTTGTTTTGGAAGAATGAGTTGTCCTATCCTTGAAATGAGAAACCAAGTTGCACTTGAAACAATGGATTAAAACACTCTTGGAACACTGGAGGTGATGATTGAGATAGGCTATCTTTCAAAGTACTCAACGAAGAACTTGAGGATCCCTCACAATGTTCAGATTGCACAACAAGTTCAGGATGGTCTATTTCTTGATCATGAGGTTTACCTCTACCTTGACCAGTATTAAAAATGGGGTAAGTATTGCTGCTTCTAGTTGTAACAGTCATAGATGAAAATGAAACCAGAGAGGATTCAGGATAATGCTAAAAATATGTCTCTAGAAATAACAAAAATGAGATAAAGGCTAGAACAGCCAAGATGTGAGATGGACCTGGCATGAATTCTCAAGAGAATGGCTAGAACAACTGAGATGAGACTATCCCAATGTGAGGTACAAAAGCATAGAGAGATAAGTCAAATAACAAGGAGACAATATGAGTCTAAGCAAAATTGATCGGTTCATAGATCGAGACACTCAGTTTTCGATAGTGAATGATAGGAAAATAGATAAACAAACCTTAGACAAAAACCAGATCAGGCAAAAACTTCATCAATCAATGGGAAATAAGTCACTATTTTTTAAACCAGGGGACAGGTTCACATGAGAAAGTGCTCTGTCACATGATAAAGTGCTAAACTTCACATGAGAGAATGAAATCTCGCATGAGGAAATGCTTTGAAAAGGTGAAATTTCACACCGGAAAGAACCAGTGTTCGACAGTTCAACACAGATTTCGAGATAAAAGTTAGAATTTGAGACACAGCAAGGACTATTCTCTGATAGAGTTTCTAGTTCTCAAATAGTTTGAAGGATAGTTTAATCAACAATATCAATTTTGAAGGTTTCAAGCATTCATTTACAAGCATGAAGGTTTAGATCAAGCAATGGTGACATAGAAAGTAGTCACAAACAGACCTACCAAGGACAAAGCAATTTGGCAGTATCATGGGAGTCTTTGTTTAATCATGATGGACAAGTTTAAGACTCGATAACAAACACATAGTTATCCCTACAAAAAAATAGAGAGAAGATAGAATCTGTGCCTCACAACTTATGCGCATGCGTTCACCTCACACAGCTGTGTCACCCCCTAGAGGGTGCCCATGTTTTTGGTGTTTCCAAGGACTCAATAGTATATGTTCAAAGGTTACCCTTAAAGTAGGGGGAAAGTTTCATATACCACCTAAAAATGTCTACGTACATAACTATGGTGAGAATCTATGGGAGAGATTCTTCCCCCTCCCTGTGCAAAGATTTTGTCTCCTTTCAGAGGTGATCTAGGTAGGAAAATAACTATGAAAAGTTCTTAGTGGGCTTTCATTCACACTAACCTTCAGTGCCCCTGATATAGGATTAAGGCCTCATAGCCACACCAACACCCAAAATTCATACACCCCTGCAAGTAGGGCTAGGAGTAGCACTGCTCAGTACAATAGACGGAGCCTTCTCAAGATGATAGTCAAAATCATGAGAAGGAAGTTAACATGGTTTTGGATTCTTTAGACTCAGAAAAAAATTATTTATTATAGTGAGGTGGAATCACCGGTGATAGGTGCATACTCACTTGGGTCTTTCCCAGAGGTTCAACTTCCGGTAGGCCCTCTAAAGGTGACACAACTTGGTTCAGTTTCGAGGGTTAGATTTTCTACTTCTCTCAAAGAGAGAAGAGCATACTTGTCTACCTCATCCCCTTACCCAAACACATCAAACATATTAATCACCAAGATAGCATCACTCCATCAAATCCACAAGCTTTTGGGTTTCTAGTTCTCTCAAAGAGAGAAGAGCATAATCCCCTGGCGAGTAGAAGTGCTAAAGATTCACTACCTTTCTCTGCTTCCTCGAGTATCCATCATTCTAGCAATAGCTAGGTCTTGATTTCATCTGTGGGCATCACTTCCATGTAATGAAGAGCCTTTTCCCCTACTTTTCTATCAAGACCCTTAAGAAATTTTAATGAAGCCCTAGTTATACTATGTGAATGAAAAATAGTAAACAAGCACAACATTTTTAATTGATCTTCAACAACCGTCCTGCAAGAAAACTATTAGAAATTTTTTATGATCTTTGACAAGCAACCTATAGACCACTATTATGCTATTGTAGAAATCAAAAATATGAAATCAACAGCAGCAAGTAAATGTCAGAAAAAATAATAGTAAATTGCAGAATCTGGAAATTTTAATGACTGTCAGTAAAAATTCATGCGAGAAAGTATAGCGATGCATGCAAGAAAATACAGGGACCTGCATGAGAAAAGTATTTCTTCACATGACAGAATGCTACTAGGAGTGAATCTTTGCATGACACACTCTGAAAGCTCATGCAGAATTATGTACATAGTGAAGTACAGACGCATGATAGAGTTCAAATTCCTTACCAGAAAAATTTTGAGAGTGAGGTCAGAAATGATCTTTCTGCCCCACGGTGGGTGCCAAAATGTTCATTGTTGAACGTGGACCTCTCAATCCAGTGGTAAACACAACATAGTCATTGCTCGATCATCGAATCACGAAGGTGAGTATGAATTACCCAATTCGTAAGATTCTATCGATTCGACTTGTTGCCTCCTAATTAACTAGGGTGTTTGAATTACTCTTAGAATGAGAGCCAACAACCAAAAGACCAAGCTAATATGGAGGATTTGAAAGCTTGAAAGAATTGAAATTAAGCTATATGAGAATGTAATTAAGCTATAAATGAAAGTGTAGATTTCAATCTAAGAATGTAAAATGCAGATTTTGATCTAAGAACTTGGAAGAAATATGCAAATTAAGCTAATAGCAATAAGAAAATTACACTAGTAATGAAAAATGCAATTACACTAAATGAGAATTAAGCTAATTGTGCAACAAAAGCTTGAAAATATGAAGATAATTGAGATAGAATTTTGCTATAGTTTATGTGCTCTCTAATTGCCTTTTTTTTGAATGAGGAAGAAGGTTCATAATATAGAAAAGCCCGGAGAAGGAATGAAGAGTTTCTTTAAATGAAATGATTGACTCTTCATTTCCAATTGAGACAAATATTGAGGAATTACTTAATTAAAAGAATGAATTATTGCCACATATGGGTGACCCTTCAAATATTTTGAATTATTAAATCTAAATAAGATAATCCACTCAAATAACCAAGTAATATTAATTCCTTTTTGTGTGTATTAGCCAAATGGGGTGGAATTAATTTAATTTAAAGCACTTAGGACTTTAGAATTAAATCAATTTATCATAGGGATTATTTTAGCTAATAAAGTTAAATACTTAGGAATTAATTATAGTGTGAGATTAATGCAATTTAGGGTTTTTGCAATTGACACTGATTCAAATAAATTCAGGTAGGAGAGAGAAAATTGCCTAGCAAAATAGGACTTTAATGATGTAGAATCGAAGACAATGCACCAAAATTGATTTAAATTGTAAGGTGCCAATTTTGGGGTATTACATTTTCCTCTAGCACATCCACACGTCCATCTCCTACTGTAGAAAATGAATCCACTATGAAATGCCCCCAAGAAAGAACACTTATAGGAAAATAAACACAAAATAAAAGAGAGATAAAAAGATGGATCTACCAATTTGATGTGCAGTAGATGATGTATGTATGCTTGATGTTGCCGACATTACACTCAGCAATACAGGCAACATTTTCACAGGTTCATTGACATGATATGAAGAATAATACAATAAATATATTATAAATAATGGTGTAGGAGAAATAATACATTAAAAAAAAGTAACTTTACAAGTTCTGAGACTACAGATCGTACTAAATAGAGCAGTAGGGTTTTCACTTGCTTCTTGTTATCCCTTAAAGCCTCACTAATTGAATATGTTAGTTCATTGAATTCCCTACATTTTGATATTGGAAGAATTCAAATAGGGATTTGTCCACATCATGATGAAAGAAGAATTTCATGAAGCAAGTGAGAAGTGTGTGAGGAAGAGTCTACAGGGTGTCCAAGGTCTTCAAAGGATCATGAAGAGGGTTTGACGATAATATTTTGAAGGAGTAAGACTTTGTCCATATATTGGAGTGAGCGATTTTACATGGATGCTATGAGAAGCATGGAAGGGGAAATATATAACATGGTCATAAAATGGATTTCTAGTGTAATGTGTACCAAAGTGGCAATAAGGACTATAGAGGCTAGTATATAGGTTGATGGGCTCTTTGATGGATTCTAGGTGTTTAGGGTGATTAATAATAGAAAAATCATTTAATAAGTAGTTAACTGATGTACAGTTGTCAACTTGACAATATTCTCATAGTTTATTTCATTGCCAAACTCGAACTAGTAAGCCTATCAGCAAGTATAGACATGGCAGTTGGGTTTGGGAATAGTTACAAGTCAAGTATAAAAAGTTTTTTCTATCAATGATGTTAATTTTTCTACATTTTTCCATGTTCAATTAGTCATAACAATCTGATTTCATCAATTTTTTATATTGGAAACAACAACTAATTCTTGATCCACCTTTTGTGATTGATGAAGGTTTGAATGCACTTTATTCTATAACATAATTAGAGAGGGAAGTCACAAGGTGTTAAGGGTATTAGATGTAATCAGTCAATGTGTGATCAATGATTAGTTATTGTGAGTATGTGTTAATGGATCTTGGAAGGATGTTTTTTTTCCATAGTTTTGAGTGTCCCTCCTAGATAGGATTAAGGAACCTATCATATATGTTGGAACCTTTGAACCCATGGTTGGGATGATCTACAACATATCATAATTGTAATTTTTTTATGTACCATTTGAGTTGCATTTGGATTGGAAGGATCTTTGTTTCTTCATGGTGAGATTGTAGATTGTGTTTTGGGTTGATATGCAATTGGTTCGATTCAATTTGGTGAGAACCCAAAGGATAAATCATTGTTTTGGTACATACTTTGGAGAGTGTAGTAGACTTAGGAGAGTGGTTGACCATTGATAGGTCTTTAGAATGTGAAGAGTTGATTGGTTGGGTCTAGGAAGTGATCCATTTGGTTTTAAGGTGTTGTTACTAAACAAACATGGAAAGATGAGTTGATCAGTCTTAAAAAAGTATCAACTACATAATAAATATATGATAAATAACTCTAGCCTTAAAAAACCAAGTTGACAAGTTCAGAGAAGGAATAGTAATAATGTATAGAGCATGGTCATCACCTAAAGTTCCTTTAGTACCCTGATCATGGCCACCAAGTAAATGAGGATGCGTAAAAATATGTAAAAATAAGACATACACATTTTAGTTAATGACATAAAAGAGTATAAAATATAAACCATTATTGAACTTTTATTATAATTAAAGATTTCATTATTGCTTACTTGCAATTTTTTTTCTTTCTGCATCAATTTTTACATCTTCTCTTTTACATCATTAGTTGGATGGTCTATGGATGACAAACCAATAACTTCACTAGTAATTTTTTTAATATACTTTTGAATAATTTTGAACGGGTTTGTGGAAATTATGATGTCATCATCATCCAATAATGAGTCCATCTTTGTTAAGATGTCTTGAGGTATTGTAGGTACCTTTCCCTTTGCATGAACATCTATCTGTGAAAAGAATATTATTAACACTATCAAAATTACTCCAAAACATTGAAGAAAAGAACATAAAAATATAACATTTTTCTTCTACCTAATTTGTATAGTTACAATATGGTTTACATGCTTGGTAGAAGGGCCAAGAGTAACATCCCTATCCATTCTATGTGACAAATCCATTTGGCCCTATGAAAAAGATCAAATATAAAAATGTTAGCTAAATGAAACCAATAGACTTAGCAAAAAAAATTAATAATAAAATGGTATATTGGAGTCATTAATTGGAGGTTATTTTAAATGGTATTTAGTACATACCACCACCATGATATGAATTTTTTTTGTATCTATGCTATTGAAATTGTAATTGATTAACAGCTCTTCCCCCTTCTAGGATCATGGTATACCAAACTATGGCCTTAAGTGGCAATGAAAAATCAAAAAATCAGGGTTAGTCAACTTGACGTAAAAATTTGAACATCTTATGAACCTTATGTGAAAAATTTGTAAGAATAGAATCTGTAGGAAATTGAATGTAGTTTCTAAACTACTAACCCTTGTGCAGGATCATGGTATGCCAAAAAGTGGCGATGTGAAAAGAAGTCCTGATTAATAGACTCTTTGAAAAAAAACTATAACTTTCAAACAATATAACATTTTTGAAGTTTAAAATATACATCACGTTCTATTCTTCACCTAATACAATAATAATAAACAATTCTTTCAATTTGACGAAGTTTAGACTAAGCTAAGGTGGTTAGACACGAGAGTTTTTATATTCAGGAAAATTTGTAGCAGAAAAATCATAATTAATTATTTAATTGGAAAAAAATACAAATAAATATACATCACATTTAGACATGAGTCTATGACTTTTATCTAGAATCTTATAAAAAAATATTATCATTTGATTTTGTTTAATGTGGTCAGACATACACCTACTTGTTATCTTTCTAGTCCTGATTGATAGACTTATTGAAAAATAGCTATAACTTTCAAACTATATAATATTTTTGAAATCCAAAACATGTGTCACATTCTATGCTTTTCCTACTACAAGAAAAATAAAATAAAAATTAAATTTGGTAAAGTTTAGACTAAGTTAACATGGTCAGACACAAGAGTTTCTATATTCTAAAAAATTTGTAGAAGAAAAAACATAATTAATTATTTACTTAGAAAAAAATTTAAAAAAAATATGTGTCACATCTGGACATGAGTCTACTACTTATATCTAGAATCTTGTAAAAAAAAATTATCATTTGATTGTATTTAAGGTGGTCAGACATACACCTACTTATTTTTTTCCTGAAATTTTCAACATATAGAATAATTGTTATTCAAAAAATGCCTAGTATCTTAGAAACTAAATTCAATTTTCTACAAAATCTCTTCTTACATATTTTTGATATAATATTTATAACTTGTTCAAAATTTTATGTCAACTTGCCTAAACCTGATTTTCTGAATTTTCATTGCCACTTAAGGGCCTAGTTTGGCATACCATGATCCCGCACATACCCAAATTTTGGGTGAAAAAATAGTCATCAGCTACATGGTCGAAGTCTTGATACCAGAAACTATCTCTTGAAACATGCCTAAAGGGTTGACCACCCACATTTGGTATTGCCCAAGAAAATACCAAGCCTGGATATCCAATAAAATCAAATATCCAAAATTTTTAGATATTCGATAATATCGGATATCCGAAACTTCCCACCTATTTTTAAATTTCAATTGCACTACTTTTCTCAAATACAAGTTTCATATTAAATGTATTTTTTTATGGTAATAGTAATTATGTTATATTAAATTGTATTCTTTTTATGTTAATATTAATTCAATTGAGTATTTTTTTCAATTTTAAGTTATATATTATAAATTATTATTTTTTATATTAATATTAAATAATAATAGCATAGAATTTAATAATGGGAACTCAAAACTAGAATATTTACCTATCTTAATGACCTCCTTAAAAGATTTTCACTATCGCACAAATCCTTCTTCACACTTCCAGAGGCATCAGCTTTAGGGTTTCATTGCAGAGCATTATGATTATAATATAAATTTTTATAATACCGTGTATTATATTATTAAAATTTATTTCTCTATTGTATAATAGTATAATATTAACTTATTAAATATTTATATTATATGTTCAATATTATACCTAAGGGAGAGAGAGAGAGAGAGAGAGAGAGAGGTTTCAACTTCAAGGTCTTGTGTTCCTTGACTCAAAACTTCTAAGTTTCAAGTACTTAGACCAAGGAAGGATATCAAACAACAATTCCCCTCCTTTTAACCAACTTAATAAATTCCTCTTATGATCTCCCATAGGATCTGACTCACAATGGATCAATCCTAGATTCTAGGCTTACTCTCCAAACTAGAGTACCTTATGATCTTATCAAATTCTTTGGATCTTCACAATTCACTAGACCTTAGACCAATAAGATATGAGGGATTTGAATGATTCAGACACCCCTAACTATCCACCACAAGACAGGTTACAAATCTACTCCAGCATTCCAAATTTCTCCCTAAGTACACAGTACTAATCAGGCCTAATTAGGCTTGGTTTTCAAAGGAAGTCTTAAGAAATGGGTTCATAGACTCAAACCAATTTTCTAGACACTTATTAGGATGTCAAGTTACCCCAAATCCACCATTCAATTGGTTTCTCTCTTCATACACAGCGTTGGACACTCAAACTCCTATAATTCATGACCAAATACATAGAGATATTTGGTCTAGGGCTCGCTAGAAAAATTAGTAAACCTTATCCCCTAACTTCCTCCTTTTGGAATCCTTAAGATAATTTGAAAACCTTTCATATTCATTTGGTTTCATGCAATTTGGATGGTAGAGTCATGATCTATACCTCCATTTCCACAAAACCTTGCTGGAACTAGGGTTTCTAGACTGATTACAGAGATTTGATCACAACTTGAGTTTGGGATCACCAATGGACCTCAGACTGTGTGCATTAGCAAGGTTATTGGTTACTCCTTCTCCTCAAGTCATTCATCCACTCTCCTCAATCCATACAAATCATACACACTACAATTACTAGGAAGTTTCTAAGAGAAAACTAGAGAATTTTATTGATTCCTCAAAATAGAGCCGTACAATTGAACCTATTCTATTGGAAAGGTTCTTTGACACATAAATAAACATCCACCATCAATTAACTACCTTAGGATCAATTGGATTTAGTTAGAACTCTGAATTGGCCATGACTTAGTATTTTTTACAACTTTTGAAAAAGTTGTAAAAGTTGCTTAGCAACTTTGTTTGTACTTTTTAAATTTTGCAAAGATGACTTAGACTAAGACTCTTACTCTATCCTAAAGACTTGGTTAGCCTTTTCATTCTAAATTAGCCATGACTTAGTATTTTCAAAAACTTTTGAAAAAGTTTTAAAATTTTCTTAGCAACTTTGTTTGTACTTTTCAAATTTTGCAAAGATGACTTAGACTAAGACTCTTACTCTATCCTAAAGACTTGGTTAGCCTTTGCATTGGTCTAACCTATTATTTTAAGACTAAAACAAGAAAACATCTTATGCTATGTCCTTTAGGACTTAAGAAACTCAAGGCTTATAAAATACCTATGAGTCCTTGGCCTTTACAAATGGACTTTAGAAAACACTAGAAGGAGTATAATCCTAACTTGATCTTTAAAGACTCCAAGAATAAATCCAAGGTGTACTTCAGGGTATGGTGTCTCTGTTTGGTCAGTGCCCTACACCATACTACCCACCTCAAAGGAACTCAAGTCCCTTGAGTTGGGATGTCTTCAAGTTTGTATCCTACCTTCTCTATTTCAGATTGAGTCATCCAAGTGGCATCCTCTACTAGAGAATCCTTCCATTTGATCAGGTAGGTGTATTAAGTGCCTCTCCTAGTTTGTTTAGATACCTTGCTATCCAAAATACATTCTATCTTTGGAGTTGGTGCAGGAGCACCTAAGCTATAGGAGGTTAAATATCCAAGTGTGAGAAATTGGATTTTATTTGGTTTATTTATGATCTATAAATTCATTTTATTAAGTATTGAGTCCATTTGAATCAAGATGTAAGGCTATTTGAAGCCATTTGCAAAAGTTGTCATATTTGTCCTAGTAAGGTCACGAGTTTGTCAAATGGTCCAATTATGTAAAGAAGCCATGGAATTGTATAAATTTTTGTAAAAGGTCATTTTGGGATCATTTTTATATGTTAGGATGGTTCCTACAAAGTTTCAAAGTCATTGTAAAAGTTGTCAAGCAAGAAATGTTGTCAAATGCATAAATATTGCATTAAAAGTTGTAAAAGGGAGTTTAAAGGTTATGAGAGGTAGTTGTAAGGTAAAAACTAACTAAACCTCTATAAAAAGGCATTTTATGGTCATTCCAAATCATATTTTAGAGAATGAAATATTTTGATACATTTTTGGTGCATTCTATTGTTGTTATTTTGATTGATTTTTTAGTTTTATTGTTGGTTCTGGGTCTTGTACTAATATGTACAGCCTAGAAACCCTGTAAATATGTAATTTTTAGATATTAGGATGAATTAAATTCCTTATAATTTTGGTTTGGATTAATTTCATTTCATTTTGAATAATTTATGGCAGTTTTGGTAAAATTTGTTATTTGCAGATTTGGGACTCCTTGACCAAAGTCAGAATGAAATATTTGGCATGGACAAATTTTAGAGAATCAGGACCTCTAAGAATATGTATTGGGAAGATATGTGAATTAAGTTTCATTTCCTTTTGATTTGAGTCATTTTTATGCATATTTGTGAAAGTTATTAGCGTTTGAGTAGAAATTGGTTTTTAAAAATCTGCATCGGAGTTGCAGGCAGTGATTTGTTCTTGTAAAATGATTTATGAGTGAGAAAAATAAATGGCTTACATATTTGGAAACTATAATCATTAATAGATACTTTTGAATTTTTTTGGTGTCATTTGGATTCATTTGGAGAAAGATATGAAATTCCCTAGGCAGGGTTTGGTGTTTTAATTTTGAATTATGATAGGGATATGGACCAGAATTTTTAGTCTGAAACAATAATTGTTTGAGGAATCAAATGGGGTCCTCAAACCTTAATATTTTTTGAGGTGATATTTATTTTATTTATCTAAAAACTTTATTGTTTACAGAAATTTTGGTTTTGAGGTTTAGTGGGTCAAATAACTCAATCTTTGAAAACTATAAATTTGGGACAGAATCGAAGTTGTTTGTTAAACGAACCAAAGAAGTATTTTTTTTATTGATCTTGTGAAATAAGATATTATTTTCCTCTTTTAAATTATTTGAATGATTAAATGAAGATTGGATCATCAAGATCCTAGATGATGTAAATGGTTTGCATGATGCTCTGCATCAAATTGGTATCAGAGCTTGAAGATCTTGAGTGTGTGGGTAGAGCGCCGAGGGAGGCAATCCACACCAAGACCTTGGAGATTTGGTATTTGTTTTGTTGATGATTTTTGGTTGCAGGTGCTCATCCATCTTGCTGCATGTGAATGTTGGGTTGTGTGTACAGACAATGGAAGTCTATGAAGGGCCAAGAGAAGGTCCAGGGCCAAGGAGTGGTCCATTTGATTTCCAAGAGACTAGGGAAAGAGGCAAAGAGGAGGACTCCTAGGTGAGGCATATGGGAGATTTGTTTGTGGTGAGTTAGAAGCAGCAATGGTAAAGGTGGATCTTTGACTGATAAGGTACCATGGAGTTGCAGCCACAAATGCTCCACTGACAGGAGTATTTAAGAAGATGATTTTGAGGACACTCATGTTTCCTTAAAGGAAAATTGATGAGAGAAGAGGCATTAATGGGAAAAGGAAAAAGAAGGTAAAAGTGAAGAAGGTTTTCAAATATTTTTCTTGCAGGTTGTTGGTTCCATGTTTCCAAGGGACTTGGAAACTTTTGAAGGCCTGGAGTATGGTGCAGGAGCACCTAAGCTATAGGAGGTTAAATATGCAAGTTTGAGAAATTGGATTTTATTTGGTTTATTTATGATCTATAAAGTCATTTTATTAAGTATTGAGTCCATTTGAATCAAGATGTAATGCTATTTGAAGCCATTTGCAAAAGTTGTCATATTTGTCCTAGTAAGGTCACGAGTTTGTCAAATGGTCCAATTATGTAAAGAAGCCATGGAATTGTATAAATTTTTGTAAAAATTCATTTGGGGATCACTTTTATATGTTAGGATGGTTCCTACAAAGTTTCAAAGTCATTGTAAAAGTTGTCAAGCAAGAAATGTTGTCAAATGCATAAATATTGCATTAAAAGTTGTAAAAGGGAGTTTAAAGGTTATGAGAGGTATTTGTAAGGTCAAAACTAACTAAATCTATATAAAAAGGCATTTTATGGTCATTCCAAATCATATTTGAGAGAAGGAAATATTTTGATACATTTTTGGTGCATTCTATTGTTGTTATTTTGATTGATTTTTCAGTTTTAGTGTTGGTTCAAGGTCTTGTACAGATATGTACGGCTTGGAAACCCTCTAAATATATAATGGTTAGATATTAAGATGAATTAACTTCCTTCTACTTTTATTTTGGAGTAATTTCATTTCATTTTGAATAAGTTATGGCAGTTTTGGTAAAAGTTATTATTTGCAGATTTGGGACTTCTTGACCACAGTCAAAATGAAACATTTGGTACAGAAAAATTTTGGAGAATCGGGACCTATAAGAATATGAATTTGGAATATATGTGAATTAATTTTCATTCCCTTTTTATTTGAGTCATTTTTATGCATATTTGTGAAAGTTATTGGCATTTGAGTAGAAACTGGTTTTTAAAAATCTGTATGGGAGTTGCAGGTAGTGATTTGTTCTTGTAAAATGATTTATGAGTGGGAAAAATAAATGGCTTATATATTTGGAAAATAGAATCATTAATATATACTTTTGAATTAGTTTTGTGTCATTTATATTTTTTTGGATAAATATATGAGTTGCCCTAGGTAGGGTTTGGTGTTTTAATTCTGAATTATGACAAGGATATGGACCAGAATTTTCAGTCTGAAACAATAATTATTTGAGGAATCAAATGGGGTCCTCAAACCTTAATATTTTTTGAGGTGATATTTATTTTAGTTATCTAAAAACTTTATTCTTTACATAAATTTTGGTTTTGAGGTTTAGTGGGCCAAATAACTCAATCTTTGAAAATTATAAAACTTGGGACAAAATCGAAGTTGTTTGTTAAAGGAACCAAAGAAGTATTTTGTTGATTGATCTTATGAAAGAAGCTAGTATTTTCCTCTTTTAAATTATTTTAATGATTAAATGAAGATTGGATCATCAAGATCCTAGATGATGTAAATGGTTTGCATGATGCTCTGCATCAGGAGTGACTGTCTTTGGGAGTTGCTCTACATCTACTTTGCCCAGCTGACCTGTTCCTACAACATTCACATCACTAGAAGATTTATAAGCATAAATGTCAACCACATCAAATATAGGTGAAATTCCTATGTCTGGTGGAAGATCTATTTTATAAGCATTATTTCCACACTTCTTTAGGATTTTGAAAGGGCTAGCCTTCATCATAAGCTTGGTGTATTGGCCTTTTGGTAGTCTTTCTTTCTTCAAGTGGATCATCACTAAGTCTCCCAGTTTGAACTACAAATCTCTTCTTTTCCTATATGCCTGGTGTTTTTATTTCTTTGTGGTATGTTTCAATCTATCCCTGACTTGTTCTTGAGTGTCTTTCATTATTTGAGTAAAGTCTTCTGCTAGTGTACTCTTCCTATCTAGATCCTTCACATCTCTTAACTCTAGGACTCCCCTTGGGTGAATTCCATAGACAATTTGGAAAGGTGTCAGGCTTGTACTCCTATTCATTGAGTCATTATATGAATATTCTACCTGGGGTAGTATTGTGTCCCATGAACTTCCATGTTGTTGAGTAAGGCATCTTAGAAGATTTCCTAGAGACCTATTAATAACTTATGTTTTCCCATCTGATTGTGGGTGATAAGAAGAGGAAAATGAGAGGTTTGTTCCCAATTTCTTCCATAGGGTTCTCCAAAAATTCCCTAGGAATTTAGGATCTCTGTCTGAAACTATGGACACAGGTAAGCCATGTAGCCTAACAATTTCTTTGAAAAATAGCCCTGCAATGTGGGATGCATCATGTGTTGTTCTAAAATGGATGAAATGGGCCATCTTGAAAAACCTATCAACTACTAAAAAGATGCTATCATGCCCTGCCTTAGTTTTTGGAAGGCCTAATACAAAATCCATGCTGATGGAGTCCCAAGGTTTGCAGGGTATAGGTAGAGGGTTATATAGACCTGCATTTGAAGTGTGTCACTTAGCTTTTTGACAAATAAGATAGCTCTCAACAAACTTTCTGATATCTGACTACATTTTGGGCTAGTGATAAAACCTTCTTACCTGCTCAAGTGTTTTGTCTATCCCAAAGTGTCCTGACAGACTCCCACAGTGCTTCTCTCTGATGATATTTTCTCTACAAGATCATCTTGGCACACAAAGTTGTCCTCCCTTAAATATATGACCTTCTTGTATCATATACTCTACAAATTTATTATGGTACTTGTCTCCCATTTCTTGGCATACTTGATATATCTCCTTGAAGTCTTCATCCTTTGTATACATGTCCTTCATGACTAAGACACCCACACTTTCCAATTCAATGTTCTGGACCATTAGATTCCTTCTACTAAGGGCATCTGCTACTTTGTTCACTATCCCCTTCTTGTGTTTGATTGAGAAGGTGTAGGACTGCATGAATTCCATCCATTTGATGTGAATTTGACTGATTTTATCCTACCTATTCAAAAAACTTAATGCTTGGTTGTCAGTAAACACAATAAATTCCTTGGGTAATAAATAATGCCTCCACCTTTTAAGAGATTGAACCATTGCATACAGGTCAAGGTCATAGACTGAATATTTTTGTTTAGCATCATTTAATTTTTCACTGAAGAAGGCCATAGGCCTACCTTCCTGGCTTAGCACTCCACCTATGGCTTTAATGCTAGCATCACATTCCATGGTGAAGATCTTGGTGAAATCAGGGAACCTTAAGATAGGTTCTTGTGCTATTCTCTATTTTAGAACCTCAAATGCATCTTCTGCTTCATTTTTCCAAACAAATTGACACTTTCTTCCTCCTTTGATAGTTTCTATCATAGGTGCACACACCCCACTAAAATTTTTAATAAATTTCCTATAGAAATTGTAAAGTCCATGGAAGCTCTTTACCTTTGATGGGCAAGTAGGAGGTGGCCAATTAATCATGGCTTCTATATTTTATGGATCCATTTTGAGATAGTCCCTTGAAATGACAAAGCCCAAGAATATAAGTTCCTCCTTCATGAAAGTGCACTTCTCTAGATTGATTTTCAACTCCTCTTCATGTAGCCTCTTCAACACTTGGTCTAGGTGTCTTAGGTGTTCTTCTTCATCCTTGGTGAAGATCAAGATTTCATCAAGGTAGACAACCACAAACTTATTAAGGAAGGGCTTGAGGACCTCATTCATGAGCCTCATGAAAGTACTTGGGGCATTAGATAACCTAAATGGCATTACAAGCCATTCATAGAGCCCTTTTGTGGTCTTGAAGGTGGTTTTCCACTCATCCCCCTCTCTTATTCTGATTTGGTGGTATCCACTTTTTAGGTCCACCTTTGAATAGTAGTTTGCACCACCTAGATAGTTCAAAAGGTCTTCCATCCTAGGAATGAGGAATCTATATCTGACTATGATCCTGTTCATTTCCCTAGAGTTAGTGCAAAGCCTCCAAGTGCCCTCCTTCTTAGGAGCAAGGACCGTAGGTATGGCACAAGGCTTGATACTCTTCCTTATGAGGCCTTTGGACAATAGATCTTTAATTTATCTAGCAATCTTTTCATTTTGTTTAGGGGTTAATTTGTAGGTAGCCTTATTTGGTAAGGTGGCTCTAGGGATTAGGTCTATGAAATGACTGACCTCCCTCTTAGGTGGTAGAGAATCTACTGTACTTCCTGCAACTATGCCATGATATTTCCCTAAGAGATCTTTGACTTCTTTAGGACCAACATCTTCCCACCATTGCCCCTTCTTAGGTTTTCCTATGGGTTTCACCAAGACTTCCTTTCTAGGTCTTGCCACTATAGCAAAGCAGGGTGTGTCCTTCTCTTTTATGGTCTGCATGAATTCTTTCTCCCCTACCAAAGTAATTCTACTCAGAACATGGTCTTGTTTCCCATCATTAGGTAAGGGTTTCATTGTATATTTTATACCCCCTTTGGTTGTGGAATAGATATTGGTCTCCCCATCATGCTTAGATTTGACATCATATTGCCATGGTCTCCCCAATAGCAAATGACAAGCATCCATGTTAGTTACATCACACAAAATCTTATCAACATATTCTCCTAGAGTAAACTCTACCCATACTTGTTCATTTACAAGGGTCTACTTTTTTTTGTTATCCATGAGGCTTTGTATGGGAAGGGGGGGCATCTTCTACAATTTAAACTTATCTACCAATTTCTGAGAGGTTATATTATCAGTGGAACTAGAATCAACAATAATTTTACATACCTTGCCCTTGATTTTTCAGGTGGTTTTGAACAGAGCCTTTCTTTGGGGTGGTTCTACATAGTTGGGAACCTTCAAAAGAGTCCTTTGCATCATTAGGAACTCCCCTTGTTCAGGGTCTGCAAGCCTTGAAGTTGTGGAGTGGTAGGAGGAAGTGCTTTGTCCATCTTCTTCTTCTTGGAGTAGTTGAACTCTCCTATCTCCTCCTTGCCTTGGATTGTCTCCTATCTTTTGAGGACATCTAGAGGACTGGTGTCCTATTTGGTTGTAGGTGAAACACTTTCCAGTGAAAACATTGCCTCCTCTTCCTCCTGGTCTCCCATTACCATTTCCTCTATTGTTTTCCCTTCTCCCTCTAAAAGTACCCCTGCTGCTGGATTCATTCTCAAATGGTTGACTCCTCACGTCATCCTGATTTTTAAAGAAAGTACCTCTTCCTTGCAACCTTCCTCTTTCCCTAAAGTTTTTCCCCTTCCTCTATTATAGTTAGACTCTCCCTTCCTCTATTTTTCTTTAATCTTCAAAGCCAAATTCAAACACTGATGGACTGAGCCTAAGGTGACTAGGGTCAATTCATCTTGAATGCTAAATTTTAGACCACTTATATATCTTACCAACTTCTATTTATTGGTTTCATATACCTTTTCTCTGAGAGTCAAATTGTGGAATTCTTGGGTGTATGTGCTAACATCCATGTCCTTTTGTTTTAGATTGTGTAACTTTTGATGTGTTAAGACTTCATAGTCCTCTGGCACAAATTTTTTCCTAACTTCTACTTTCATCCTTTTCCAAGTGGAGATCTACTCTTTTCCCTCATCAATCCTCTCACTTTGTGGAAAGTTCCACCAACTGAGAGCAGGACCTTTCAACTTTGCTTTGGCTATTTTGACCCTTTGACTTGTAGGTGTATATAGTCGAATGTGGATCTCTAATCCAACTACACACGCAACATAGTCATTACTCACATGGTCAAATTATGAGAGAGAGTATGAATTACTCAACCTAAAATTCATAGTGAAGCGATCTATTGCCTCCTATGTAGATGGGGTGTTTAATTACTCTCAGATTGGAGAGCCAACAACCATAAGACTAGTCCTACAATGGAGGATTTTCAAAAGCTATAAAGATAAGTGAAAACTGAAATTAAGCTAGAATGAGTGCAATTTAATCTAAGATGCTTTGAAAGAAATATGATATTAATCTAGATAGCTTGGAAAGGAAATATGAAGTGTAGATTTATTCTAAGGTACTTGAAATAAAGATGATATTAAGCTATAAGCAATTAAGTAAAATAACTATAATGAAAATGCAATATAAACTAAATGAAAATTATACTGGAATGCAATAAAAGCTTTGAATTAATGAAATTGAGACACAAAAATACTATAGTTTAGTTACTCTCAAAATTTTCTCCCTTTGAAAGAAGAAATGAGGCCCATTAAATAGAAAAACCTGGGAAGAGAATGAAGGGATTCTTGATTTGAAACTCCTGACTCTTCATTCCCATTTGAGACAAAAAGACATGAATTACTTATTAAAAGAATGGAAATTTCCACACAGGGGACCTTTTGAATATTATGAATTGTTAATTCAAAAAATAAGTGTCCATTCACATAAAAAGTAATTATTAATTCCTTTTTATGTATATTATCCAAATGGGGTGAGTTTAATTTAATTCCAAGCACTTAGGACTTTAGGATTAAATTAATTTATCATAGGGGTAATTTAGCTAATAAAAGTTGAAGACTTTAGGAATTAATTTTAATATTTGATTAATGCAATTGACATCAAGTCAAATTAAGTCAGGTAGGAGAGAGAAAATTGCCTAGGAAAGTAGGACTTTGGAGATGTAAAATTGATGAAAATGCACCAAAATTAATTGAATTTATTAGGTGCCAATTTTAGGGTATTACAGCAGAGATCTCATCACATTCAAAATAACTATCTAAGGCCTCTTGCCAATCCATACATTCATCAGGGTTCAACTTACCTTGAAAGATTGGTAAGTCTGCTCCACCTTTTATTCCTACTCTTTCCAATGCTTTCAAGAGGGGCCTTTCATCTGCTAGTATCTCAGCATCATCTTCCTCTCCCTCTAACTCTTCTTCTGATTCATCATTGTCTCCTCTTTGCATCTTCCCTTTGAGTTTGTCCAACTCCCTTTTCATAGTTCTATTCTCCTCCCTGGCCGCTCTGCTCTCGGCCATTTATTCCTTAACTAGCTTTTCTAGATCCACATTGGTTATCCTCAATGGGATCTCCCTTTCACCTTCTTCTCCTTCAGACATTGTGCCTTCTATGTCTCTCCTCAAGACCAAAACCACCCTGATACCACCTGATGTAGAGTGCAACAGTGGAAGGTTTCAACTTCAAGGTCTTATGCACCTTGACTCCAAACTTCTAAGTTTCAAGTACTTAGACCACGCAAGGGTATCAAAAAAAAATTCACCTCCTATTAACCAACTTAATAAATTCCTCTTATGATCTCCCATAGGATCTGGCTCACAATGGATCAATCCTAGATTATAGGCTTACTCTCCAAACTAGAGTACCTTATGATCTTATCAAATTCTTTGGATCTTCACAATTCACTAGACCTTAGACCAATAAGATATGAGGGATTTGAATGATTCAAACACCCCTAACTATCCACCATGAGATAGGTTACAAATCTACTCCAGCATTCCAAATTTCTACCTAAGTACACAGTCCTAATCAGGCCTAAATAGGCTTGGTTTTCAAAGGAAGTCTTAAGAAATGGGTGAATAGACTCAAACCAATCTTCTAGACACTTAGCAAGATTTTAAGTTACCCCAAATCCACCATTCAATTGGTCACCTTCTTCGTACAGATGGCTGCCCACTTAAACTCCTATAATTCATGACCAAATACATAGAGATATTTGGTCTAGATCTCGCTAGCAAAATTAGTAAACCTTATCCCATGACTTCCTACTTTTGGAATCGTTAAGAGAATTCAAAAGCCTTTCATATTCATTGGGTTACATGCAATTTGGATAGTAGAGTCATGAGCTATACCTCCATTTGCACAAAACCCTACTGGAACTAGGGTTTCTAGACTGATTGTAGAGATTTGATCACAACTTCATTTTGGGATCACCAATGGACCTCAGACTATGTGCATTAGCAAGGTGTTTGGTTACTCCTTCACCTTAGGTCATTCATCCACTCTCCTCAATCTGTACAGATCATACACACTGCAATTACCAGGAAGTTTCTAAGAGAAAATAAGAGAATTTTATTGATTCTTCAAAATAGAGCCATACAATTGAACCTATTCTATTGGGAAGGTTCTTTGACACATAAATAAACTTCCACCATCGATTAACTACCTTAGGATCAGTTGGATTCAGTTATAACTTTGAATTAGCCATGACTTAGTATTTTTGACAACTTTTGAAAAAGTTGTAAAAGTTGCATAGCAACTTTGTTTGTACTTTTCAAATTTTGCAAAGATGACTTAGACTAAGACTCTTACTCTATCCTAAAGACTTGGTTAGCCTTTGCCTTGGTCTAACCTATTATTTTAAGACTAAAAAAGGAAAAAAGCTTATGCTATGTCCTTTAGGACTTAAGAAACTCAAGGCTTATAAAATACCTATGAGTCCTTAGCCTTTACAAATGGACTTTAGAAAACACTAGAAGTAGTATAATCCTAAGTTGATCTTTAGAGGCTCCAAGAGTAAATCCAAGGTGTACTTCTTTAGGGTATGGTGTCTATCTTTTGTCAATGCCCTACACCAAAGAGAGAGAGAGACAGAGACAGAGACAGATAGATAGAGAGATAAAGAGATAGACAGAGACAGAGATAGAGATAGAGATAGAGACAGAGACAGAGACAGAGACAAAGACAAAGACAAAGATAGAGAGAGAGAGAGAGACAAAGATAGAGAGAGAGAGAGAGAGAGAGAGACACACACACACACACACATAGAGAGAGAGACAAAGACAAAGATAGACAGACAAAGATAGAGAAAGATAGATAGACAGATAGACAAAGATAGAGACAGAGACAAACATAGAGATAGACAAACAGAGAGAGAGGTGGGGGGAAAGAAGAGAGTAGGGGAGAGAGAGAGAGAGAGAGAGAGAGAGAGAGTCACATAGGGCTCTCCCTTATTTAGGCAGCTCGGTAAATGGTGAGACCTTCAATGTTACTTCGAATCCATAGTGGGCATTGGAGAGTGCTCTACACCTTTAGAAGATCCTATAAAAAACACAATTACACTATCCTTACTGAAGGATTCAGTGTCTTCAATCAACTAGTACTCCCTCGAGCTCCACTGCTGCTCGGTTTATACTCGGTCTATGTTCAGTGTCTATGTTAACTGAGTGGGCTTGGTAGCTTTACCGAGTAGTTTCTTGACGCTCAGTAATGCTTCTCACAAAATGCCTTATTGACTTAACTCTTAGATAGGAACCTACAGACTTGATAAGGGGATGGAAAGGTTTTTTACATGAATAAAATGTCTACTATGGGGATGATTTCCACGCAAACTATAGAATTTGATTAACAAGTACAAAAATTCAAACCTTGTCGAACTTGCAGTCTTTTGAGAAAGTTTCTAGGGTTCTAGTTCCTGATTCTTACAAGAATTCTTAAGTAAAGAAAGTCCTTTCAGACACCCTTTATGGACTTGTAACAAACCTCCAAATCCTAAGATCACAAATACAAAGAACAACACTCAAAAACTCTTGGTCTACTAGTCCTATTAAGCTAATTGACTCAGTTGATGAAGGAAAAATTTACCAATTGGTTGCTCCAGGTTAATTGTCAATTTTGATGGTGTTGGGAATCCAAATGAGAGCAAAATCTATCATTAGATTTCTTTTATCCACCTGTGAAGTGCTTCTTTCACTTCAATTCTTCATTTCCTGAGCTAAGCACATAGAGATGCCTGGTCTAGAATCTGCAGTCAGATTTCTCCAATCAATCCCCATTCCTCTATGCTTTTGAGGATCTAAAGTATAGAAAACTTGATAGATATCACTAAAATCTAAATCATCCTTGTATAGGTGTTTGAGGGCATCAATTCCTATGCTTTGTACCTATACTTCTTCCACCAAAATTACTCTTTTGCTGAGAGTGTCTGCTACTTTGTTTGAAGTTCCTTTCTTATGATTTATGGAAAATGTGAATGCTTGGAGTTGTTCAACCCATTTCATGTGCCTGCAGCTTAGTTTGTCCTGATTATTCAAAAAACTCAAGGCATGATTATCTGTAAAGATGATAAATTCCTTAGGAAGCAAGTAGTGCCTCCATTTCTTGAGGGCTTGAACCATAGCATAAAGTTCCAAGTCATATGTATTGTATTTCTTCTTTTCTTCATTCAGTTTTTCAGAGAAGAAAGCCACTGGTCTTCCATCCTGACTAAGGACTGTGGCTATGGCGAGATTGCTAGCATCGATTTCCACTATGAACAATTTTTTGAAGGTCAATAGTGCCAAAATGGGATATTTTTCTACTCACTCCTTCAAGTATTTAAAAGCTTCATCTACTTCTGTTGTCCACTGGAATTTTATTTTTCTACCACCCTTGATGGTATCAAGTAAAGGTGCACAAATGTGACTCAAATTTTTGATAAATTTCCTATAAAAGGTAGCCAATCCATGGAAGCTCCTGACTTCTACTGGAGTCTTCGATATGGGCCAATTAATGATAGCCTCTACCTTTTCAGGATCCATTTTTAATGTGCTCTTTGAGATTACAAATCCCAAGAATATCAACTCTTGTTGCATGAACGCACACTTTTCTAAGTTGATATAAATTTTCTTCTCATGTAGTCTTTGGAGAACCTACTCCAAATGTCTCATGTGTTCTTTTAGAGTCCCACTAAAGATTAAGATATCATGTAACTAGACCACCACAAAATTTCCAATGAAATCTTGAAGCACTTCATTCATTAATCTCATGAAGGTTCTAGGAGCATTGCTAAGGCCAAATGGCATCACAAGCCATTCATACAATCCTTCAGTGGTTTTAAATGCAGTCTTCCACTCATCATCAAGTCGTATCTTTATCTGATGGTAACTAGATTTAAGGTCAATTTTTGAGAAGTAACATTCTCCTCCAAGTTAGTCTAGAAGATCTTCAATCCTAGGTATAGGGAATCTATATCTTATTTTGATTTTGTTTATTGCCATGGAGTCAGTGCATAGTCTCCATTTTCCATCCTTTTTAGGGGCCAAAACACTTAGGACTGCACAAGGGTTGAAACTCTTTTGTATGAGTCATTTTGTCAACAATTCACCAACTTGTCTGGTGACTTTAGCATTCTAATCAGGAGTGAGTTTATAAGAAGCTTTAATGGGTAGGGAAGCACCTAGAATGAAATCTATTTGGTGACAGATGTCCCTCAATGGTAGGAGTTCATCTGGTGTGTCTCCTACAACTATTCCTTTGTATTTTTGTAGTAGACTATCTACTTCCTTTGGTACTTCATTATGCACTATCTTCTCCTTTGGTTTAAGGACTAGGGCATATCCTACCTCAAATTCTTGAATAGTACTTATCATCTCTTGTTCTCCTACAAGCATGACTAGTTGTTCTTTTGGTTTTTCTTGTGGAGGATCAGGGAGAGGGAGCAGATTGTATTTGTGACCATTTTGGATAATTTGGTATTTTTTTATGACTCCATCATGTTTAGCTTTTAGATCACACTGCCATGGATGTCCTAACAAAAGGTGACATACATCCATATCTACAACATCACAAAGGACTTTATCCTTATAGTCTTTTATAGAGAAATCTACCCAAGCTTGTTCATTTATGAGGGTCTGCTGCCCTTTTGTCAACTAGGATACTTGGGATGGGTTTGGGTTGGGTATCTTTTCCAATTTTAATTTATCTACCATTTCTCTAGATACAAGTTTTTTAGTAGAAGCAGAATCAATTATTAACTTCCATACCTTTCCATGGCTCTTGTAGTTGGTTCTGAAAAGACTTTTCCTTTGGGGAGTTTCCATTGGTATTGGTGCCTGGATCAATGTCCTCTTCATCATGAGGCTTACTCCATCTTCTCCCATATAGTCTCTTACACTTTCAACATCATCTTCTTGTACTAGGTTGGCTCTTCTTTCACCTTGGTTATTTTTCTTGTCTCTGTCCAGACATCTATTGGTGTAGTGCCCTATCTGATTGCAGTTATTACATCTGATTTGTCCATTGTTTCTTCCTACATTTCTACCCCTGTTGTTTCCTCTTCTACCTTGGTATCCACCTCTTGGACTACTTTCTCCTTGGGTGTTCTCCTTATTAGATTCTCCTTGTGGTCTATTCTTCTTTCCTCTTCCTCCAAAGTTTCCTCTGCCTCTTTCATTCTTGGCTTTTCCTCTACCACTTTGTTCATTCCTCCTTTTGAACTTTTCTTCAACTTTCAAGTCCAATTGATAGCATTCATTCATGGTGGTAGGGCTTGTCAAACTAAATTCATCTTGAACTAAGACCCTTAGGCCTTGCATATACCAAGCAAGGTTTACACATTCTAGTTCAGGAAGCTTAGACTTCATTACCAATCTTTGAAATTCTTCAGTATAGTTAGAGATATCCATCTCTTTCTATCTTAGACTCATTCTTCTTTTATGAAGTTGGACTTCATAATCTTTACAGACATAATTTTCCCTAAGTAGGGTCACCATCTTCTTCCAAGTGGTGACTAGATTCTTTCCATTCTTCACCCTATCATCTTGAGTGAAGTTCCACCATGTTAGTGCAGAGCCTTTGAGCTTTGACTTAGCAATCTTCACCCTCTGATTCTTAGGGATGTCTTCATAATCAAAGAAACTATTTAGGGCATCCACCTAATCCATTACAGCATCTACGCTCATCCCCCCATTGTATGTAGGCAACTCAAGCTTGGCATCAATGGTTCTTCTCTCCATAGATTTTAGAGTCTTCATAAGTAGCCTTTGGTCTACAGGACATTCTTCTTCCTCCTACTCAAGGGGTTCTTCATCACTCCTTGCCTCAACCTCAACAAAGTTTCCACTACTTATCTTCTAAAGCTCTTCCCTCAGCTTGTCCATTTCTTGCCTCATCTATTACACCTCAGTGTCTCTTTGATCATCATGTTGTGTTCTTTTCTCTTTTAGGTATCTTACTATCTCTACATTTGTCATCCTTGATGACAATCCTCATTCATCTTCTCCTTACATGGTGTTGGTGTATCTTTACCCTAAGGATCTTAGATTCTCTAATACCACTTTATGTAGAGCTCTCCCCTATTTAGGCAGCTCGGTAAATGGTGAGACCTTCGGTGTTGCTCTGAACCCAGAGTGGGCATAGGAGAGTGATCTACACCTTTAGAAGATCCTACAAAAAACACAATTACACTATCATTACTGAAGGATTTTGTGTCTTCAACCAACCAATACTCCCTCAAGCTCCACTGTTGCTTGGTGCCTATGTTAACTGAGTGGGCTCGGTAGCTTTACCGAGTAGTTTCCTGACACTCGTTAATGCATCCTACAAAATGCCTTGCTGACTTAACTCTTAGATAGGAACCTACAGACTTGATAATAGGATGGAAAGGTTTTGTAAATGAATAAAATGTCTACTATGGGGATGATTTCCACACACACTATAGGATTTGATTAACAAGTACAAAAATTTAGACCTTATCAAACTTGCAATCTTCGGAGCAAGTTTCTAGGGTTCTAGTTTCTGATTATTACAAGAATTCTTAACGAAACAAAGTCCATTCAAACACCCTTTATGGACTTGTAAAAAACCTCCAGATCCTAAGATCACAAACACAAAGAACAACACTCAACAACTCCTGGTCTACTAGTCCTATTAGGTTAATTGACTCGGTTGATGAAGGAAAAATTTACCAGTTGGTTACTCCAAGTTAATTGTCAATTTTGATGGTGTTGGGAATCCCAATGAGACCACAATCTATCATTAGATTTCTTTTATCCACTCCTCAAGTGCTTCTTTCACTTCACTTCTTCATTTCCTGAGCCAAGCACATAGAGATGCTTGGTCTAGAATCTGCAGTCAGATTTCTCCAACCAATCCTCATTCCTCTACACTTTCAAGGAACTAAAGTACATGGCCCCTACATTCATTTCCTAACTTCACATGGGAATCCCATGAAGGAAATACAAGTTAGGGAATCTTTGGCCAAAACCCCAATTTAGGATGGATTCTAGAAAACTCGGATAAATCGTTCCTTCTTACTTTCAACTCATATCTTCAAATTGATTCAAACTAAATGCATCAAAGTCCTAGTTCATAGAATGTACTAGATCAGTCAAAGTTTATTCTTCATACTTATGTACAAATCCATACATGCACTATTTCAATCTAGAATTTAGAGAAAATAGGGATCTTTTATTGATTTGAATGCAAATATTACATAGAGTTTCCTCACGGTTTCACATCCACATCACACTACTCATCCTACATATTCCTAAAAGGCTATATGAAGACTTTCCCCAATGGATCCAACCATTTTTCAAATGGTTATGACCATTGGGCAGTTGTGTTACAGCTCAGTAGCAACTTTCCAAAGAAGTTATCGACAACAGTACATGTGTTTTGCAACTTTTACAAAATGTTGCATTCTTTCTCCTAATGAACCTATAGGCCTAAGCCTTGGATCAAAGTGATCCTAAAAAACTTAAAAGACACCTAGGAAACCTACCATTCTAAATGTCCCTTTGGACCATAGTAAAAAACCCATAGTTTATACCTACACCGTGGGTGACTAGCTCTTACAAGTTGGCTTAATAAAACTTAACCTATTAGTCTAAAACTTGTGAAGAGTGGGGAGTGTTCCTTGGATACTCTTGCATTGGGTGCTCCTACAACAAAGAGAGAGAGAGATAGAGAGACACAGAGACATAGAGAGAGAGAGAGATAGACAGACAGATAGACAGACAAAGAGACAGAAAGACAAAGAGACAGAGATAGTGGTACAGGAGCACCCTAGTTAGGCTAAAGATTTAAATGAAATAAAGGACACCATTTGTAAGACCCAGCCCCGGGATTGGCATTTATAAGCCCTCAGTTTGCTGAAGGTCATTAGGTTGTCCTAAACTTACCTCTAGCATACTTTTACATTTCGTGTAATAAGATCCATGTTGGATCCTCCCAAAATTGGTTTAACACCAAATTGGGTTATCTAGTTAAGTAAATCTTAAACTTTAAAACTTCCCAAGTAGCTTGTTGGTTGTGAACCACATTGTAACCGCTAGGAAAGCTCCTCTCTACTTTATTTCATGGCGGGAAGTAGAAAGACGGAGAAGAAATTGTAATCTATTTTAGAAATCAATAAAAATACAACCTATTTTCCTATCATATGTTTTTCTGAAGCATTATTTGATCCCATAACAGAATTAATTGATCTGCATCTGCCTAGGCCTAGTTGCATTGCATGAAGTGAACCAGTCAGTTGAGGAAGGACTAAGTGTTGTCTCTGGTTTTCTAATTCGCATGCCCTAAGTTTGTCCACGTTGGAGGTTGAGGGCTACTCCAAACTCCACCATGGGAATCTGAAAGTCTCTAGTGGAGATTTTGTTTTCTATTTTTGCAGCATGTGGATAAGGAGTCAGGTTTTGTAGGGAACCGAATATCTATTGATTTTTTAGATGCACATAACCATCTGTGCATTTTAATTTGTTGGTCATAGTCCAAACATTACACAGAGGGTCGACCATCAAGGCTCGGGATCATGAACGACACCTGCAAACACAAGCATCATCGGGTCCAACCAAACAGCAATCTTTTGATAAAATGTGGCCACAAAAAGTTCATGAACTTGAACCTAGTCCCGCCTAGCAATGGTTGAATCCTGTTCTAGAACCACTGAATGGTGTGTTCTTATGCTTTGGAACTTGTCACATGTCTCGTTGAATCCTTAACGGGCGTTCCTTCATGTTTCCTTGAAACCCATGAGTAAGACCTCATGAATGTTTAGACTGGTTTCCTCATGTTTCCATGTATTCTTGGGTTCACCTGCATGCATTTTATAACCCCCAAAATCATTGCAATGACACTTTCACCAGCCGGCGTGCTAATGAGTTATTGAGTGTGGCGGACTGTTGCAGAAATGTCACATGGTGACTAGTGCTTTTAAAAATTGTTTGTGTTCTAATCAGCGGAATCAAACATCATTCCCTACACTTGTTCGAGACTGTGAAGGAGTCCAAGATCTTCTACTACTCATACAATGTTCATCACAACAGTTATGGCGCCAAGTGTTTGTTGAAATGTTGATAGAAACAATCATTGTTCTGCGCATTGCCTACAGCACACAACATGCGATAAGTGTCCATTGCATTGTTTTGTTGTTAAGAGTTTAATGTGCAGAGATGACATTCACCAGTCCTAGTTCAGAGTCTTGTTCACTGCATTCTTTGTTATTTGGTTGCTATTGTGTGTTCCTTGGGACCCAAGAAAGGGGAAGGGGGTAAATTTGTGCTGTGTTCACCTTCTTAAGCCTGGGTAAAACCAAGAATACCTCTGATTACAAGTTTCGAGTCTGATCATATTCATGTAACCTTAGACTCAAATGAACAGCGAAGGAAATTATTTCATTTGTATTGTGTTTTGGAGGCCTCAAGCCTAAATCCATCTTGTTTGGAAACTAAATATACCAGCTTTTATTGTCAAAGCATTCCTGGAACTATTGTCTGGTTATTAACGTATTTAAGTCAGATTGACCAGAGAAGGAACATTTCATATAACAAAGGCTATGGGTTAAAATAAGCTATCAAACATTTGTAATGTTTCCCAGCTCCTGGTGGCTAAATCCACAGTGAGGAGGAGATCAGTAGATCATGCCCTGTACATGCCCTGTTAACCAGTGATTGGTGGGCATTTAATTTCAATTATACCCAGAGATTGGGGTGCCTGTTTAAAGGTTGTGATATCCTGAAGTATGCTACTTTGAGCATTGGTACCGAGCCTATACAAATTGAAGGATATGTACTCAATGAGGAAGTAGAATTCTAAGCATTTTTACTAGCCTTTGGAGGTTTGTTAGCAAACTCTGTAAAACTCCACACTTCTGCTGCGAGACTTGCATCAGATAGACAGAGAGAGAGAGAGAGAGAGAGAGAGAGAGAGATAGACAGACAGATAGATAGATAGACAAAGATAGAGACAGAGATAGAAATAGAGATAGAGACAAAGACAGAGAGACAGAGATAGAGATAGAGAGAGAGATAGAGATAGTGATAGAGAGAGAGAGAGAGATAGATAGATAGATAGATAGACAGATAGACAAACAGACAGACAGACAGACAGACAGACAGACAGATAGATAGACAGAGATAGATAGATAGAGACAGAGATAGAGAGATAGAGACAAAGATAGAGATAGAGATAGAGACAGATAGATAGATAGAGACAGAGATAGATAGAGACATAGAGATAGAGAGATAGAGAGATCAAGAGAGACAGAGATAGAGAGATAGAGATAGAGAAAGAGAGATATAGACATATAGATAGACAGATAGGATAGAGAGATAGAGATAGAGACATAGAGACACAGAGAGATAGAGATAGAGAGAGAGACAGACAGACAGACAGACAGACAGACAGACAGACAGAGAGAGAAGGTGGAGAGAGAAGGTGGAGAGAGACAGATAGACAGACAGACAGATAGACAGAGATAGAGACAGAGACAGAGACGGAGAGAGATAGAGACAAAGACAGAGACAAAGAGAGAGAGACAGAAAGACACAGATAGAGAGAGATAGAGATAGACAGACAGACAAACAGATAGATAAATAGATAGATAGATAGAAAGATAGATAGATAGATAGATAGATAGACAAATAGATAGATAGACAGAGAGATAGAGAAATAGAGACAGAGATAGAGAAAGACATAGACAAAGATAGAGATAGAGATAGAGACAAAGATAGAGATAGAGATAGAGACAAAGATGAAGACGGAGATAGAGACAAAGACAGAGATACAGACATAGACATAGATAGAGAAATAGACACAAACACACACACACACACATAGATAGATAGATAGATAGAATGACAAAGACAAAGACAGAGAGAGACAGAGAGAGAGACAAAGACAAAGACAGAGAGAGATAGAGACAAAGACAGAGACAGAGATAGAGAGACAAATAGAGAGATAGAGAGATAAATAGAGAGACAAAGATAGATAGAGACAAAGAGAGATAGAGACAAAGAGAATAGGAGAGACAAAGGGAATAAGAGAGATGGAGAGAGAGAAAGGGGGAGAGAGAGATAGACAAACAGACAGATAGATAGATAGAGAGACACAGAGACAAAGATAGATAGATAGATAGAGATAGAGATAGATAGAAAGATACAGAGACAGAGAGAGACTAATAGAGACAAATAGAGAGACAGAGAGAGACAAAGACAAAGATAGAGATAGAGATAGACACAGAGAGAGATAGAGACATAGAGAGATAGATATAGAGAGAGATAGAGAGAGATAGACAGACAGACAAACAGATAGATAAATAGATAGAGAGATAGAGAGAGAGATAAAGACACAAAGAGAGAGAGAGAGAGAGAGAGAGAGAGAGAGACACACACACACACACACACATAGACAGAGATAGAAATAGAGAAAAAGATAGAGAGAGAGAGAGAGACACACACACACACACAAATAGACATAGATACAAAGATAGATAGAGATAGAGATAGAGAGACAAAGACAGAGATAGAGATATAGAGATAGAGACAGAGACAAAGACAAAGACAAAGATAGAGATAGAGACAGAGAGAGACAGACAGAGAGATAGAGATATAGAGAGATAGAGAGATAGAGACAGAGATAGAGAGATAAAGAGAGAGACAAATAGACAGATAGACAGAGAGAGAGAGAGAGAGTGGTGTAGGGGCACCTCCCTCTATTAATTTTATATTGTTTAAAGTCATCTCCAAATAATTTATTTATTAAGTCATTAGAAGCATAATGTGAAATGGTCTATTTATTATATTATTGTAATTGGGATCATATGAAAATGCCGAATAGGAATATGAGGACACCAGAATATGAACGGTTTGTAATTGTCAAGATGTCTTTAAATAGACGTTATTGTACTCACAATAGGGATATATAGGCTACGACGAGTTACTGTAGCGAGGTATTAGAAGATTTGAAGAGAGTGAGAATGGCTCTCTGGTGGCAGCCAGAGAGCCATGATATTGTAATTGCAAGCTTATTTTAATGAATTTTCCTTTATGTGAGATACGTTAATTCATTTTGTTCGGTGTTGACAGCTGTGCTTATTCTTATTAAGACAGTGAGAGTCATTTCTATTATGTAATGTAATTCAGTTACTAATTTCCCATTTGATTCGGAGGTGTATTATTTTTTTTATTTCATTTTGTGGAAGAATTTAGTGATGATGATTCGGGTTTTTGAAACAGTCCCCATTTGGGAACATTTGCATAGAGTAATTGCCATTTGGAGATGTGCTGCAGATTTCCACGATAGTCCCGATTTGGGACAACACTATCATGTATTTAGATGTGTTGCTTGAGTTAAGTCTCAAACGGTTTCAAAGAACTGTTATAATGTTCTTGGATGGTGACATGCAATGATACCGGGAGCAATTCTGTTTGACAGAATGTCTTCCTCAAAACGATAACTATATTTATCACATAAGGAGCTATGTGTGACTTGGTGCTTGCAAACGAAAAGGTGGTGAATGAAATGTAGATGTATGCATGGATGTGTTCCATTTCAGTCCATGGGAGCCGTATGGAATTCTCTAACTGTCGAGTTATTGAAATTGTCTATGCTCGCAAAGGAAACCAAATACTATGTTTTGATAGTCCCTTTGAAGGATAACCGAGAGATGGAGTACGACTTAACAGATCCCATCAGCGAGACAAGTAGAGAAGGATTCTCTCTTATTGGTCGGTGACCCAAGAGAGAATCAGTTATCGATTTAGAAAAGGTGGTGAGCATGAGAAGCTCATGAGACCATGTTAGACAGCCGACTAGAGGAGATGTATATACCGAGTTGTTTGTATTTGGCAGAGCTGCTTAGAGTTTGAAGCAACTCAAAAGATTTTGGATCATGCTCGAGTTTTGATGAACTGAAGAGGCCAATGAAGTTGTTCATGCTTTCAGAAACCATGTTTCAATAGACATCAAAGAAGATCTTGTTTGCGGTTGTGTAATGGTGAGTTTGATTCAGTGAAATAATGAAAGATAACATAACAACGTTATGGTTATTATTGTTTTTGGAATATCAGAAAGTTTATAAGCCTCTAATAATCTATTGTTAAGAGAAAGAGATGATGAAGTCCAAACAGACTTTATTAACACCATGATATCTTCTGCGTCAATTGGTATCAGAGCTAGAAGCTCTTGAGAGTGTGTGGATTCACACCAGGACCTAGCTATATGTTGGGTTTGTTTCAGATTCTTGTTATGAAGTTTTAGTTGCAGGATGGTGTCGGTTCACTCAGCTGCAGGAGATGGACAGGAGTGTCTACTAGAAAGGCCATGGGAGATGGTCTTGTGTGTCACCAAAAGTCTTGGGGAGAGAGGCATGATGGGACTCCCAGGTGAGGGACATGAGTTGTGATGCGGCATGGACGAGTGAATTGTGAAGAAGCACCATTGAAGGCGACTAGCATAACTCCATGGATAGGAGTCAAAATTGAAGGAGATAAAGAAAGCGGAGGAGGCATCGAATCAGTGATGGTAAAGAGGCAAAGATGTTGCAGAATCTCACCAATACATTTCCATGAGAGAGAGAGAGAGAGAGAGATAAATACAAAGACAGACAGATAGATAGAGATAGAGATAGACAAAGAGATAGAGAGATAGAGATACAGAGATATAGAGACAGAGAGACAGAGAGATAGAGACAAAGATAGAGAGATAGAGAAAGAGAAAGAGAGATAGAGACATATAGACAGATAGATAGGTAGACATACAAATAGAGAGAGAGAGAGAGAGAGAGAGAGAGAGAGAGATGGACAGACAGAGAGATAGAGAACTATAGATAGAGTTCGACAGAGATAGAGATATAGATAGAGATAGAGATAGAGACAGAGGTAGAGATAGAGATGAAGATGGAGAGAGAGAGAGAGAGACACACACACACACACACACACACACACACAAAGAGAGATAGATAGATAGACAGACAGACAGATAGAGATAAAGACAGAGACAGAGATAGAGATAGAGACATAGAAAGAGACAGAGATAGAGATAGAGATAGAGAAAAAAAGATAGAGAGAAAGAGATAGAGATAAAGATAGAGATAGAGATAGAGACAGAGAGATAGAGATAGAGAGATAGAGAGAGACAAAGAGAGATAGAGATAGAGATAGAGATAGAGACAAAGAGATAGAGAGAGATAGAGACAAAGAGATAGAGACAGAGAGACAAAGAGACAAAGAGATAGAGAGATAGAAACAGAGACAGAGATAGAGACAAAGAGAGAGACAAAGATAGAGACAGAGACAGAGATAGAGAAAAAGATAGAGATAGAGACAGAGACAGAGACAGAGACAGAGACAGAGATAGAGATAGAGAAAAAGATAGAGATAGAGACAGAGACAGAGACAAATACAGAGACAAAGACAAAGACACAGACACAGAGAGAGAGAGAGACAGACAACAGACAGACAGACAG